>CAMZMU010000033.1:35836767-36152003 GCA_947311845.1 Poa pratensis | reverse complement strand
GACACAAATAAGGAGTAATAAAGTTTTGAATAGTTTAAAGGTAGCACATGAAATATTTACTTGGAATGGCAGGAAATACCACATAGTAGGTAGGTATGGTGGACACAAATGGCATGGGTTTTGGCTCAAGTTTTGGATGCACGAGAAGCATTCCCTCTCAGTACAGAGTTTAGGCTAGCAAGGTTGTTTGAAGCAAACACAAGTATAAACCGGTACAGCAAGAATCACATAAAAACATATTGCAAGTATTATAAGACTCTACACTGTCTTCCTTGTTGCTCAAACATTTTACCAGAAAATATCTAGACCTTAGAGAGAACAAATATGCATCCAAGTCTCAACAAGCTCTACGGTAGTTCTCCACTACTAGGCTTTAACTACATGATGCAAGAGCTTAAACATGATCTACTTGAGAGCTCAAAACAATTGCAAAGCATCAAATCAAAACAAGACAATGATCTACAAGAATGCATATGTCTTTTCCAATACCAACTACTACATGTAGCATTTTCTTTCTTCCAAACAAACACCAATAATTTAATTAAACATAAACTCTCCAAATGATAATATAATGCAGCAAGAGAGTATTTATAAACAAGTGCTAACAGCTCGAAGAGATGCATGAAAAACAGGAGCTAAAAGCACTGCAGTAGCTAGTTAAGAATACTCAACAAATATAAGTGAAGAACATGAGTATTCACATGAAAAAGCGGAGCGTGTCTCTCTCCCACACAAGGATTGCTAGGATCCAATTTATTCAAACAAAAACAAAAATAAAAACACACAGACGCTCCAAGTAAAGCGCATAAGATGTGAAAGAATTAAAATATAGTTTCACTAGAGATGACCTGATAAGTTTGTTGATGAAGAAGGGGATGCCTTGGGCATCCCCAAGCTTAGACGCTTGAGTCTCTCTGAATATGGTTGGGATGAACCACGGGGGCATCCCCAAGCTTAGGCTTTTCACTCTTCTTGATCACATAATATCACCCTTCTCGCTTGATCCTTGAAAACTTCCTTCACACCAAACTCAAGACAGTTCTCATTAGAGGGTTAGTGCATAATCAAAAATTCTCATATTCTGTAATGATACAATCAATCCCAAAGCTTCTGGACATTAGCTACAGCCACCAATGCTTTGTGGAGCAAAGAAATCCACACAAACACAGTAAAAGAGCGAATGCAAAACAAAAGGCAGAATCTGTCAAAAACAGAACAGTCTGGAATAACGAATTTTTTCGAGGCACTTAAGTTGCTCAGATGGATCTGGCCTAAAATAATGAAAGTTGCGTACATATCTCAGGAATATGCGTGATTTTTCTCAGAATTTTTTGAATTTTCTACAGGGAGATAAGCTCAAATCCGTGACAGCTAAAAATCTGTCACTGCGCAGAAATCCAAATCTTGCATCAACTTTCAATATAGAACTTTACTTGGCACAACATTGCGATAAAATAAAGATACAAAGGAGTTGCTACAGAAGTAACAAAAATCCTTGACACATGGGTTATCTCCCACAAGTGCTTTTCTTTAATGCCTTTCAGCTAGGCTTTAGGATTTTAATGATGCTCGCATAAGAATAAGAGTTGAAAAACAAAGAGAGCATCAAGAGGCAAATATCAAAATCATCTGAGTCTAACCCACTTCCTATGCAGAGGAATATTGTAGTAAAACAAATCATTGAAGCATAAAGCAGCTAGCATAGGAAGATGCAACAAATCCAACTTTAAAACTTCCAACACAAAGAGAGGTATTTTAGTGACATGAAAACTTTTAAAACCATCTTTCCCTCTCTCATAATAATTTTCAATAGCATCATAAACAAACTCAACAACATAACTATCACATAAAGCATGCTTTTTATGATCTACAAACACATAACTTTTATCAAGCAAGATAGTGGGATCAAAAATTTCAAACCCACTTTTAGACATATTGAAACAAGTTGATTGATCACTCTCAATAGTAGAATTAATAATATTATCAAGCAACATAGGACCATCATCTAGAGCTTTATCATAAACATTTTCTAAGCAAACACTCTCATTACCATGCATTTCGAAATTAGGAATAAAAAGTGGATTATCATAAGACTTATCAAAATAGCATGGATTTTCATAAACAACATTGGGGGAAATATTTGGTACTTCTGTTATTTTTGCTTTCTCTTGAGTCAAGGAGCTTGTTACTTCAAATTTATCAAAAGAGTTATTTCAATAGTATCATTACCAACTTCCCCAAGCTTAATATTTTCCATAGCATTAGCAACAACCATGTTCAAAGAGTGTATACCAATATCATTGGTACTATCATGCAAATAAAGTTCCATAGGTTTTTTAATTTTCTCTTCAAACACATCATGTCCTAGCTCAAGATAAATTTCATAAAGGTTTCTCAAGTTGTTTTCAGCCATAGGACAAGTTTCAAGCAAAGTACCCATGAATAGCAAGCAAAGAACTAGACATAATAACAAACCGAAATAAACTAGATGCAGGAATTTAATTTTTTTTGGATTTTTGATAAAGAGAGCAAACAAGACTAAATAAAAATAAACTAAGCAAGACAAATAACAAAGTAAAGAGATTGGGTGTGAGAGACTCCCCTTGCAGAAGCAATTCTGTTTTCCCCGGCAACGGCGCCAGAAAACGTTGTTGGTGGCTCTAGGTTAATAGTGCCAGAAACAATTGCTTGTACGTCACACGTCAGTTGGGAACCCCAAGAGGAAGGTATGATGAGTGCAGCAGTAAGTTTTCCCTCAGTATGAAACCAAGGTTTAATCGGACCAGTAGGAAAACGAGGTTTGCTTCGAAGGTGTTGGTGGAGGAGTGTAGTGCGGCGCAACACCAGGGATTCCGGTGCCAACGTGGAACCTGCACAACACAATCAAACTACTTTGCCCCAACTTAACAGTGAGGTTGTCAATCTCACCGGCTTGCTGAAAACAAAGGGTTAAACGTATCGAATGGAAAATGATGTTTGTTTGCATAAAACAGTAGAGAACAATGATTGCAGTAGATTGTATTTCAGATGTAAAAGAATGGACCGGGGTCCACAGTTCACTAGTGGTGTCTCTCCAATAAGATAACTAACATGCTGGGTAAACAAATTACAGCTGGGCAATTGACAATTGATAAGTGCATATAACATGCATGTGTGAGCTGTGGTGTCTACTATGAGATTCATTTGGGCATTACGACAAAGTACATAGACCGCTATCCAGCATGCATCTATGCCTAAATAGTCCACTTTCCGGTTAACATCCGTACCCCTTCCAGTATTAAGTTGCAAGCAACAGACAATTGCATTAAGTAATGTGCGTAATGTAAACAATACATTCATCCTTGAATAAAGCATTGCTGTTTTACCCCTAGTGGCAACAACACATCTACAACCTTAGAACTTGCTGTCACTATCCCAGGTTAAATAGAGGTTGAACCCAACTATCATGCATAAATACCCCCTCTTGGAGTTACAAGTATTCACGTGGCCAAGGCTTCAACAAGTAACGGAGAGCATGCAAGATCACAAATGACATAGACATGATAATATAATATTCAGCTCCACATAGGTATCAATATAAGTCAGATCCCAGCAAACACAACATGTAGCATTACAATAAGATGATCTTGATCATGATAGGCAGCTCACAAGATCTAAACATGATGGCACAAGTGGAGAAGACAACCATCTAGCTACTGCTATGGACCCATAGTCCAAGGATGAACTACTCACGCATCACTCCGGAGGCGGGCATGGCGATGTAGAGCCCTCCGGTGATGATTCCCCTCTCCGGCAGGGTGCCGGGAAGAGCTTCAGGAACCCCCCGAGTTAGGGTTGACGACGGCGGCGGCAGCGAATATGTTCTGGATGAAAGGCTCGGTGTTTTAGGGTTTTCGCGTCTCGGGGAATAAATAGGCGAAGGGGCGATGTCGGCGGACCCCCGAGGGGCCCAAACCACCTCCAGGCGCGGCTGTGGGCCCAGCCGCGCCACCATGTGGTTTGGCCACCTCGTGGCATCTTTCGTCTCTTTCGGACTCCGTGTACGTGGAAAAATAGGGACCTGGCCTTTTGTTTCGTGCAATTCCGAGAATATTTCCAGAAGTAACTTTCTGAAACCAAAAACAGCAGAAAACAGGGAACTGGCACTGTGGCATCTTGTTAATAGGTTAGTCCCAGAAAATGCATAAAAGTGATACGAAGTGTATATAAAACATGTAGCAAATGTGGTATAATATAAGCATGGAACAGCAGAAATTATGGATACGTTGGAGACGTATCAAGCATCACCTAATCTTCTTCTCAATTCCCACATCCGCATGATCATGATCCTGATTTGGTCAACCATGTCATGCACAGGCAAGTCTTTCAACTCTTTCTCCTTGTTGTTAAAACTTTCTGCTAGATTGTTGTTGATAGATCACACTTGATGGCTGTATTAAATCCTGACCTATACCACAAAAGAGAATGGTATGCTTCCAGCCAGTGCTGAAACTCAGGATCTGATGCAATAACCTTCGCAAGGTGATAACCATGTGTCTGTTTCGAGTAAGATCTGTTGCTGGCCACAGTCGCCCAAAATCTTCTCCTCTATGTTTCTTGATCACATTCATCCACATATGCCTGAGCACTCCCTCTGCTCAGCATGTGGAAATACGGCCTTGACAGCATTTTCTAGCCCTTTACAAGCATCAGTGTGTATAGCCAAAGGTGTCACTGGCCCAATGCATCTTTTCAACTGCATCATGAACCATGTCCATGAAGTCTCTGTCTCTGATTGAAACAGGCCATAGCAACAGGAAACATCAGTTGTGTCCATCTAGCATTGCATGCTGCCAATTGACCATTCCACTTTCCAGTCAAAAAAGATGAGTCTATGCTCAAATATGGCCGACACCTGCTTTGAAGCCATCGATGCAAGGCTTCAAAGCCATAAATTTTTTGGAGAAAAATACCTTGCCATCAGGTGCTACCTCGGTATCTATCTCCACAACACTACCACGTGATCTCTCCACCTCTGCCTTGAAACTATACAGCATCCTGAAGGTATTTGCCCAATCACCATATAGTTCTTTCATTGCCTTTTGTTTTGCCTTCCACACTGTGGTATATTTCAGCTTAATAGGGTACTTGGCTTCCATGTCTAATTTCAGTCTCTTTGTAGTAGTGTTTGTTGTTTTGGTTAAAATAGGAGTGATCTTTTGTGCAACCCAGGCCTGTGATGTCATGGTTGAGGGATTCTGTGAACTAGTAATACAAGTATGTTTATTGGGGATTTGATTAATTCTGATTGTACTGCCATCAGGTTGGCGTCTAGCAGAAATGTACCACTTGCAAGGATGGGAACTACCATCAAATCCTTTGCACTTCGCATAAAATTTCTTTGTATCTGTCTACAGAGTCTTGCTGTCAAACTGCTTCTTCACTGCATAAGTCCTGTAACACATCCTAAACTCAGCCATGGTTGGAAAAAACTTTCCTACTGCAATTACAGGGTTATCTTTGTCATATACATTTATCATCATCATCATTTTCATCATCTACATCATCAGCAGCTTCCTTCATCAACACTGCATCCACAACTCCAGAACCAGCAGCCGCATTAGCCGCATCCCCTTCTTCTTCTCCTTGTCTTTATCATCGACTGGAATTCCAAAAAGGTCTGCCATCTCAGTGTCATCCAAGGTTGCAAAGACCAAATCAGTATGCTCTTTCAGTTCTACTGAATTCCAGTCAACAACAGCCGGGCCCGTAACAGCCACCCCATTAGCAGCACCATCACGGGCTGGGTCTTGTGCATCATCAGCTAACACTGTCAATTCGGTTACAATGGGAATTATCTGTCTAGTTGCAGCCCTCATCATCTGCAATCTGCATAGCCAACTTTGATGCCACATATCCTACTCTTGAATCTGATTTCAGATCAACCAGCTCGGCAAGAAGTGTAGCACGTTTCTTTTCAAAGCCCTTTTGTTTATCGATTTCATCAACAACCGCTTCGCCATCCTCCATTCTCACATACTCTCCCTTCCAATCTTCGTACCGTAGCAATGCCACTTCTTGCTCTGGACCCCAAGGAATACTCCCCTATTTTCTCCACAATATCTCTCACCGCTTTCTCTTCTTGGTTCACTAGTTCTTGTGGATCGATGTCGTAAAATAAAAGCTCCAAACTAACTAATGTGTCGTGATCTATGGTCCTCACGCTACCATCAGCTAGCTTCGCCTGAGATAGCATAAATTTGACAACCAATTCGAAACTTTTTCGGGCATCTCCCCTGTTTTGACAACGAGGCGGGAATGTGAAGACTTGAGTTGAATTTGACGACTTGGAAGTGAATGAGCTCAAATCGAAAGCCGAATGAGCACGAGAGTGATGGATTACCTCGAATTTGACTCTGCCGGCTCCGCGGAGCACGCCATCTACCTCCTTCTTCCGGGCTGCTTGCCCGCCTCCCGCCGCGAGCAAAAACGGCAGGGAATGTGTCAGATTTGGGGCAGAAATTAAGAAGGGAAGGCCACGCGGGTTCGATTTGACTCACCCCAGATGCCGGTGACAACGAATTCGACGCCCAGGAGTGGATAGCTCCGCCGCCGGAGAAGGTGCTAGGGCGCGCACTGTCGGGTTCAGATGGCGCGCTAGGGCAAGGTCGGTCTGTGCGGTCGCTCGAACCGGTTGAGTTGACCGGGTACAAGTTAGTGGGTCCCACATCCGCTAAACCTAATTCCACACTCCTTAACTAGCACAAGTAAGTGACACGGCCGTTTCATCACAATGGGTGGGTCGTGCCTATTTTGCTGCTCTCACGCGTCGTACCCTAGCTATTACCTCCAACTATGTCGCATCGCAGCCAATTCCCTGAAAAAACGTAGTACCTGAGCTATTCGCCCCATGGTTTTATACATCTCATGTGAAAGATAACTGAATGTCATTTCATCTGATTACCAGATTGTCGTGAGAGGCTTCATGCCAAGCTATCCAATGAAGAAGAAGCAAATGAAGGCGAGAGTGGATGCCGCGCTGACATTTACCCAGTTATATGTCCCTCTTCCACCCTCCATCGTAGATACACGCAGCATCCATAAGGGCAGCATAGCTCTGCCGCCCCGAGAATAAATGTTGTATCTTCAGCATACAGTGATACAGTGCAGACCAAGGCTGGGCTTCCCCTGTTGTTCAGTCGGCACCCATCGATGCGTCGAGACCCGATCTGGCGATCTGAAGCTCACCGCCTCCGGAGGTGAATCCGTCCAGCAAATACCAATCGATCCACTGAGTCTCTGACTGTCCCGGGGACGAAAGGCCTGTCACAGTTTCTCTTATGTTTGTAGTAGCCGTGGTTTGGCCTGCTGGGGAACTGCCGGTTGTATTGAACCTGCTGGTGTGCAGACATATGGTTAAGGAACCAACTGTATATATATCAGAATCTTGATCTATTCGTCATGTTTGTTGGTTCTGTGCAGCGCGCTGTCAAGTGAGTGGCGTACAGTTGTGTTGTTCCGGAACAATTGTATGTTTTCAGAATTGTATTTTTTTTTTGATATTTCAGAATTGTATTTTCAGGCAACCGTTCTGTACACATGCACAACTGGAAGGCTGCACAGGCGCCTCTTCCCATCCCGGCGAGGTCCTCTGTGTCGTCGTTGGTGGGCGTCTGCTGGTGCGTGCTTGCCGATCTACGGATCTGGCGGCTTTTGGTGGCCTGGGCAAGATCGTGGTGGCAGAGGTGACGATCTTTGCTCGGCCTTTTGTCCCCTGTCTCCGGCTCCGCGGCGGTGGGGTGCGCTCCGGCCTCACCGTGGAGTTTCTGGGGGTGGTCCTGGAGCAGGTGCTGCGGGCGTGTGGCTCGGGCTCCCCTGGCCGGCCGTGGTGGGTGGGGGGGGGGGGGGGGGGGGGAGCGGCGGGGGCTGCTTGCTTGCTTCTGGCGACTCTGGCGTCTGGTTCTTCGTGGCTTCTTCTGCCGGCCGTGGAGGTGAGGAGTCTCCTGGAGGTGGTGCGCCGGAGTTGAGGGGTCTGGTGCTGAGCTGTGGTGCTGGTTTGGTTGGCGCGGTGGTGGTGGATCTTCTGGCACGGCTTCGCCGCCCCGGCGGAAGGCGGTGTTGGAGCTGGGCGTGGGGGTGGCTAGGCCGTGCTCGTTCATCGACAAGATCGCGCTGCTTGCGGCGAGTGGATCATGCGGTCGTCTTCTTCAACGTTGGAGGTCATCCTTCTCCCAGGTGGCAAGTGGTTCGTCTTCTTCTTCTCCGGCGTTCGCCGGCGACGACGAGGTTTGGTGGTTCAGCTGCTTTCTTGCTGCTGTAGTGCTTTCAGTTCAGCACTGTCTGTACGGGCTGGCGTTTGTTCTTCTTTTCTGTATTCTGTAATTGCTGGTCTGTACTCCCCTCTTTCAAAAAAAAAAAAAAAACTGGAAGGCTGCACATGATGCATATGTAAACTCCAGTGCAATAGTATGTGTGTTTGGAGTTTCCACTGATGTTGGTTCTATGGAGAGCAAACTTAGTTAGCAGTTATCCTTGGAATGTTCTCTCTGCAGTTTTTTTTTTTGAGTAACTCTCTGCCTTCTTAGAGCATCTCCAACCGCAAGCACCAAAATCGGCCCCCAAATTGTCTGCGGACACGTCTGGACGTGTCCGCGGACAGTGACCGGGCACCCCCTAAAAACATGCTTCTACAACCACAAACCTCAAAATCTAGCTACCAAATTACTACAAGGCATGCAATGTAGAGTTCGTACATATGCTACGCTACCCGGACGTGTCCGCGGACAGTGACCGGACACCCCCTAAAAACATGTTTCTACAACCACAAACCTCAAAATCTAGCTACCAAATTACTACAAGGCATGCAATGTAGAGCTCGTACATATGCTACGCTACCCTATTCTTCTCGTCATCAGAGATGACGATGACCCTGCGCCGGCGCCGGAGCCAGAGCCAGAGGCGTCCTGTGCCGCACTGGGTGGAGGAGCCGGAGAAGACCCCTGCTCGCATGGGCGGACGCAGCGCCCTGTTGCCCGGCGCTTGCCCAGGCTTCGCTGCCGAGCGCCTCATGCGCGAGTGCGTTTCCAGCGAGGAACACATCAGCTGGGCATTTTCGTTCGGCTGTGCGCCAGTGCCCAACGGCCAGCATAGTGGGCCTTCAGGCCGTGGACCGTGTAGTGCACACGCAGCGCCACAGCTGTGCTAGCGAGCTGGTAAAAAACCATTCGCCGTGAACTCGACCTATTCTCAAAGCTAGTTGGGCTATGAACCTTTGACTTGGTAAAACTATACTACTAGTAAACTCATTGTTGGGCCTAATATGTCTACCGTATTTCCACGGAAAAATAAGATGGACTGCATTTCTCAAAAAGTAAATAAAAATACGGAAAATCTAATCGTAAGGCGCCTTATGGTTAGCTTAACGCGAGACGGAACGTGGCACGTTGATTTTCGATCGTACGGTGTGGAATCGTTCAGACTTTCCATGCGTACGGGCGAGTTAGAGAAATTGTCTCCTCCGAGACATGCATGCATGCAAAAAAACCCAAAAAATGTGATGTCATCCCGCATTTAATGTAAAATCAAAAAATTCAAAAAGTTTTGTAGATCAAACCGTTTATCTGATTTAGAATCCGTTTTCACCGCTAAGCTAATCGCGACGAGATCTTCGAAACTAGATCCCATATTGATATATTCCGACAACTTTTTTTCGTACCCAAAATTTACCCACCCCGTAACATATAAGTTACCCAGACTGTAGTATGTAAGTTACCGACCATATTAACGATTAGTTTTCGGGTTGAAATAGAACCATTTTTGTTGTTCTTTTCGATCTTTTTCGATTTTTGAAGTTACCACACCTAGTTATTTATAAGCGAATATCACGTTGGGATGGCAAATGAATCATGCATAAGTTGATAACTATACACTAAAACACCCGTTCAACTTCATAATTATTAGAATGATAACTCTCGATTTCGTAGTGACAATTACACCATAACAAAGACTCTATTGGTAATAGTTACCCATCTAGTACTGATAAAGTTACCAACCTAGTACTGATAACGTTACCCACCCAGTACTGATGGAGTTACCCACCTAGTACTGATAAAGTTACACATGTATTAATGATATAGTTACCCACCCAGTAAATATAGAGTTACCTTCCCTTCACTGATTGAGTTGTCCATTTATTTATGCTATAGTTATCCACCATAAAATCGTATAGTTACCATGACCTCTTAATAATAGTTACACACCCACTACTGATAGAGTTATCCATCTGTTTTAGGAGTGTAATTTTTATCATGAAATCGACAAAGTTATCACCCTAACACTAATTGTTTTAGTTAGTTATACACTTGTACACAATAAATTTATCGGCCCAAAGTGGTAACTCACTTATGAAATTAGTTTGTAACTTCAAAACACGAATAAATCAAAAAGAACAACAAAAAATGAAAGATAGTATCAAACCGAAAATTAATTGTTACTTGGATGTGTAACTTACATAATACAGCCTGATAATTTACGTGTTAATGGGTGGGTAACTTTTGGGTCCAAAAAATATATCGTCGGAACATATCAACATAGGATATAGTTTCGAAGATCTCAACGCGACTAGTCCAACGATGAAAACGGATCATAAATCGGATAAACGGTTTGAGTTACAAAACATTTTAAATTTTCAAATCTCGCATTTAATGCGGATGACATCAGCGATTTTGTTTTCTAGTGCATGCATGAGAGAGGTACCGTTCCGGCCAGCGCGCATGGGCATGCATGCGTGGGTTCGGTGATTAACAAAATTGTCCTAACGCCTTACGGTTATGCCAAATATAAGGCGCCTTACACATAGTCGTTCCCATAAAAATAAGATGGACAACATGAAAGGTAGTACTATGTAACGTCCCGGGGTTTTTCCCCAGTTTGATTTGTCTGTTTTCTTTTTTGCATCATCATCATCATGCATCAATCACCTTGCATGTTTTGCTAAATAAATAAAAATATTATTTTTGCAAGCCCTATTTTGTTTTTGCAAATAATAAATCCTTCTCCCTCTTTTTTCTATTTGAAATTACCCAAAATAATATATTGGGAATAATTGCAAAACTATTTCAAATCAAAATTAAAGTTTTGTAAATTATTTTGTAAAAGTCTTGCCTCTCCTATTCCTCTCTTATCTAAT
The DNA here is from genome assembly GCA_947311845.1 of Poa pratensis. NCBI lineage: Eukaryota > Viridiplantae > Streptophyta > Magnoliopsida > Poales > Poaceae > Poa > Poa pratensis. The sequence continues at coordinate 36,140,836 of CAMZMU010000033.1, read as the reverse complement.
TTCTTTTTCCCTCTTTTTCTATCACATCTTTATCTCTCTTTTTTCCTGGAATTGGAGAAATTCCTAAATTTCTTATCCGGGCCGAAGCAGCAGCATCTTGCCCATCTAGCCCATCTCCTCCTTGAAGCCCAGCCCACCTCCCTCTACTGTCGCTTTCTTCCCGTACGGAAGAGGAGCACATGGCTGCCGTGGCCATGGCACCCACCGGGCAGCGCCCTGCCCCTCTCCTTTTCCCCTCCTTAAATCCTCCACCCGGCCGCCTCCAGCAAACCCTAGCCTCCCTCCTCTTTCCCTCCGCGCCGCCGCCATCTCTCTCCCTTTTCCTCTCCCTTCTTCCACCTCCTGCCCGAGAGCTCCATGACCGAAGCTTGAAGCTCACAACCTCGCCGCCTCCATGGACCGTCGCTAGCCTTGCCTCCATGTCCAGGAGATGCTCCTCGACGTCCGCATCCTCCACGATCAAGCAATTGTGCTGGGAACTCCTTGAACCGTCGTGTTCTTCTTCATCTTCCCCTCCGGCCGTGCGCCCGCCGTCGACGTCCCCCATCGTTACACGCCTCCCCGAGCCAAGCCGCCATGTCCCGGAGATCCGTGCCGCTGTGCTCCAGCTTCTCCGCCAAGAACAGGAGCCGGAAGAGCCCCAGGACAGCCGCAGCAACCTCGTCTTCTTCAACGCCGACCGTCCGCGGGAGCGCCAAGGCCACGATCTTCTTCCTCTACTTCCCGGCGCCGTCGTCCGCGGGCTGCACAACCACGACAACCGCAGCCTCTTGGTGAGCCTCCCGTCCTCCTGGACATCTTCCCCTTCCCCCTCTTGCTCTGGGTGCTCTCGCCGTCGAGCGACACCATCCATCCGTGCTCGTCCGCCATGGCTGGGAGCTGAAGCTCCTGCTTTTGGGCTCCTGATCGCTTTCCCTGCACGCCGTGCAGCACACCAGCACCCCGACGCTCTTCCAGCTGCTCCTGCACCCTCGAGCTCCCGTGCACGCGCAAGGAACCCACGGCCTGCTGCCGGTCTTCGTCTCCGTCGCTCTGAAACTGCTCGTGCAAGTCTGAAGCTTTCCTGTCAAGTTTCAGTTAACGCCTCGCTATTGGTTCTTATTCCGTCAGCTTTGCATCTTAACACAATCACCTCCGTAGCCCCGTGGCTGCGCTCCTGTTTCTGCACCAAGGCAGACCCAAGTTCGAATCCTCTCCAACGCAATTCTTTATCCTCTCTGTCCATTCTTTTTCTTTTCTAGAAAATGTTCAAATCTTGTATAATCCATATCTTTTGCGGTATAACTCCAATAAATACAAGTTATATATGTATTTTTATCAGAAAAATGCAAGGAATATTAATATGTCATCCATACTCTTGTTTGCATCATCTAGCTTGTTGCTTAGTGGTCTTTTGCATTATCACCTAAATAACTAATATGGAATGTGTTGGGGTAATTAATTAATTGTTGCCCCATTCCATTTAATTTGTGTAGCTCACCCATGCCATGCCTCACATGTTAATCAACATTTAACTTTGTGGTTAGATAAATAACTTGAACCCTAATATTAATTGTCGGAATCTCGGTTCCGCTTAATTTGACTTAAGTTGCATCTTGCCATGTCATGCATCATATCATGAACATGCTGGATCTTTTGCCGTAGTTGTAAGATGCATCTTTTGCGCTTTCCAGTGTTTGTTGCTTCTTCGCGGATAAGACGTTGAGATGATGTGAGCAACGACAAGTTCTGCTACCCCTACCGTGTTTCCAGGCAAGCTTTGCTCACTTGCTACCATTACATTGTCTTCCATTCCTGCCGTTGATCTATTGCTATCCTTATGTTACGATGCTTGTGTCTCGATCCTATATACATGTTTACCATGCAGCCTCATACAGCCTTATCCCCACCTCCTATTACCTTGTTGATTGTTTACCTGTTGGCCTTGCGAGTCGTAGCTGCATGCTTAGGTTTGTTGTTGCGAGTCGGTCTTTCTTTTGTATCACCTGCTTAGTATAATAGGTTGGTTCACTTTACTTAAAATGATGATAATGTTTGTGGGTTATAACTAAATGATAAGGCACCCGGTGGAAGGCCAATGCGTTGGTGTTTTGTTCTGCTAAGTGCCGCCCTAGGACCTCAGTTCTTGTCCTCTTATCCAAGTACGAGCGCACTATCCACATGTGGGGCCAACGGGAACCCCTCGACTTAGTACCGGATCTACCAACTTGTCCAGGAGCTGCAACTAGTTCGGGCTTTCCATTTGCTCATATGCATGTGCATGAGACTTGACTGATGATGAGAGGTTCGATGATATGGGGGGACATATAGGTGCGGTACGACGCGAAGCGGACTTTCCTACTGTGGTCTGTTCCGCCTAGTGCGTAGTCGCAAACGATTGAGTCCGCTACGGAGGTATCGGCCGGACTCTGGACGCGGGTAACAACTCAGATGGGTGGCTCCCTGGACTTGTTGGTAGAGAAGGGAAAACGTCTTGTCGCGACATCCTGCCGACACACCGACGGAAGTGTGTTACTCATGGGCATTAAGGGTTGAACGTGCGTGTGGCTTAACAGTAGTGCACCCCTGCAGGGTTCAAATCTTTTCGAGAAGCCGAGTCCGCGGTTATGGACAACTTGGATCGGATGCTGGCTAACAAGATCATAAACAACTTACACCTAATGATTCTAATTAACTTGACTAGTAAGTTAGACTTACCTACATAATAAGATGTAACTAAAATTTGACAACTGTGTGAGTTTCCCTCGATTGTTTCCTCATACTTGGTTGAGGGGGTGAATCTGGGAAGTGTTATGTTTGGTGATAGAAGCTAGTTGGTTCCGATACGCTCTCTTATCCCTCTCCATTAGACGGAAGTTGTAGAGTGTCTCCATAGGATGTTTAGTGCTGCTGCTGCCGCTTCAGTCCACCTTCCTATATTTTGGCAGTCTTTGTGTTGGTATCAATTGAGCATTGCTTGCCAGGCGGTTGTGCCTGACCCATCTTTGGGTTGTACTCTTTTGTGCAGTCAACAGGTTTGAAGTCCGACGACGTTAGCTTGGGTATCCCTCCGGCTCGGCCTGGGCAGGGATATGGACGCCATCGTTTATCTTCAGGACTCTTAGTCCAATTTGTATCTTATCCGTAGTCGGATACTAATTTGCTTTCGCTGTGGTTTGGATCTTTGTAATGTATCAGTTGTTTCCTGACTCGTTTGAGTCGTTCTTGTATATATATTCTCCTTCTGTTGTTGTTGTGGATTCTTTTCGCGAACTGTTGTAATGTTATCACAATTCCACCCACATAACGCGCATGTTTCGGCGTGCACGCTATGTCTGGTGGGCGACCTAAGATCGTTATTATGCGGATTTTGGCGGGGTCGCTTAAATCTGCATAGTACCGATTTTGGGGCGTCACATACTACGTCTGAATTGTCCAGAACACTAGTCGAACCTATAATGAATCAACCTTAAGCAGTTTGACGAGCTCAAACTTTATTGATAGGATGTGATGTTTTGACTCGTAAGTGTAGATGTTCCTATTATAAAATTGCATTTTGACAATGTCAAGAAGTCCCAAACAAAAAATTCGGATGTACATGCAAACTTTCTATTGCTGAAAAAAAGTTCGCGAAAAAATGACCATTTTTGTGGGCTGTGTAAAATAGACAAAAAAAATGTCTCGGGTATAGTCATTTTGGAGCACAGGAATTTTTCTTTTTACACAAGTTACAAAAATGTCATTTTTTATGTTTTGAACATGTAATGTATTGTATCCACGTTTCTGCATTAGAAATGTCATGAAAACAATATTTGTTCTATGTAATGCTTATATTTGTCTGAGAAATTTTTTAGTTGCCTAACGACTGCGCCCAGGCTTCAAAAAAAATCTGGGTCCGCCTCTGGCTGCTCGTCGGAGTAGGAGAAGAGCGAGGCAGATCCGGACGGATCTGTCTCGTAGCGGCGGCCTTCCCGAATCGCCGCCTCCGCTTCGATCTGCTTCTGGACGAAGCTGAGCCTGTTCGTCATCTGACCGATGAGGATGCGGTCAGCCGCCTCGGCCTTGAGCTGCTCCTCGGCCGCACAGTGCTCCGCCTGGATCCTTGCGCGCTCCGCCGCCGCCTCCGACTGCATCCTTGCCTGCTCCGCCTCCGCCTGCGCTCTCCATTGGTCCGCCGCCGCCTCCGACTCCGCGCGATGCCTGGCTTCCTCCTCCTCCATTCGCTGGAGGAACTCCACACCCGTCATTTCAACGATTGCGGGCTCCTCGTCGAACATGCCATAGCCGACCTCCGCCGCCTCCACCTCTGCGGGCTCCTGCGCCTCCACCCCCACCTGCGCTTCCACAACCATTGCTGCAACCTCGGCCGCATCACGCGCCATGGCTTCACGGTAGATATGTGTCGTCTTCTCCGACGTGAGCTTGGCACAGGTGGTCTGAAGGCGGCGAGGCATGGTGGAGGTGGAGGATGGGGATGAGGTGTCGACAGCGGTGGATGTGGAGGAGCAGAGATGCTGGAAATGGTGTAGAGCGGCGGCGGATGAGTGAGTGTGAAGGCTAGGGTTTGCTCCGGCACCTACACTTATAGTCGGAGGTGGCCGGTACGCCATGAATGTCGGCCGGTGCGCCATGAATGCCGACGCGTGGAAGACAGTCAAGGTTTCCACTCCACGTGGACGGGCGGTCAAGCGTGGGTCTGCCGTGTCAGCGACGACGGGGCGGATGCGTCCGGGCGGCCCCAAACCCACCCCAGATGTGGGCTAGGTTTGAGGGCAGCCGGACCGTCCGGTCGTTTGGGATGGCTTTGGGGGCCTCATTTGGATGGCGGTTTTTGGCCCAAAAGCTGTCCGGGCGGACCGCCCGGGCGTTTGGGCTGGCTTTGGGGGGCTCGGTTGGAGATGCTCTTAACTGGTTGGTTGTTCTCTCTGCAGTCTTGTAGGCTGTTGCTGTTGCTCTCTGAATGAAAATTTTCAAGGAAGAGCAAAGATCAGATCAATTTCCCTCATCTTGTTCTCTGTCAGTTATGCTTATCTTTGAGCCCGTAGGTGTCATGTTAAGAGAACACCATTTGGTTCATAATAAGCAGGAAGCCTAAGCGAAGAGGAAGGATGGTATGCAGCAGCGATCCCCTCACTACTAGGGAAAAGGTCATTAGTGGCGCACCTTTTTGGAATTCTATGGCGCATGGTGGGTGTGCCACAGAATTCACGCCACTAAATTGTATTTCTGTGGCGCATATCTACATGCGCCACATAATTCTCACATTTCTGTGACGCATCCACAAGATTTGCGCCATAGAATTCTCAAAATTTTTAATTTTTTTAAAAAATTCAGGAAAAAACAATAAATGAAATAATTTGGAAAAACCTAAATATTTGAATTTTTGGAACATCTAATAACACTGCAAACATATCTCAAATGATGACTTCCCACTAGGTCACCCATTGTCAGATTGCTCCAACCCAAACACGCTTAACTTCTAAGTTCTATTCAATTCAGCTACCCTTATGCTACTCAATTTCTTATTGATATAAGTATCATATCAATCCTCTTAAGCCTTGTATGTGTTGAATTTTCTTAAATTTTCAAAAAAATTGGATTTGTTGAATTTTTTGAATTTTTTTGAAGTTTTCTAGGTTTTTTGAAAATTTTGAATTTACTTTTGAAACTTTTGTGGCGCATATAGCAATATGCGTCACAAAATTTTTTATTTCTGTGGCGCATATCAATGTGCGCAATAGAAATGTGTATTTTTGTGGCGCATATAGCAATATGCGCCACATAAATGCGTATTTCTGTGGCGCAAATCCACATGCGCCACAAAAATGTGTATTTCTGTGACGCATATAGCGCATGTGGTTTACGTACGTCATAGAATTCCAAAATTTCTGTGACGTATATTTTTTTATGCGCCACAGAAATATTTCTGTGACGCATGGCTATTTTGGTGCGCCACAGAAAGCGGTTCCATCTATAGCCATTTTCCTAGTAGTGCCTTCTTCTGTCTCGGAAGACAATGTCGTTGAGGTGAGAAATCTATAACTGGCTTGAAAGATGTACCAGTAGATGACGGGACTATTAGGAGTCCCGGAAATGAAGATGAAGACGCTTTTTTGCTGTATGAAAAATCGAGAGCAGGAGCCTTGTTCTAAGCGTTGGATGTGGGAAGAGGTGAGTGATGCCAAGAGAGATTCGATGAGAGAAGTCTACATTACCATTTGTGATGTTGACGCTAAAAAACCAGTTCAATTGCATGTACATGTACTGATATTATTGTAATTTAGATTATGTTTTATCAAGAGACATGTTATGGGGTTGGGAAGTTTTATTTGTCTGGAAGTATAATATGATCTACTGATGCACCAATCTAATTAAGGATTATTGTGTTATTGGATTACTTTCAGAGTACATAATTATGTTAGTCCATAGCAACGTATATGTATTTTATACCATTGAATTCTTACGTGCATTATGTTTATATTTCCGACAACAAAAGAAACTTAGACACAATCGCAACGCACGGGCATTCAGCTAGTTGTAATATGTGAGGACTTAAACTGGAGGGAAACACAAAGTCAATGGAACAGAAATTAATACTCCTCTGATCCGTAAAAAGTGGCGCAAGCCGTACGTCAAAGGTGTACGTGATTAGCACATCTGTTACGAAACTTATATCGGATCGGAGGGAGTAGTTGAATTCCTTATGAGACAAAGTTATATAATGTAGAAAAAATACCTCATAAAAAAATATGTGTATCCTCGATGAGACCTTAGAAGAACAATAGGTAGTCCTTTATCGAGGAAAAAGAAATGATACATTCATCTAGTAGGATATCCTGAACACGTAATAAGCTACTGAATCCGCAAGATCGCCGGTAGATGTTGTTGCTGTGTAGCTGCACCCTTCGTTGGGCCATCGCCACCTACCGGCTCTGATGCCCGTCCGGCTGCGTCAGCATGGACGTCGTGTGCCCTCAGGCCTCAGCTGCTATGCCTATGCGGCCGGAGAGAGTCGATCTAGTCGCAGATGTGTAGGGGCATACTCGTGACATATTCGTACAGAGTGGGAGTCATTATCCATGTCCTTCACGTGTTATATTTTTTACGTGACAGGGCCACCCGGAAGGCCGGAATATTAGGAACAACTTTCTGGCAGCAACGCTCAACCAATTTCGGTAGTCCAGTTCAATAGGAAAACTATGGACGTTTTTTTTTCCTCAACAGACCATGGTCGTTTTTTTTTCTAAACAGACTCGTGCTATTCCTTCTAAGCTAGCTAGCTAGTATACGACTTGTTTTTTAAACGGACTTCAACGCAAACATTTTTTCATAGCAAATACCATATATATTAAACCAGCAAATAGTACATGATTACATCGATTACAAAAACAAAACTAAAAGAGACGACCAAATATTTGAGATCTTCAAGCCCTTTCTTCTTCCGTGACACAATCTTGTACTTTTCTGAAGGCAGCCGTAGAACAACGAAGAATACACCAAATCACAGACCTGTGAATACCAACGAAGATTCTCCCATACTTTTAATTTTGAGCCGCAATGCCAAGGCTTTGTGCACGCACGCAGCCATTAAATTAATCAAGGAACATCGGCAAGAGAACCAACACTGATATTTCAGAGACAAACAACCGAACAACTTTGTCGACGTCGTTGGGAGCCGAGAGAACGAATCACCATTGCCGAGGACGTAGTAGCCGGGACAGATATTGCGAGGACAATCCTCCTCGCGGCAACCATGAGAAACAATCCAAGATTGATCTGGCGAAGCAAGATCTGAAGAACCATACCTAGACAAACTTAATCTTCCAAAACCACCATTGACGTCGGGAAGGAGATCTCGCAGTCAAACGCAGGCCCAAAAATTGCTTATTGTAGAAGATGTCATCTCCATTGATGAAGATGACGACAACCAAAACCTAGATTGAAACACATCTTTTATTAAAAACTCCACTCATAGATCGGATTCCCCACCCCTCCCGACGCCGGCAAGGCCAGCCGGAGGAGGGGGAACCGATCTACGGTGGAGGAGGAGGAGAGGTGGTGGCGGCTAGGCTTCGGCGGCGGCGGCTAGGCTTTCCTTCCGATGTGGCTTACCGCCCGAAACGCTTGGTTCTGCTGCTCCTTTGCGCTTCAACGCAAACATTTTATTTACACGTTTAATCTATTACGGGAGACAACATCTAAAAGGAAAATTCTGGACCGTGCCAACACAGAACTAAACGTTACGCAATTAATAATCTTATATTAAATCCTAACCGCTAATTTTAAATCTAACTATCAAAAATAATATGGTTGATGTGGCTTAATGTGGCAATTAATAATCTTATATTAAATCCTAACCGCTAATTTTAAAGCTAACTATCAAAAATAATATGGTTGATGTGGCTTAATGTGGTTTCTCTATTTAGAAATCCAGTATATTGCTTTTAGTATATAATAGAAGATAGAATAGATGTTCTTTTTGCTAAAATAAACACACAATCTACCTACCTCCCTCCCTTCCATAAAATTCACCATTTAAGTTTGGTGCAAGCTAAAACATGATAACATAATTTTGAACCCGATGTCTCGTTTGGCATCCATTTTCACTATTATATTAATATTGACGAGGTCTTTAAAACTAGATAAATGTTGAATATGGTTTTGAAATTTAAATTTTCAAGTTTTGGAACTTGATTGAAAAGTTGATGTAACTTTCCAAAACAAAATGCTTTATTGATGCAAGTTTCGCATGGCATTCATGGAGTTCTGATGTGGTTACCGTGTTTTACAACTTTCATAAGTATTTCATGGATTTTATAGTGGTTCAAAATATGGCGTTTTTAGAAGTCTTGCTATGGTTCACTATTTCATACATGTTTCGTACCTAGTTTCACTGGAGTTCATACTTGTTCAAGTTCCACTTGGGTATATGTCAAACCTCTTCTTAAACTTTTTTAAAACCGATGGAAAACTCCAACATAACCTCAGGGCAACATTAACTATGCTAGGAGATTTTTGTATAAGCTGCTTAAGGGATGGAGGTGTGCTCTAGGCCAAACAATATCAATTCGACTGCTCATGTCTTGGTTTCTTGTTTCTGTTGTAAAGGGATTACCGTTAGGTACATCTTGATATTTGTATTTTCATGTAGCTTCCCACATATACTTGATATATGAATTTTGAGGTAGCTCGCCATGTATACCATGTGGTTCTATTATATACATCTACTATACTAGAAAATCTCACGAAGAACATAATATTTTACCTTGGATTTATTGTTAGAATCGTAACACTAACAAATACCCATGCGGATTGCTTTGGACCGCTAATTAGCACCCACATGTGTATATACTGCTTCATGCACAACAGAAGGAGGAATGTTGTACATCCATCCACCCACATGCCATGTGTCATATATGATGTTCAAGTTATCGAATGGATTAATTCCATTCCTACTCAGACCAGATCATAAATTTGTTGGATCTTTTGACAAAACACACATGTTTATGTTCGATTGCCCTCCACTGTCAAGCATCGTCGCTTGGGAGCTCCATTTTTATTTTTCCGCTGGTCGTACCCAATTTGCCTCCTTACTACTAAATAAATACTTCAAATGAGGAAGGACTAGAAGAAATCATATAACACCATTGAAGGAGTACCAACTCTCTTCCTTCATCCTTCTCTACCTCCCATCATCGTCGTCGTCATCATCATCATGATCATCCATTTTAGGCCCTTAAATCAGGGTGTGTTGTGTACCTGACATTTATCCAGGTATGTGTAATCAGTTTAGTAAATGATGCAGTCCTTAGGGCATGCATGGTATATGTTTATATGCAATGGGAAAGACAATGCTCTTGGATTCAGAAACAAAAGTTTTTCGTTTGGCTATTCTTGGTGGATCGCCGGAACACTAGAGATATGATGGATCAGGGCATTGGCACCTCGACTCTGGAGTATGTTGTGCAGTTTATATGTCAAATGAGCGCGAGACAAGGGAACATATTTTCTTTAACTGCGCTTTTGCTCATAGAGTCTGGCATATTCTTCAGATCACATGGTCTCCTGGTCCTAGTATTTCAAACATGTTTGACATGGCCTAATGGTCTTTCTGAAGGAGATATGCCCTAGAGGCAAATAATAAATGTATTATTATTATCATATCTCATATATGTTCATAATTAGTTTTATACCATGCCATAACTGTATAAGCGAAATATTAATACACGTGTGGTATCTAAACAACCAGGTCCCTGGTAGCCTCTATTTAGCTAGTCCATTGGTCGATACATGATCGAGGTTTCCCGATCATGTGACATTTATGTCAATTGACAATGGAGTCATATCATTGGGAGAATGATGTGATGAACGTACCCAATTTAAGTATCATGACGTGATCAGTGTTCAGCGTCGTGATAGTTAGAAACATAGTAACCTAATCCTTAGACCGTGAGATCATATTTAATCACTATCTCTGGAGGCTACCTTGACTGCATCAAACGTCACACGTAACAGGGTGATCATAAAGTGTCTCTATCAGGTTTCCGAAGGAATAGGTTGAGGCATATGGATCAAGAGCGAGATTTGTTCATCCGAAGGTCGGAGAGATATAGTTAGGGCCCACTCGGTGAGATCACATCAAAGTTTGCAAATGTGTGACTAGGTCACGGGATGTGTGATCATGTGAACGATATAACAAGTGTTTGTCGGTAACGAGATAGAACTAAGGTATCGGGATACCGATGATCATGTCTCGGACAAACTCAGTATCGAGGTGCAAAGGGAATAGGATATGATGTTAAGGTTCAAGAGAATTAATTCGTGGATTGCACAGGGGCCATCATGGGTTTCCAGATCCCGCTGTTGGTCATTGATCGGAGAGGTGTCTCGATCATGTCTGGATTGATCCCGAACCATAGGGTGTCACACTTAAGGGTAGACGACGCGTAGGAGTAGTATTGACACCGAAGAGAAATGAGAAACGAACTCCAGAATTGTTCCGAGAATTATCCGATGGTGATCGAGGAGTCCGGAAGGTGTTCCAGAATAAAGGAGAAATATCCGACGGAGTTCGGAGGGCTACGAAAGGTGTTTCGGAGCAAGAATAAATTAAATAATATGTATTTAATATTAATTAAAGTAATTAATTATTAAATATATTTTTATTTTTATTTTTAAAGGTTGCACACCTTAAATGGGACTCACCCAAGAGGAGAAGGCCCATGGGGGGGGGGGGAACTTTGGGGAGGGCACCAAGGAGGGAGGCCAGGTGGGGCCACAAGGGGCCCACCTAGGGCCGGCGCCCCAATGGTGGTGCGGCTGGTGTGGGGTTTAGTCCCACACCGCCTGGCCAGCAAGGGTGGCAGCCCTCCTCCTCCTTTATATAGGGGTGCCCCCTTTGTCTTTGAGGTACACCCAATTCTCTCTTTCTCCCTCTCATCTCTTTCGTGGTTCCGCAAATAGAACCGTGCGGGAGTTAGAGGTTTCTCCACCATACGCACACCGTCGTGCTTCTGGTACTTCGGTCCGAGCTATTCTTCTTCCGCTGCTTTGCTGGACCGGGGCCTGGAGGGACATCGCCTACACCGTATGTGTGTAATCCCTCGGAGGTGCTGCCCTTCCGGCACTCGGAGCTTGTAGCCTACACGACCTTGACGTCGGCATCGCCGTACGTCTTCATCATGAGTCGTCATCGAAACAGATCTTTTGATCGTCGACGCTTATGGTCTTCAAAGGTATGAATACCGTTCCCTCCGTTACTTTATATCCGCATAGTATTAGATCTTGGCTTTATCGGTTATCGTTGTTAGGACTTTTTTTGTTTTCTACACCGTAACCCTTCACTTTCCAAGGACCAATATTCATTGAGGTGTCATCATGTGCGTTGTTGGGGATTTGGAAAATTCGCAGTCTGATTTTTTTGAAGGGAAGCGCCCCACTATTCAGAGCTGGAAGGTGATCTTCAAGAGGGATTTGGAGATTATAACGATAGGGTGAAAGTTGCCCATAGGGGGCTCTGTGTGAATGGTTGAATTCTTTTTAATCTTCTACTAGGCCTTTGTGTTTGTTTAGTTAGTTTTACACCTTTTATATATTCTCATTGACGTGGGTATACCCATCGGGTACCCACCATTGGTATACCTACTATGGCTCAGCCAAAGGCCCACCTAGTGGCTGGTTACACGTTGCGTCCAGATCCCCGAGGAGGCAATGAACAGAGCCCGTGCGGCCGTACAAGATGGGCCTCCCATGCCGGAGGACGCGTCGACCCGATGGCTTACCACCACGTCCTGCACCAGGCGCACACCTAGATGCAGAAAACATGCGCATAACGCGACGAACGCAAGAAGCGTGCTGATGCATCAAGCGAATGACGGCAACAGCTGTCGTCTACCCCCCTTTGTCACGACACGCCCATGCGTCCAAAGAGTATAATAGGCACCGCACCCGGTTATACCCCCCCCCCCCCCTTCTCGTGTACATGGTGTAAAACTTTGCCTATCCCTCTTGGGCCTCTCTCTTATACCACAGGGGTTTCCCCAACGGTGTCATGGTAAAAATAAATAAACGCTCGTAGGAAACAGGTGGTCGTACGAAATATTTCCTTAAAATATATGAATATATGTTTGAAGCTTTTGTTCGGCCATATGTACTTAGACTTGATTTTTAGAAGGTCAAGTGTGGCTTTAAGACACATGTGTTGAGGAGCGCAGCTGGTATACGAAGAAGTTGTTGAGTCTTCCTCAATCGTGTAAAAAAGAACAATTATTAATTGCACGTTTCTTGAAAAAAGTTAAACTCGTATTGAAAACCGGTTGGAGTTGCACATTTTTGAAAAAGGGTGCGCCTGAAAAACCGGATGGAGTTGCACATTTTTTGAAAAATCGCATCGAAACTCAGCGACTTGCACATTTTTAGAGAAAAGTACAGCTCATTTCAAAACTGAGTTGTTAACTGCACAACTTCTAACAAAGGTGGAAATAGTTTAAAAACTACTTGGCAATTGCACATTTCTTGAGAAAAATGCAACTTGTTTGGAAAAGCCGTTGGAGTTGCATATTTCTTGAGAAAAGTACACCAGTTTTGATAATCTATTCTACTTGCACGTTATTTTAGAAAAGTGCACCCAATTCGAAATCCAGTTTCTAAGCCCACGTTTATTGAGAAAATTGAAACCCATTTGCTAATTGTATGTATTTTGAGAAAAGTGTAACTCGAATCGAAAACCAGGCGCTGATTGCATGTCAAATTGGAAAACGGTTAGAGTTGCATGTTTATTGAGAAAAGTGCAATTGGTTGAAACCTATTTGTTCTGCATATTTACGGAGAAAAAACAACTCACGTCGAAACCCAGTTCGGTAGTTACATGTTTCTTGAGAAAAGTACAACTCGTGTTGAAAACATTTTGCTAATTATAAGTTATTGAGAAAAGTGTAACTCGTTTAAAAAATGACTTGCTAGTTGCACGTATCCCGAAAAAGGTGCAACTTGTAAGCCCTGTTTGAACTGCACGTTTGTTTTAAAAAAGTAGAACTTATATCCAAACTCGGTTGCTACTTGCAAATATTTTATTAGAAAATTGCAACTCGTCTTAAACCAATTAGTATTTGTATGGGTTTGAGAATAGTGCAACTTGATTCGAAAACCGGTTGCTAATTGCATGTTTCTTGAGAAATGTGCAACTCATACGAGAATCCTCTTGGAGTTGCATGATCCTTGAGAAATGTGCAAATCATACAAGAAAAGTGAAAAATCTTATCAAAATCCATGCTCTACTTTTTTGAAAAAAGTGTAACTTGTTCGAAAACCCCGTTGCTAATTGCATGTGTCTCAAGAAAAGTTTAACTCATTATGAAAACCACTTGCTCATTGCACGTTTCTTGACAAAAAAAATGCAACCTATAATTAAATAGACAAAAATATATGAAAAAAAATACATATAGGAACTTTGTTACACTTTCTCTATCACGTGGTTGCATATTTCTAAAAAAGTTCTAGCTATTTTTTTGATAGACACAAAAGTGCAGTGATATGGCGAATAGTGCAATCTATTGATAATAACAAAAAGTCGTGATAAAATACATGTAGGACCCTACTTACACTTATATTCATGACTTAGTTTGACATATCTAAGAAAAGGCAAATACAGTATAATGAAAAGCACAACTTATAGAAATAACTAGGCAAAGACATGGAAAATAAATATACGGCGCTTCGTAATAAGGTAGTCATATATTTATAGAAACTGCATCTATGATATGTCTAAAAGTGCAACCTATAAATAAAAATAAAAATAAAATAGAAAATAATAAATAGGATCGTGGTTGCATTTTTCATAACAAATAGGACTGTGGTTGTATTTGTGTGACGAGATAGCTGAAATTTGTAAAAAGTGCAAATATGATACACAGAAAAAAGTAACCAACAAATAATGGGCCAGCGAATATGAGAAAAATAAAGTTGCACTATTCAAGAAGATGTAATTGCACACGTATGAGGCGGAATTGCACACGTAATGTTTTGGCGGTTAGACATTTCTAGTTTGTGCAGAAAAGTTACTACTTAGAAAATGTTTTGTAAACAAAACATAAAAAGTTTGATGGTTGAAAAACAGGACACACGCCGCGTTAAAAAAAACAAAAAAGTTATTACTTAGATACTAGATTAAATATACGAAATAATTGTAGAGAAAAAAAATTAAAATTTGAGGAAAAAATGAAGTAGACTGAATAACCAAGCGTATTCCTTCCCGCCAAAACATTAAAGTGAATTAAGCTACATCGTCTGCCAAAACACTAACAAGATTCCAATTAATATAATCCGCCATGATGGCTTTCCTCAAAAAAAGAAAGTGAACTAAGCTTACTCCTTGCTCACTTGCTGCAACCTGCGTCGAAACATGAAAATAACCGTTAATTTGGCTTCAGGAAGAAACAAAGAAGGAACCTGTGAGGAAAAAGCGACACAAAAGCTTGGTGAAGCCCACACTTTTTTTTCGAGACTTGGTGAAGCCCACTTAAAAAGGCCATTGTTGGAGACACCAGATACAGCCAAATTAAAACGAAAAGCCCATAGAAAGCCTACACCAGGCCCGGGAAAGAATCAAAGCTCCGCCACAAAATATATGGAAAACCCTTCTAATCATCTGGGGGATCCCGACTCTCGCGTCCTCCTCCTCGGTTGTCTGACGCGTGTCCCGGCGGGCCCCACTCGTACGCGCCTCCTTCCCATCCGGCCATCCGGCCATCCCTATCCTCTCGCCTCGACAGAGGTCCCTCCCAGCGACTGTCTCCTCCCCCCCCTCGCCGGACGTCGCCTCCTCCTCCCCTCTGCCCCGCCGGCCGCCTCCTCCCTCCCCTCTGGCCCGGTCGCCTCCTCCTCCCCTCTGGCCCTCCGCCGCCGGTCTCCTCCTCCTCCCCTCTGGCCCGCCGGCCGCCTCCCTCCCCATCGCCGGTTGCCTCCTCCTCCCCTCTGGGCCGTCGGTCGCCTCGACAGCGGGTGCCGCCCACCTCCCTCCACCGCGTGCCAGCCGCCTCCTCCCCGCTTGCCCCAGCATCCCTCCAGCGGGAGGCCCCCACCTCCCTCCACCGTGCGCCGGCGGCCTCCCTCTCCGCGAAGAGGCTGAAGAGCGCCGCGCCGGAGAGGCGCAAAAGCAGGAGGCCTTCGCCGCCGAGCACACCGCGAGGACGCCGCGCCGGGGGTGGTCGTAGATGGGCACATCGTCGGCTTCGTCGCCGTGGAGCTGGTGAGGCAGAGGTGGGGTGGAGGTGTTGTCGAAGTTGCTACAAGGAGCATGCAGTGCTTGCTGCCGTCGATGTCGTCGGCAGCCGAAGTTACTACAAGGAGCATGCAGTGCTGCTGCCGTCGATGTCGTCGGTGCTACCATCGGCGGTGGTGGCGGTGCTACCCACCGTCCGTCACCGGTGCTGCGACGAGCAGGCGACACTGCTTCCATCAGCTGGCAGAATTCTTTTGCTACATTTTGTGTCTCTATTTTTTGCCCCATACGTTCTGTGATTTTGCATTAGAAGAATTCTTTTGCTACAATTATGCTGTTTTACATCATAAGTGTGATCGGAAGACCTCGCCGGAATTATTTTTTGCTATGATGCTGCAATATAACAATTTTTTTTGCAATTATCGTTATGTGGTGTTGCTACAATAGTACAAAGATTTTGCTACGCTGTCTCCGGCGAGGTCTTCGTCGATCTCTCCGGCGACGTCTCCGGCGAAGTCAATTTTGCTACCGTAGCACATTTAATTTTGCTACCGTAGCACATTTTTGTTGCTACGAGATCTCCGGCGAGGTCTCTGGTGAGGTCTTCGTCGATCTCTCCGGCGACGTCTCCGGCGAAGTCAATTTTGCTAGCGTAGCACATTTAATTTTGCTACCGTAGCACATTTTTGTTGCTACGAGATCTCCGGCGAGGTCTCTGGTGAGGTCTTCGTCGATCTCTCCGGCGACGTCTCCGGCAAAGCCAATTTTGCTACCGTAGCACATTTTTGTTGCTACGAGATCTCCTACGAGATCTCTAGTGACGTCTCCGCGAGGTCTTCGTCGACGTCTCCGGCGACGTCTCCGGCGAAGTCAATTTTGCTACCGTAGCACATTTTTGTTGCTACGAGATCTCCGGCGAGGTCTCCGGTGAGGTCTCCGGCGAAGTCAGTCTTATTCTTTTTCTGTTTTGTGAACGAACCTTTTTTTGCTACATAGCAGCAAAAGCGGGTAATTATTTGCTACGCGGTATCAAAAACGGGATTGGAAAGAAAAAGCTACACATGTGAGCAGGAGGACCCGGTGATCTTTCGGAAAGATCACCCGGGTGACGCTCAGTGCTGTCCAAAATAAATCTCAAATAAAAAAAACACAAAACAATTAGCGTTCGAATCAGCAGAAACAAATCAAATCGGAAGGTGCTAACCAGTCGAAGAGTCAACAAATTCTCAGTCGACTGAGATATTGCCAAATCCGATAATTATTCACCAAATTCTTATCTTAAGCAAACGAAGTCTTCATCACGACGCTTATAAGATTTCTGACTCCCTATTGTTCAGTCCCTCCTTTCACTGCTTCATCACGCAGAGGCACGAAAACAACCGTGTAAGCGGGACGCCCATGGCTTCGCTGATGCCGCGCCGCCACCAAGTTCAGTCCCTCCTTTCACTGCTTCTCCACGTAATAGTCGCTGCCTCGGCGACGTCGTCGTCGCTGTACAACCGCTCATCGAATTGCACCCGGCTACTTCCGGACGCTGACATCGTCCGCAAGGCGTTCCTGCACGTCGGCAACTTCCCCCTGCCGCGGCGGTCCGCATGCCACCCGGTCCGGAGGCTCCGCTTCCCGTCGAGAAACCTCACCGGCGTTCTCCGGTGGGAGGAGCTCGCCAACCTCTCCAGCCTCCTCACGCTCGACCTGTCCGGCAACTCCCTCGAGGGCGATGTCCACAGCGCGTTCTGGCGTGCGCCTTCGCTCCGTGCTGTCGATGTCTCCGGAAACAGGCTCGGCGGCGCGCTCCGGTTCGTGCCGAGTGCGCGTCTGGCGTCGCTGAACGTGTCCGGCAACCGGTTCACCTCCGTCGACGGCGTCGACAGGCTCGCTGCCCTGGAATATCTTGACTTGTCAGGAAACATCATCGGCGCGGTGCCGGAGGGTTTGGTGCGGCTAGCACGGATTCGACGGCTGGACTTGTCCCGGAACTCGATGGCCGGGTTGTTCCCCGACGACTTCCCGAAGCTTGATGGCATCGACTTCTTGAATATCTCGCACAACAGGTTCTCCGGCACGGTCGACGCCCACACCGTCCGGAAGTTTGGCCTCTCTGCGTTTTTCCAAGCCGGCGACGCGTCTCTGTTAGTTGAAGAGGCTGGGCCAGTGCCGGCGCCGACACCGCCGACCAGTGGCCGCAAGAAGCACAGGCGCGTGCTTCTCGTCGTCGTCGTCGTTGTTGTCTGCACGGTGGTGGCCGTGGCCGCTCTGGTGTTCCTGACAGGGTGCGTCGCGTGTGGCTTCAGGCGCCGGAAGAAGGATAAGGACGGGAAGACGGTCTCGTGGACGGAGGAGGAAGTGGCGGTCGGCACGGTGAAGCTGTCAGCCTCTGCGCCCGTGGTTCTGCTCGAGCGGCCGCTGATGGATCTGACACTTGCCGACCTGGCCGCGGCAACGTCGGGGTTCGGCCGGGAGTCGCAGCTCGCCGATGCCGGTGGCCGCAGCGGCGCCGCGTACCGCGCCGTGCTCCCTGGGGACCTGGACGTGGTCGTGCGCGTCGTGGAGGGCGCTGTGGCAGGGGTTGGGGAGGATGACGATGCCGCCGTCACGGCCGCTGGGTTCAGGGAGCTTGCAAGGCTGAGGCACCCAAACATTCTTCCACTCCTTGGCTACTGCATTGCAGGTGAGCTTACAAAAAGAGTTGTGAACAATTTTGTTTGTCTTAAATTTGTACTTAGGCCAAGTACACACATTAATTGATGTTCCTAAAAAAAACACACACATTAGACTGAATAATTGCTAAATTCTTAATGTTATTTTGGTGAACTCCATAATTCTACTTACAAATGTTTACAGGAAAAGAGAGGCTCCTACTATACGAGTACATGGAGAAGGGCGACCTTCATCGTTGGCTCCACGAGCTTCCAGTTGGCAGCATGGACGCCCTAGAAACATGCATCGACACGTCGGACGTCAAGGAGGAGGATAACCAATCCGTGAGTGACTGGTCCATTCGTTACCGCATGATCCTCGGGATCGCCCGAGGGCTGGCGTTCCTGCACCAAGGATGGGCGGGTTCATCAGGGCGACCAATCGTGCACGGCCATCTGGTCCCCACCAACGTCCTTCTCGGCGACGACCTGGAGCCGAGGATCTCCGACTTCATGCACCACGGCAGCGGCAGCGGCAGCGACGGGACACCGGAGGGCGACGTGTACAGCTTCGGCGTTCTCGTGTTCGAGCTCGTGACGGGGCAGGCCAAGTGGGACGAGGCGACGGTGGCCTGGGCGCGCGGCGTGATACGGAACAAGAAAGGAGAGAACATTGTGGATGCTAGGATAATAAGGGAGGATGCCGCCGCCGGGCCGGAGGCGGAGCGGGAGGCGGCGGAGTGCCTGCAGGTGGCGTTCCTCTGCACGGCTCCGTCGCCGCAGAAGAGGCCCACGATGCAGCAGGTAGTGGGGTGCTCAAGGACATCAGGCCAGCGCCTGCCGACTAGCTAGCATGGTGGTGCAAGCATGGTGCCGTGATTGTTCGATCTCCTCGTGTGTATCAATTATCATGATGCATATACATGACTAGTTTGTTAGTGCACTGGCGACTACTCCTAGGTGCCAAATCCACCAAGATTCGGAGCCGGATATGTGGTGGTTTCCCATTCACAATCACAGGGCTGTAAAATATGACGCCGTGTGCTTCTTTTGGAGCCCAGCTGGTTTGTTTTGTCTCATTTTCGTTGCTGGTGGGAGCTCACTTTATCGGTTGGTGCAACAACTTTGTGCAAGCCATAGCATGCTTAATCACGAGCCGGTGCTAGCCACGTGAGAGTTCGTTTCGATGGCACAAAAGCGTGCTCCCTACTCCCCTGCACCTTCTAGCTGCTGACCCAAATGGATAAGTTCCCGAGTACTAGTAGCAAGGTGCTTGATCAACTAGGGAGAACAGAATTGCAGAAGAGAGAGAAAAAAACATCTTCTTGAATAGGGATTTCCTTTGTTTTAGAACGATGATCATTGACAATCGACTGCTCGATCGTGAAGATAGCTTCCATATGACAAGCTGATCCAGCAAGCTCGAGTACTTACCTCTCCCCGACGTCACACGGGAAACGTGACATGCATGGTTGAATTTCTTTGTTCAACTAGTAAGCCTGCGCAATCAATGAGATTGAACTGCCATGATTTGCATGGCTAATGTTTGATGGGTAATAAATCAGCAAATTGACAAGAGGATGAACTTCTTTGATTGCCATCAACTCATACCGGTATTTTTTTTTAGATTGACGAAATCACCACGAGCGGGTCAGTTACGTCACCTCCCACGAAAGATTGTGCTACCTTTTATGAGATACACAGGTATCAAATCTAGAGTTTCAACCCTGTTCGGTTGGGGGTATCACCACTCTTCTAAACATCCAACCACAAGTTGGTTCTCAACTCATGCTAGTACTAGGTTGGACCAAATTCACGTGCAAAATTAATAGAACAAGTTCAAACGGAAAAACAATTATGTTCACCAACAATTTAAAGGGATCAAGCAACGTTGAGGGGTAAAAAAAAGACTACAAGTGTTCGACTAGATCATCTTGCAGTTGGTGATGAGTTTCTTCATCAATAATCAGGAAACTTGGTTGGATGCCCTGATGTGACTCGGCAGGAGGGCACTGATACTCAAACTGTTGATCAAAACCATACAAATATCGCAATCACTCTCCACAATTATGTTGTACATGATAACACAATTATTTATGACCACCCACATCTGATCTAGCAACCATATTTGAGCAGGGAGCCCGACAATAGAAAAACAGGTTTGGAGTACATAAAATGTTCGCTCCACATCTTTCCTAATACTGTCTTGTTTTGACGCAAAAGGAGATTTTTCTGACCAACAGGGTTGCGGATTATCTTTAAGATTGTCAGCCAACGAGATTAGATGCCATTGGGAGGACACCGGTGGAAATTCTCTCAAACAAAAAATATTTGGGAATGTCCGGACCAAAAGTGGGAGCATCCACTGGAAGTGCTTTTCCAGGAATTCCGTAACAAGTGACTTTGGAAATCCCGAGCGGCAAGCTAGTGCTCAATACCTAAGCTACAGCTCGTTCTGTGGTTACACCATCCCGGCGAGAAAGTATCTCGTGCTACCAACTCTCACATCACATGGTACCATGCTCTCATTTATATTAATCAATTTTAAATGTTTTAATTCTTCTTAGAAAAAAGTATGAATGTTCACAAGGAATGTGTCTACAAAGTCAAAAATATTTAGGTCTAAAATCGAAAGGCACATTAAGAAACAAAAAGAAAATTTTAGTATGAATAGTGACACAAAAAGGAAATGAAACAAAAATATTTAGGTCTAAAGAATTACGTCAAAAAAAAGAAACAAAAAGAAATTTTTAGTATGAATAGTGACACAAAAAGGTAAAATAAATATTGGCACTATTTAACAAATGGTCACTATATGGATTTTTCTTTTTTGATTCTCAATTTACTTTTCGAATTTGGACCTGAATTGTTTGTGGCTGTAGGCAAATTCCTTCCGAACATTCACTTTTTTTTGAAAGATGTAAAGTTATTTAAAAAAAATGAAAACATGCATGGTAGCACTAGATATTCCGATCGACAGTCGACAATGGGAATTCTTTTTCCCATTGTCCCGAGGCAGCATTGGACCATACCCGAAAGTTCACATACGAAATCTCCAATCATACAGACACAGACCTGCCGTTCCTGTCACGCTATTCGGTCTTGGCCACATGTGTGTTGTACTCTTGCGAACACTAGCCTGCGTCGCGTCAAGCAGAAGCAGGTAAGGTGCACGTCATTAGGAGAGTGAGAGGCGGCTGCCCTGCATCTTGGACTTACCCTATCCTGTCCCGCTCCGACGGGTGCCGGATCCGTCTCTTAGCGCCTTGTGCCCTTCCTCCGTAGGAATCCAAGTGCCCAGATCGATCCCAATGTGTTGACCGGTACAGTAGTCAATGTCATTTGGAATTATTTGTGTAGATTATACCTTCTCGTGTGTTATGCCAATCAGTCATCCAAGTGACAAAGTCCATGTTACAACTTGTTTATAAGAAGTCTTGGTGTCATGCCCATCTGTGGTTTTTTTTAGCGTACTCACTCAATCGAAAATGATTTGGGGTCTCCCAGTCTCTATGTGAAGCCAGGCAAAAGTTTCAATGGGTCATTTTCATATATTACTGGTCGGTGATTGCGGAACGGCCAGGATGTACTGGCCTTTCGCCAACAATTTGTCAGCACACCCCCAGCTTAACTGACGCCTGGCTAGCAATGATCGCAGCAACGGATTCTCAGCGTCAGGACGGCGTCCAAAGCCTAATCATCCTAGTCCGCCCATCCATTTGGCAAGAAAGAGATAACAGCATTTTCAGAGAGCAAAGCCGCCCTACAGCTGCTGTCATTCTGTCCATCAGAGATGAGTCTCGAGAGTGGGCTTTTGTGGGTGCCAAAAAGCTTCGGAAGCTAACCGCCATGAATTTATCTTTTTTTTTTTTTTGGAAGTTACATGAATCTATCTAGTCTTGGCCACCTTGGGCTCTTAGTTCTTTTTCTCTGAATTCTTTTTTTGTTTAAACCTTGACCTACGGGTCACTTTGTACATATTCTACCTACTATCAATCGAAAAGCCAGCGTTGCTAGATCTTTCAAAAAAATGGATTAAATATTAACTAACAGGGTGATCCGTGCATTTTCGGGCCTAGATATATATATATTGTTATATGTTATTAACTTGTTAAATTATGATCGTAATATTACTATTCTTCTTGTATTAACTAATAGTGAAACATGTCAAAACATTACAGCGCCTAAATTGGAGATATGTTTCATGTTATTTTCTCATAGGCATCATGCATGCTACTTATTTATTCGACATATCTGATGAAAAATTATTTAACTAAAAACAATTATGAGGTGTGAACAATATTTTACATCTTGCAGAAATGTTATTAAATTTTGGGATAAATCTTTCCATCAGTCATTGCTGATAAGGATCTTGTTACATGACACAAGAAGACCAAAGACATTGTGTTTAATCTTAATAGTTAGTAGTTTCTTGGTTCCAATTTTTCTTACCCATTGGTGTATTCATCAAACTTTGCAAAAATTCCACCAAGTATTAAATCTAATTATGGGTTATCTAAACATGGAAATACAAAGTAGACTATTTTTATTTATGAAAACAAATAAATTATAACTTTCAGATATATAATTATATAGTTTGTTGTTTTATTTCCTGTCTCCATATCTGTCCTTCTGACTTTGTTTTGATGTTTTGAAAAGAACGATTTTTTTGCAAAGATTAATTTGTTTACAACCTATTTGTGACATGTGGCGCATGCATACTTGACTAGTGTTATGATAGAAGAGTTTTGGTGCAATTTCTTTTTCGAGGGGATATTATATGTGCATTTTTACCGGATTCAAAATTCAACACAAAATGTTTTTAGAACCCTTTGTTCAAATTACGAATCGTGTTTACCATTGCGTTTCTCGAGTCGAAATCTTCAAAAGTGGATCTCATGTCAGTAGTTTCGACGAATTATTTTCCAGTACTTCTAAAACTAGCATAATTGTGTTTCGTTGATTACTTGTGTTACTAGATGTGTTGTACTTGGGAGTACACATGTTTCTGAAAGTACACACTGCGTCCGTAAGTACATTTTTTTTTAGAATCACCCCACCCTCTATATACAAGTAGTGTTATATTGGTTATATCTGCACCCTTGGGTGGAAGTTGATACCACACATGCCAGCCTACATCAAGAAAAATGGAACTTCTAACCAAGTTATGTGCGTTGATGTTCGCTGTTCTCCGCTCATCATGAACAAAAGTTGCCAACTGGAAATCCGCCGCCCGTGCTCGAAGTTCTTCGAAAACATGGCCATAGGGTCCTGCGCCTCCATTGTCAATGCTGCATACAACATTTATGCAGTCCGTGGCCAGCCTCAAACGCTGCACCAGGAGATTAGCTGCAAGGGCCAACCGTTCTCTACATGCCAACGCCTCCAAGGTTTTAGGATCTGTCATTCCTCCCATCACAATAGACGAAGCTCCCATGAACTCGCCCCTTGATCCCGCGCTACAGCCGCGATCGCTGCTAACGGAGCATTCTTCGACACTGCAGCAACCACGTTTATCTTCACCACTCCCTCTGGGGGAGGGATCTAGCTCGGCCCCTGAGCCGGCCTTGATGGTGCAGCCACCGAGGTTGATTGAATTAGCTGAAGGTCCGGAATGAACCTCTTGATGAACATATGCGTCAATAATGGACTCTGAAAAACATCTTCATGGACAATCTTCCTCCGAGCATGCCACAGTGCCCACAAAGTCACCACAACTCTTGTTGTTTCTTTCGTGCGACAAAGATTTGAAAACCGTTTCCAACCATGCATATGCACTTTCTTCCTGGATATTGTCAATCGTATCAGTGATCTCTTTCGGCACAAAGGGCCCATATGCTTCTCGCCGCTTGACACTCGAGCAAAGAGTGCCTCCAGGAATCGTGTTCCCTGTAGATAACACAGTAGTCATGCGTCGCCATGTTCTGATGTTGGCGAACATCGGTTGTTGGCAGAGTGTCTCTTGCAAGCCTCCATAGGAACACTCGAACCTTTCATGGAACCTGCACCTTCCACAAAGAAGTCCAGCTCTTCTCCTCCCTTCTAGTGTCGGATGTGGTAGAACTACCTTCAAGCCACGCAATCCTCGTCTCCCTCGTCCGAACTAGCATGCCATATGCGGAGCGTACCGAGAATACTCATTTTCGATCATAAAACCATGCCCAAAAATCATGTTGTCTTCGAGTACTCAGCGGTATACTTATAATGATGATTTCAGCATCCATTGGCAAGAAGGCCGCCTATACCTTCTCGTTATTGCGGCAAGCCCTATTATGGTCAATGTGTTCACTTACTAGCTGTGGCGGTTCATATAGAATGCAACACACTGGCCGAAGTATACCATCCCGGGGTAAGTACATGCATGCTATATTTGATACTACCTGAGCACTGCCTTGAAAGCCCATACATGGCCCAGTGCGACTGCTGAGGGCTCAAAAAAAACTTGGGGCACCCATTTCCCCAGCAGGCAGGCCGTACTAGTTGCAACTTTCGCCCAGACCAACAAGATCCAGTCCCCAGCGTACAATGAATCTTTGCTGGCCAAAAGTCTTGGGAGCTCCTATATCCCACCTGAAGGTCCGACCACCGGCCAGCCCATTTAAGTCGTGTCTATTTTTTCTGTTTCTTTTTATTTATTTATCAATTTTCAAAAAAGCTCAAGTTTCAAAAACATATTCATCTTTGAAAAAACAGTTTTGAAAAATGTTCGGATTCAAAAAACCGTTCCAATTTTAAAACTGATCTAAATGTTGCTCTAAAGTAAAAAAAAAAGTTAAGATATCATAAAAATTAATTTTGAAATTTGTTCAGTTCGAATATTGTTCAAATCTAAATTTTTTTCAACTATGAACAATTTTGAAATTAGATTTTTTTCAGAACTGAACAAAATTTAAAATCCTAAAAATGGGAAAAAAGAAAAACGAAAAAGAAAAAGAAAGGAAAATGAAAAAATAAAACATAGAAGATGAAAAACAGAAGAAAAAAAATGAAAACCCGGCCCATCAGCGAAAATTTTCAGGCGTGGCTACCGTTTCCTGCCGCATCGGGCGATATATAGGATTTCTTGGAAGTCCGCCTCGTCTCCAATTCTTTCGAGTCCCGATCAGAGGCGGAGTGGGCCGAGCGTTACGAGTCTCTACAGCGATCGGATCGGTTGCGTCTAAATAAAGATCTCCTAAAACAAAGACTATTGTTTCTCGTCCAGGTATTTTTTTTTTTGTTTCCCGTCGCTCCTAAAAAACTTCCGATCGATTTGCTTGCCAGTTGCCACCAACGCTGTTAGGACACATGTCAAAAAAAAAAAAAAACGCTGTTAGGACATGTACTGACGCTAATATACCTGCAAAAAAAACACTTGACGGTAATATGGGCTCTTAAGAGGATCCACAACGCCTGGGCGATAATAAAAACGCTTATGAGGCACTTAAGCTATGCTGATAAGCGTCGGCAGCCTAGAAGACATTTTTTCTATTGAGTGTTCAGGTGTCATACTCTTAATTAGGCATCCATGCCGGAAAAACGGCCGGCAATTAGGAAAAAATGCTGTGACTTAATTCCTAGCACCTTTGAATAAGCGTCCCATTGTGGATGTTCTAAATCTCTACTACAAAAATATGAAGTGTCCTGTCTCGGCTCATGACGAACGAAATCCGACGATCCAGAGCGATGACGGACGAAATCGGACGCGCGACGCGCCATGCATCGCTAATCGCTTCGTCCCACCGTCGCCCGGCGCGTCCGCCCGCCAGCTCCTGCCCTGATTTCCTCCTATGCCCCTCGCGCATGTCGCCGCCGCCTTTATGCCAGCACCGCTCGCGCCGTCCCCCACCGCCGCTGGCGCCGCCGCGCGAGCCCACCGCCGCCGCTAATCAATTGCCTATCCACGCCGGCCGGGCGCCGCCAAGACATCCGCCCTGCAACGTTGCCCACCCCGGCGCCTCCCTGCCCCAATCCGTCGTCTCCCTGCCAACGTCGTGCCGCCCTCCACTGCTTCGTCGCCTACACGTGCTACCGTTGGTGCTCTGATCCGTCCTTCTGCCCCTCGCCTTCCTCCTCGGCCTCCGCCGCACTGGTAAGCCATCACCTGCCCTCACATCTGGTTCTTCTCTCCCGTGTATTTCAGCAGCCATCCTCTCTCTCTCTCTCTTTGCTCTCCGGCCATAACCCAGGATCTGACCCCTCTCTGTGGATGTATCAAGAGCGGGCAAAAATTGGAAGGAAACCGGCTCCATCTCTCCCCGTCCTCTCTCCTCCCCCTTTCCTCTCTCTCTCTCTCAATCTCACATCTGTCTATCTCTGCAGCACGCGGCGAGAAACGGGAAGCCGCCGGACATGACTGGTAGCAACGGTGGGAGTAGTCGGCTAGCATGGGGTGAGAATTGAGATGAGCAGCGCATAAGTGGCAAGATGACCAATCCAGATTTTGAAGATAAGGTTTGAATTCCACGTTCCTGTCTGTTGATCTGCACGAGTTTTCAGTGAACTTCTATTGGCCTTTTCCAGAGAGTTCACACAGCATGCATGTGTTTCAGTGAATATCAAACATATTTCTCCATATACTGGCAGAAAATATTCAGGATGCGTACGGTGAGGTAGCAAGCATTGCTTAACAGGTATATTTTTATTTCATTGTGAACCAATAAAAAAATAAAACATGACACATTGCCATGTTGGCATGGGGCAATACAGTTGCAAAATAAGCAAAATAAATCATGGCTAGCTCTAAATGTTAAGTGAAGTCGTGTGTCCCGAGCAGTGTTTATTTTGCAGGCAATAATATACAGTATGACTGTACTCATTTGTGTCCTGAGCAATGTTTATTCATGCTGGTTGGGGTTATTGGGCGAAATTGGGGGTTTCCTTTTTCGTTTTCATGCATAAATTAGAATCTTATGCTCATGTTGATCGGGGATATTTGATGAATTTTAAGGTTTACTGTTATTTGGGATTTAGGGTTTCATTCCTAAGCGTATTTACTTATTTACATTGAGGTGAGCCAGGTTAACTTGGTACACTCATATTGATTTTGTTGTTGTTAGTTTGCATAGACGAGCCGATGATATTTCTAATGGCTCACATGGTTCAATGCTACCGACTCCCTAGGTTTGAGTTCTTGTTGTTTTTATCTGTATTCAGGCGACTGCCGAAAATAATATACACACAGAGATTCCTTCTTATACACAAGTTGTGGGTAATCTTAGCATCTGAGATTTTAGTTTCTGTAGATTCTTGCATCAAGTTGTGGTTCTCCCATAATCACACTTTGATGACAGTTCCGTGGTACTTGATCCAGATATGTTCCAAACTTGACACTTGATGGGATGGATATAAAGATGGCTGCGAACAATCTCATTGATAATTTCCTAGCAGGCTATACTCTTATCTTGGGATCAAACTGACAAGTTGATGTATCTTGGGAATAATGTTACTCAGTTGCATTGCAGTATATGTTTGGAGAAAATGCAAGAGTTACTGGAATCAGCTTGAGCAAAATACCTCAATATGGAGGAGTTTTGTACGGACAACTTGGTAAGTGTTGGAATATGCATTTTCGCTTTACAGAACTAAGGTACCCAAATTCGAGTTGAATATCTATTATAATCTGGTGATACCTTATGTGGTTGCTCAATTGGCTCAAGTTGCACGGCGATTTAGCTTGTTATCTTTTTTTATGGAGGTGCAAATAGATGAATGACTTAGCCATGAAACAAACTACATTCTGGAACTGGATAATGACCTAGCGTGTTTTTGTATTCCTGTAATCTCTTTTGGAGTTCCGTAAGTGACGTACACAACTAAAGATGTTTTCTGCTATATGGTAAGTGCTTGAAGTTTATCAAGCAGCTTTTTAGTTGCAGGAATAAGGTCAACTTCTTCAAGCAATTTAATAGGAAAAGTTTTGGTCAAGCAACAAAGTAAGGACTATTACCAAAAGTTAATTAAAAAATATCTCATATAATAGACTGTCTGTATCAAGTTAAATTTGCTCGAGAACAAGAACTGAAGGAAGCTTTCCACTATTAATTCATTTACTCGCACAAGTGTTTGCTCGAGAACAACAATATTCACGTGAGTGGTATAAGAATACAAAAAAGGTCTAAAACCTTGCAGAGATGTGAGCACACTCTAGGTCCATTGCAGCATGAAGGTGCCTACCGGTTCAAGGGACCTGCTTTGGCTTGACAGAAATGGATAAAGAATGGCTCAATGGACCTTCTTTTGCTAAATGTTCTTTGTAAGGTAATGTTTTGACTCATCCTGTTTAAAGCCCGGAAGTGATCTATATTGATAGATTTTGCTATGTTCCATCAGTATGTGAAATTTATTACTCAACTAATAGTAGTGTTTGATCAACTTTTAGCAATGGGAATATTCAAGAAACTAGATGGTGTAGCGTTCTTTCATAGGAAAATAGTTACTCGGTGCTTCATGTACCTTTTAGCAATGGGAATATTCAAGGAACTACATGGTGTAGCGTTCTTTTATAGCAATTGGAATATTTCAGAGATGATTTCGTCAATTTTGTTTCTTCACCGGCTGTAGGAGTTGACCAAATGGAAGTATGGAACACCTAGCTATATGGAACAATTTTGGTTTTGTTCAGGATATGTAAATGTAGGTCTTGAAGAGGATTTCCCAGGATTGAATGTGTCTGACATGGGTATGCCTATCGGGTACCCTACCATGAGGGTACCTGGTGCACGTATCGACTAGGCCCAACTATCAGAGCCTACATGAAGCCCATGAAGGGAGGCCCACGAAGATGGAGTATCCTCCAAGTTTGGCGAAGCAATAGTCGGTTTAGAGTTTCCTTACTTGTAAATCGAGTCGGTTACGAACACCCGAGACCCAGCCTATTATTTAAGGACTGGGAGGGCCATCGAACCAGACAACGAACCACCAGAGCCACAAACCCTAGCGAGATCGACATCTCGCCGGGATCCTTGTAACCATCATATTCACAAAGCAATAACAGACAGGCAGGACGTAGGGGTGTTACCTCCACACGAGGGCCCTGAACCTGGGTAAAATCTTTGCCCTGCTTGTCAGCCGACGATACTTCCAGCTCTACCACGTTCTCTCCCCCATATTCATAACCTAGGGACCTTAACCATGGGTCTTGATGAGTCTACCCCTCGTCAAGTGGCGCCGTCTGTGGGAAAGAATAGCGCTGGACTCGAAGTTTCGCCGGTCCCAACAGCAAACGGCAAATCGCCGATCACACCAGCAAACGGCAACTCGCCGATCTCATCTGCAAACGGCAACTCGCCGGCCATGTCAGCAAACAGCAACTCGCCGATCCAGGCGACACACGGCGACTCGCCGATCCACTCGAAAAGCGGCAGCCTGCCCGCTTCACCTGCAAAAAGCGCATCTGCTCTTCCAATGAATTTCAATCCGCACTCGCCAGAGCTTCAGGAGGCGTTTTCCGGCCTTGAATCAGGTTTGAGCTTGACTGTTGGAGCATTCAATTTTTTCGTAAACAATCTTGGCACGCAGGACTCGACAGATCCGCAACAACTGGCGCTGGGTGCACTCGAGGCTCCGTCGACTGCGCTCGCCCCATCGTCGATTCCTGAAGCCTGCTCGCCCGCAACAACCATGTCGACCGGCGAGCTCGACAGGTTCATGATGACGGAACTCCAAGGCGAGGAGCAGAATCAGCATACAACACAAGCAACATCGACTTCAACCTACCACTCGACGAGAGTTTCGACTGCGGGATCTCCCTCGATGACTTCTACGAGCCCGCGATTCATAACGACAACAACGTCGACTCGGAGATCTTCACCAACACCAACCTCGACTCAGAAATCCATAATGGCTTCGCCAACACCGAGATGAGCATAGGATGAGCACATCGACAACGAGATTCGCCTCGAAGATCTACTCGATGAACACACTGGCTCTGACATGAGCCTCGACGGCGACGTCGAGTCCATGACTGGAATCGACAGCACATACACCTGTCCTCGGGTCACGCCCCATCAGGTCTACGTGGCCTTCACCGCAGAATCATCCGCAGACGCTGCCGCTCGCAGGCCTGCACAATTCCCATGCACGGTAACCATGCCGGATGGGGTCACAACCTTGACAATCACGGAGGAGATGGCAGCAAAAGCAGATAAAGTCATAAAGGAGTGCACAATGATGCCACCAAATTCCACCCCAGAGGAGATGTTGACCTTCCAGTACTTCAACTGGCAGGAGTCAATTCGACTGCAAAACTACCGAGCGACGCTCGAGGAGCGCAAAAGGCAAGCCAGCCTCTCGAGTGCCCGAAGAAGGGAGCAATCCCTCGGGTCCACACAGCAACCAACCCCACGACCTAGGTCGCGGTTGGCAAGCCTTCCAGAACATGAAAGGGTAGCAATCACCCGTAACCTGTCGTTCATGACAGAGGACGCTAACGGAATCCCAGTGCCCAAAACTGCTGCGGGTGCATTATTCTCCGTAGGTGCTTACCTCAAGGCAATACAACCTCCGGCGAATGACCCTAACGCAGCCCTGCATCGCCAACAACTCAAATCGCTAGCTCTAGCGGCACAGGCTATACAGCCAGAAGACAAAACTCCAGCAAGGAATCGCGATCGCGACATAGTCGACTCACGACACGCAGCACATCATCGCAGTGGTCGCAGCCACCACTCGGATGAAGGAAGGAGAAGCACGCGCCGGCACAGGTCCAGCAGAAGCAGATCTCGAAGATCCTATAGCAGCGATTCATACTCTGATCGCGAACCAGAGCCATGCGGAGCATTGTGCTTCACTCGACGCATCCGTGAGACGCGGATGCCCAAACGGTTCAAGTTGACAGGCGAACAACCCAAGTACAACGGTCGCCAAGAACCTTCTGGGTGGTTAGAAGATTACAGACTCGCCGTGGCATGCCAGCGTGGCACGAACACCACGGCGATGCAGTACATACGACTTATGCTCGAAGGAACTGCCCGCGACTGGCTCAAATCGCTCCCTCCATCATCATATGACTCGTGGGACGATTTCCGCAGAGACTTCATCAAAAACTTCGAGCCTCTGTGTGAGCGCCCGAAGACATTCGAGGAATTAAGGACATGCACTCAACGATCAGACGAGTCGTTGAGATCATACATACGGCGGTGGACCGAAATACGCAATTCGGTTGGCAAAGTGTCAGAAGACAGGGCCATGGATGCCTTCATACAAGGTCTCGCCAGGAAGGACTTCAAAGAGGCACTTGGTCGTGAAAAGCCAACCTCCCTGGCTGACCTCATCAAAGTTGCGACTGAGTGGGCAGATGGAGAGGATTCTGTACGCAGATCCCGTGCTTCCCCAACACGCGACAACTACGAAAGCGGCAGTCGAGCCGCAGAGATTCATACAGAGAAGATCGCAGGCGCAAACGTTCCAACGTCCTTACGACGATAACAGACCCGAGTTCATGGCGGCTGGATACACACAAGGGAGGACCAAGATAGAAGCAATCGACGCTCGGATGATCGACGGGACAGTCGAGATCGCGAGCAGCGGAGCGACAGCTACAAAAGGCAAGAATGGCGCAAACGTAGCGACGCAAAACCCGAGCGGTCATTCGAGGAAAAGATGGACGACTGGTGCAGATTCCACCTCTTCAAGGGGGACGACGGAAAACTACGCTCCAATCACACCCTAAGGAACTGCAGGGAATTCGACCAAATGGCGACTGACTACATGATACGACTCAAAGGAATGGCCCAGCACCTGCTCAGCCCACGCCTGCACCCGTACCACAGCCGAACGCTGTGCCCGCTCTCATGGCGCCACAGCCGCCACCCACCACCACCACAGCCTGCTCCAGGCGCAAACCTCGCAGGTGCCATACAACCCGTACTACGGGCGGAAGATGATCAATATCCACAGCCCCACGGGCAGATGTACATGATACAAAAGGGTCGCCCCTCCAACAGGCAGCAAAAGCTAATCACTCGACAGGTGAACATGGCTGTCATGGCACCTCCTGCCGTGCCCGAATTTCTGAAGGGATCGGAAACCATCATAAGCTTCAGTCGAGAGGATCATCCCCAGCTGTAGTTCGACCAGGGCACGCGGCTCTGGTACTCGACGCGCAAATAGGAGGCTACGCCATGACCAAGGTCTTCATGGATGGAGGCAGCGGCATAAACATCATCTTCGCGGACACGCTCCGCAAAATGAACAGGTCAGTCGAAAACCTCCCAAAATCTTCAAATACCTTCCACGGTATCGTTCCTGGCAAAGCAATTAGCCCAGAAGGCACCATACAACTCGACGTTACGTTCGGGGACAAAGCCACTTCAGGACAGAGTCGATTGAGTTCGAGGTCGTCGACTGGAAATCACAATACCATGCTATTCTTGGTCGCCCGACGTTTGCTCGATTCATGGCGGTGCCACACTATGCGTACCTCACGCTGAAGATGCCAGGACCAAAGGGAGTCATCACTGTCCGTGGAAACTTTCAAAGGTCCGATGCTTGCGACCGCGAGTTCAGCAAAATCTCCGAGATGTTCGGGGTGGAGAATCACTCGCCGACTTGGCGATTACCAACGACCGCACACTCCTTCCAGAGCATAAGAAGTTGGCAGTCGACAGATCCTTCAATGCTACAAATGACACAAGGTCGCATCAGGTGCACCCGACCGATCCGTCCAAGACAGTCAACATATCTTCGAGCCTGCCTATCGCATAGGAAGGCGCGCTCGTCGAATTCCTCCGTGAGAACTGGGAAATATTTGCGTGGTGTCCAGCCGACATGCCAGGTATTCCCAGGGAATTCGCCGAGCACTCTCTCCAATTGTTTCCAGATGCAAAGCCAGTCAAGCAAACGATGCGTCGAATCTCCGGCCCAAAGCGAACCGCAGTCGAATCTGAAGTCGACCGGTTACTCGCAGCAGGATTCATTAGGGAAATCAAGAAATCACAATGGGTGGCCAACCCGTACTCGTAGAAAAGAAGCATACAGACATCCTTCGGATGTGCGTGGATTTCACAGCGCTGAACAAGTGCTGTCCAAAGGATCACTTCCCGCTACCCGATCGACCAGATCGTCGACTCCACCGCCGGATGCGCACGACTCTCCTTTCTGGATGCTTACTCAGGTTATCACCAGATAAGGATGAAGCAAGAAGACGAAGAAAAAACGGCGTTCATAACCCCACTCGGGGTCTACTGCTACACAACTATGCCCTTTGGGCTCAAAAACGCGGGTGCAACATACCAGCGCATGATGCAGGACTGCCTCAAAAAGCAAATTGGACGCAACGTCCAGGTCTACGTGATGACATTGTCATTACCACAAGGGAAGAACGCACACTACTCGACGATTTGAGGGAGACGTTCGCAAACCTCAAACGCTTCCATATCAAGCTCAATCCTAAGAAGTGTACGTTCGGCGTTCCAGCCGGGCAGCTCTAGGGTACCTAGTCTCTGCCGTGGAATCGAAGCAGACCCGGAGAAAATACAGGCCATCCTCACAATGCAAAGGCCTTCAAAGCTTCATGATGTGCAGAAACTAGCAGGACGAGTAGCAGCGCTCAGTCGATTCATCAGCAAACTGGGTGAAAAGGCTTACCATTCTATCGACTGATGAAGAAGGCGGACAAGTTCGAGTGGACGCCAGAAGCTGAAGCAGCCTTCACAGATCTCAAGCGGATCCTCACAAGCCCTCCGATCCTCGTCGCACCTAAGGAACGGGAACCACTCTACCTGTATGTCTCGGCTACAAACAGGGTGGTGAGCACCGTACTGGTAGTCGAACGCATGGAGGAGGGGCACATCCAAAGCATACAACGTCCAGTCTACTACCTAAGCGAGGTTCTCTCCATATCAAAACAGCGGTACCCGCACTATCAAAAGCTGGCATACGCTGTATTCATGTCCTCAAGGAAGTTGACACACTACTTCACCGAGCACCCGATCACCGTGGTAAGTAACTCAGCAATCGGTGATATCCTCACAAACCCCAATGCAACGGGTCGAGTCGCAAAATGGCTCATCGAGCTGGCTCCAAGAGACATCAAGTACGAGCACCCGAAGGCTATCAAAGCACAAGTCCTACCCGACTTCACAACCGAGTGGATAGAGGCCCAATTACCTGGAGCACCAGACGTGTCCAATTCCTGGACCATGTACTTCGATGGGTCCAAGAAACACGAAGGCGCAGGCGCAGGCGTCATCCTCATATCACCAAAAGGGGACAAGCTACGTTATGTTTTGCAGATGGGATTCAAACTACCCTCCAATAACGAGGCTGAATACGAGGCCTGATCCATGGCATGCGGATGGCAAAAGCACTTGGGTGCACTCGATTGATGATCTACGGCGACTCCAATCTCGTGGTGCAGCAAACAATGAAGGCCTGCGACGCAATCGCGGACAACATGATCGCTTATCGCGACCTGTACAACACACTGGAGGGCAGCTTCGAGGGCTGCGAGTTGAGGCACATAGGAAGGGAAAGTAACGAAGAAGCAGACATGCTAGCCAATCTTGGCTCAACTGGCGCACAAATTCCACCTGGTGTCTTCCTCGAGCGCATCGAACACAGATCTATCAAGGAGAAACGAGAGCCTCCTCCGTCGACTACGCCACCCAAAAGCAAATGCCTAGCACAGAGGACCCCCCTGTCGAGGTATTTCTCATTGAGCCAACCTGGACTCAACCTTTTCTGGCTTACATACTCCGTGGCGAGCTACCAGATGACATAACCGAGTCCCGACGCGTGACTCGAAGATCAAAAGCATACACCGTTATCAACGGCGAGTTATACAAGCGCAGCATATCAGGTATGTTCCAAAGATGCATCGCATTCGAAGATGGCCAAGCCATACTTCGAGACATTCATGCAGGTACCTGTGGGCATCACGCCAGCAGTCGATCACTCGTAGCCAAAGCCTTTCGCGCAGGGTTTTACTGGCCTACAGCACTCAAAGACGCGGAGGACATAGTCAAAAGGTGCGTCGGCTGCCAGAAATTCGCAACAAGGCCGCACGCACCCGCATCGGCGTTGAAGACTATACCGCTGGCCTGGCCTTTCGCCCAATGGGGGCTCGATATGGTTGGGCCACTCAAAAAATCATCGCATGGCGGGCATACTCACCTACTGGTGGCAGTCGACAAGTTCACAAAGTGGATCGAGGCGGTCCCCATCACAAATTCGACTGCTACTACGGCAGTCAACTTCATAAAGAGCATCATCTACCGCTTCGGTGTCCCAAACAGTATCATCACTGATAACGGCACAAACTTCACGGCTGAGGAGTTCAAAACCTTCTGCAAAGAGCAGGACATTACGCTCAACTACGCATCCGTGGCACATCCACAATCCAATGGCCAAGTCGAAAAGGCCAACGGACTTGTGACGAGTGGGATCAAGAAGCGCCTCCTGGTGCCACTCAAAAGAGCTGCGGGTGCTTGGGTCGAAGAACTACCATCTGTGCTATGGAGCCTACGCACAACTCCCAACACTTCTACGCAGTTCACCCATTCTTCATGGTCTATGGTGCAGAGGCAATTCTGCCATCAGATGTAAGGTTCAATGCGCCACGAGTTGAAGCATACAATGAAGAAGACGCGGAAGAAGCACTCGAAGATGCAGTCGACTACTCGATGAAGCGCGAGACACGGCCTTGGCCCGCACAGCTGTTTACCAGCAGATCTCCGCAACTACCATAGCCGTCGACTGCGAACCAGGTCCTTCGTCGTTGGTGACCTGGTTCTTCGACTGAAGCAAAAGAAGGTGCACAAGCTCGCTTCCCCATGGGAGGGTCCCTTCATCATCACGGAGGTCCTTGGTGGAGGCGCATATCGACTGAAGCACGCGAAGACAGGCGAACTCTCTCATAATCCTTGGAACGTTGCGCATCTGCGCCGTTTCTACGCATAAAGTGCTCACAATGTAATAGGCTATATGTCGGATGGCTGCAGGTTTCAGACGCGCTCTTTTCCTTACCAGGGTACCTAAGGGGACTGGAAGGTTTTTAATGAGGCGGCCTGCAGCCTAACATTCAAAAGAGGAATAAAATCAATGTTCCTTCGACTTCTTTGTTACTGCATAATTCATACCTTAACCGCACCCGAAACCCTCGGGCTGTGTTATTGATCAAATGAGCTCTCGCTCTTGCAGAAACACAATGCCTTAGCCGCACCGAATGCTCGGGGGCTGCGTAACAAGGATCCACACAAAAACACAAAAACTCTGCAGCCGCACTCGAATACTCGGGGGCTGCACAGTCATTGGTTCACAACCAACACATTTCACAAACCCCGCTCGACTGACTCGGGGGCTCGACAAAAAATCAAAGTATACAAACTATACAATATACAAAGAGTCAAAAATTACACTCGGGGGCTGCCCCTATACAAAAATTGCACTCGCAAACTATTCTAATCCTCAGGCTCGTCCTTTACGGGCAGCTCGGGACCGCAAAGCTGTTCGCGAGTGCACTCGATTAGTGTCTCCGCAGCTTGGATCGTGTCATCCAGGTCTTTTTGTTCGAGAACTCTCCGGCTGCAGGTGTCCGCAACACCAACCTTGGTTTTCGACTACGCATATACGCCATTGCAGCGTTGGCTCCAATCACAAGTTCTGAGACAGCAACTCTCGAATGGGATTTGTTTGGCGGAAGATGTTCAACACAGCACGAATCCCTTGTGGTTGTGGCCCCGAAGGAAAAAGAGTCTCGTTCAGGCGAATAAACGCTGCCCGGCATAACTCCAGCAGTTCAGCACTTCGCCAGACGCGATCCTTCAGGGTGGCGAGTATGCGGGCATGGTACCTATCAAGCCAAAAGTGTTGACGCCCAGTCGTAGGGTCGTCAACCACGCTATCCAGACGCCCTTCCACGCGAATCTTTTCAGCCTGGAAGTTGTCGACAAAGCCTACAAACACGGGCACCAGTCAGATCAAAAGGAAAAGCTACGCAAAAAGCTTGTAAACAGAGCAAGACTCGAACTTACACTCGAGTTGCCTGTTCACAAGCTCCATCTCCCCGAGCACATATCCTCGCGTTGGGTGGCCAACGCGGGTCTGGCCCTCAATCGATTCAGCTCAGCCTGGGCGTCCTTCAGATCTTGCTCCATTCTCACAAATTTAGCCTTCATATACTCCATCACCTTGGCATCATTTGCCACCTGA
Source organism: Poa pratensis (assembly GCA_947311845.1). Classification (NCBI taxonomy): domain Eukaryota; kingdom Viridiplantae; phylum Streptophyta; class Magnoliopsida; order Poales; family Poaceae; genus Poa; species Poa pratensis. The sequence continues at coordinate 36,103,369 of CAMZMU010000033.1, read as the reverse complement.
CCCTGGGATCGGGTGGTGATTGGAGCCTGCGAGGAACTAGTCGCAGTAGCAGGTTCTCGTGACTGTTCAAAGAGCATAATCACAAACACAAAGTTTGTGTCAGAAGCTAAACTCATGTCATAAGCATACAACTCTTCGATGAAAGACATTAGCAAAAGACAGTTTGCATAAACAAGGTAGCACAAACAAAGCGCAGACTCGCGCAGTTCAGAAGGTATCATTACAAGGCATAAAAAAGCAAAAGGGTACAGCTACCCTAACCTAAGATTTCGATTTCCTAAGCAGACGATTGGCAGTCTCGAGTGCCCGGCGCTCCATGGTGTTCATAAAAACTTCGGCCAGTCGCGCGGCGGCTCCGCTCACCCCCTTCAGGAAATGGGCTTCCCATCTGGCTTCTGAGGGAACGCAGACAGTGCTGCCTCATAGTCGCAATCTATCCCATGTCCCATAAGAAGCTTGATGGTGGACTCGGATCCGCGTACCGTGTTGGCGCGAGCGAAACCCGCCATGGTGGACGTCCCGGGGCCAAACACGTTGGCGAAGTCATCCACCGTCGACGGCACCACGCCAGTCGGGAACACCACTTGGTATACAGCGCCAAGTGTGCTCGTCGATTTGGCGAGTGCTTCTTTCGCCTGGTTGCATAGAGCGCCTAAGCCGCCCACAGCCTGTTCCAGCGAAAGATCGTCACTCGCCACGTCCGCAGAGGCCGGTGCGCCAACAGCTTCTGCACAATTCAAAACAGGCATAAGTCATTTTACGACACTCGACAAGTTATATCGTCATATCAAAAGGAGAAAAGATTACTCACCTCCCATGACCTGCGCGAGTGCCGCGAGCTGGTCAGCATATCTCGCTCGCGTGCAGCGGCTGAGTTGGTGGCGGCAGCCAGCTCTTTCTTCGACTCTTCGCGCTGCGCGGCGAGTGCGTCTTCCAGCTCCTTCTTCTCGCCTGGCCCAGCAAAATCACGTGCATTCAATACTCGACAAAATCAAGCATTGCAAAAAGAAGTTCGGCAAAACAAAAGCAAAAAGGAAACTCACGACTGAGCCGCTCAGCTCGGCGCGCATGGTGTCCCTCTCCTGCTCCACCTGGACATAAGCCTTGGCGGAATCTGCCAAGGTGTGGTAGAAGGGCTGCGAGCACACGATTCAGCAAAAATTCAAACTCTCACAGACCTACAACTAAACGGGTCAAGCAAAAAACTACTCACGTGGTTCATCCACGGCTCAGGAGCCGCGACTGATGTCCCGACATCTGGAGTTGCCGCCTTGGCTGTCTCAACGACAGCGTCAGTGGCCATTGGCTGGGCAGCCTCGTTTCCAGTCGGTGCAGATTCGAGTGCTCCAGGGTTGGAACATTTCGACTGGAGGAGTCCCAGGCTGATTGTTTTCAGCGCTGTGGGCAACACAACAAAGCAAAAAGACGGTTAGCACAAATATGTGACAGCACAAAATTCTCATACTCAAAACACACATACCTGTGTTCCTCATCTTCGGAGTCGCCAAAAATTGGTCCCCCAAAGGCTGGGGTACCACTCGACTGAAGAGGAAGAGTTGAGCTTGTTGAGCACGCACGCAAAGGAGCGGCTTGGAAAACAGGTGGTGAACCTGATTCCTCGTCATCCTCCAAGCCCTGCTCCTTCGCGGGTGAACTTGCAGCAGAAGGCGCCTTCTTGGCCAGTCGACGCCGCTTCGGTGGCGCGGTATCGACTTCTTGGTCAGAGGTGGCCTTGTCTTCAGATTGGACCTCTTCTGCTGCTTCCTCCTCGACCTCCTCCACATGTGAAGTGGTGGCAGAAGGGATGGGCGACTGATCCCCTTTTGGGTCCACCACCTGTGCCTGTGTTTCTTCAGTCTCGCCATTTTCAGGCAGAGGAGGAAGGGAGGCAGCAGTCGAGTGACCCTGCATAGCATACATCACAAATTGCAAAGTCAGAATCAAAAAACACATATCGTAGAAACTACGAGTGGCAAACTATTAAACTACAGACATACCTCAAGCAAAGGGTTTTCCGTCCCGTATGGCGTAACGGGACAATCGATGTTGCAAGGGTCGGCTGTCGTCAGGCTGGTGATGTGGCGCACGTGCGTCACAAGCTCGTTCCTTGACAGTTCCTCTGGGCTCATCCGAGTGGAGTCACTCGCGCCCTCAAACTCCCACATGGGGTGCGCTCGGGCACGGAGTGGCCACACCCGCCTCTTCACAAAGGTGGCAATCAAATGAATGCCTGTGACCTTGTCCAGCAGTCCGTCGATTCGAGTCAGCAAAGGGCGTGCTTCCTCCATTTCTTCGGCTGAGAGCTGGTGATCCCACGCCTTGGTCCTGACGTAAGCTGCAGTCGAGAAGGTGGCGACTCCTTCTTGCTCGACACTCGCATAAAACCACCCTTTCCTCCAGCCTTGCGCGGAGTCGACGGTCTTCAGGCGGAAATAGCGGGTGTCGCTGCGCACCTGGATGCCGCAGCCGCCCACGGGGTAGGTGCGACCACCTCCTCTGTTGGGTCGCACCATGAATATGGTCTTCCATAGCGCCCAGCTGGGTGCGACGCCAAGGAAGCACTCGCATAGCGTGATAAAGCACGCAATATGCATAATACCGTTCGGGGTGAGATCGTGGATCTGCACCCCGTAGGCATAAAGGAGGCCACGAACAAAGTCGTGGAGGGGAAGCGAGAAGCCCCTGGACACAAACTCCGCAAAGCAAACGCGCTCGTTGGCGCGTGGTTCGGGGCATACCTCCTTGGGCGATGGAGCGCGGACGGCGAGTTGCTCCGCGGGAGGCAGATATCCCTGCTCGCGGAGCTTGAGCAGATGGGCGTCCTTGACGGTGGACTTCGCCCAGTCCCCGCTGCCCTTCTTCAGCGCGGCGGATGCAGATGTACCCGCCACAGACTTCTTGCCCTTGGCCGCATCGGTCGCGGCAGCGGCGGCGGCACCACGCTTGGGCCTCCACCTTTCGCCATTGTAACGATGGAGGAGGGTGGAGAAGAGAGCTTGGGCGCAGAGCAATGGAGGTGGGCGCGAGGAAGAAGATGAGACGAGGGGCGGCGCAGGGAGTAAATGGCAAGTAAAAAACTCTGCCAGCGCCGTCCCCCCTATTTACCACAGATCGCAAAATGATCGTAACCGTCAAAACAGATGCATACGCTCCGCGCGAAATCTGGCCATACACGTGGCAGCCACGGAGAGCAACCGTCGCCGGCCACTCCGCCCACTACGCACGAGAATCCAGGAAGCCATCATCACGCCCCGTGAAAATCGCGCCGAACGGTCAAATCAAGTCCACGCGGCGTCATCCCTGGTCAGCTCTGCAAAAACGGGCCCACAAAACAGGGTCACGTCTTATCAAAGCCTCTCCAAGCACGCCACCGCTTGTCAGAGATAGCAGTCGCAAAATGCGTCATTGCTGACGTTGTTCTCTCTTTCACAACTGGCATAAAAGTCACTCGATGATATCTTCGGGTGGTCTCTCGCATAAGTCTCGGTTGGTTTTTAGCAAAAGTCATAGAGGCCAGTCGAAATTCTTTCGACTGCAGCATCGTACTCCCATCGGGAGCGTATCAAAAAATTTCTTTGACTAAAATGTGCAGGGTAAAAGATTTTGAGATTATCCTCCATTGCAAGCAATAAAGCACAATCTCGGGGGCTACTCCCATCGGGAGCGCTGTCGCGCACCCGATAGAATAATGGCAAAAGTGTCAGTCGACGAAACATTCGACTAAGTTCATAAGCAAAATCACACTCAAAATATTCCCGAGTTGATCCGACGATCCTTGGATGCTGCATGCATAGTGCAAAGGTAAGACCCGCCGATCAGTCGAGCTGGGCTAAGGACCGCTCCAGCAGCGTTATCCTTAAATGTTCCGTGTCAGCAGACATGATGAAAATCCCCGACGGACGCGTTGGGTAGATTCAAAATTACTGCAGTTCGATTCAGTAAGACCTCAACGGCCGTTTCGAGTCTGTCCAGTTTGTTCCAGATTCGAGTCCGGGGACTCGAGTTTGATTGAAAGCTAGTATGGTTTTGCCACAAATGGTAGTTAACCGGCCCCGATCCGTCGTGTGTGCCGGGCCTGCTAAGCTAATATCCCTTGACTATCATAAGCAAAAACTCATAGTCGATGAAACACTCGACATAGCCAACATGTGCTATTTCATAAGAATTCTAAATACAGATGTAAAAAATATATAACGTGCATGATGTATGAGTCCATGCCCGACTCTTCGAATCAGACAAGTACTCGGGGGCTACTGACATGGGTATGCCTATCGGGTACCCTACCATGAGGGTACCTGGTGCACGTATCGACTAGGCCCAACTATCAGAGCCTACATGAAGCCCATGAAGGGAGGCCCACGAAGATGGAGTATCCTCCAAGTTTGGCGAAGCAATAGTCGGTTTAGAGTTTCCTTACTTGTAAATCGAGTCGGTTACGAACACCCGAGACCCAGCCTATTATTTAAGGACTGGGAGGGCCATCGAACCAGACAACAACCACCAGAGCCACAAACCCTAGCGAGATCGACATCTCGCCGGGATCCTTGTAACCATCATATTCACAAATCAATAACAGACAGGCAGGACGTAGGGGTGTTACCTCCACACGAGGGCCCTGAACCTGGGTAAAATCTTTGCCCTGCTTGTCAGCCGACGATACTTCCAGCTCTACCACGTTCTCTCCCCCATATTCATAACCTAGGGACCTTAATCATGGGTCTTGATGAGTCTACCCCTCGTCAGTGTCCATCCTGCAACTTCATGTACCTGTTTTCCGTAGTTAGATTCTATTCGACTGTGTCGATTTGTCAGATCGTGTTGCAACTGTCCCATTTTGTTTTATGCTATAGGCCTCTCAGTGAGTAATTTGGTACTGTGATCTGTGGAAGTACGGTTAAAAATCATGAGTCTTGTTATTACGAATCGAAGTACAATTTAAATCACTTTAGAACAGTAAAAAGTTAACACTCTATTCCCTTTAGGAATCATGAGTCTTGTTATTACTTTTACAGGATCATGAATCATGTTATTGAAACTAAATCCAGTTGTTTTTTGGACTTTGCCGTTTTTTTTGGATACGTAGCATATACAGGCACTTCTGCGAGACGTGGAAACTCCGGAGTTCATTGCCGCCACTGTCACTACAAATCAGGCTCCTTGCCTGATATTGGTGCCGAGGAGCTGAAGACTGTTGCACTATGTCCTCATGACAATTGACACCATGAGTTCACGGGGATGCACCACCAGGTTCTTCAACACGCTACCATGTGTAGCGGAACGGCCCAAACGCTTCCTCATATCGACCAGGAGAGTGCTTTTTTGCTTCGAGCGGAGTGGAGCGCATGAAATGCATGGAGCAGTGTGTTGTCAAACTGCCCGTGTGAGTTGAACTCTCCGCTCTCACAATATGCTTAGAAGAAATAAAGTAGTGAAAAATAGAGCTTCCATTAGCGCCTTCGAAACTTGCAAAATAATTTAAGAAATCGGCTAGGCATTTCACAATCTGAGATATTTATTTGTGAGAAAGAGCAAACTGTGTCATTCAGGTGGTGAAGAGTGTTGCATGCATTTTGGCTATGATAAATAATTTGTCTTTGTTCACACATACTCCTAACTCACTAGCGAATGGCAGAAATTTGGGCCGTAGCAACGCACGGGCATTCAACTAGTTAAAAATAATAATTACAGGAAATCAGATTAATCTTCTAAGCGCCTCCGCTTCCAACGGCATATGCTAATTACAGGCGCGAAAATGCCCCGGCTACTAGACCGCTGCCCTCCACGCTAACCACATATTCAGGGGAAAAAAGCTAAGCGGTCGATGCTTTCCTTGCATCGATGACGACCCGTAAATGTCCTGGCTACTAGACCGCTGCCCTCCATTGTGGATGCTAGGAATCTAAATCCGAACTGCCGATCTACCCGTAATTTAACCCTAGCGCACGTCACTAGCGCCCCGCGTTGTGCATGCCCTTAGGCGCTAACGCCGCACCGCTGCTAGGTGACGGCGTGTTTTCGTGCAATAGCCGTTCGGCCATTCCATTTGTCTCTTCCCAATTCAGTCTATCAACGCGGCATCTATTGCTTCGTTTGGCAAATCACGGTTCAGCCAAGATTGATTCACGCCTCCCGACTACTGACCTTTAACTTGAAGGCCGATCAAAGTCAGAGAATACAATTTCTCAAAAAAAAAAAATTAAAAATGCAAATAAGGAGTCTTTCCTTTCACCTATCTGTGTCTACCCTTAGGAATAACTAAGTCTTTTGTAGAACACGTCATTCGATGGCGCAAACAATTGAAAAAAGCTTTCGTAATTGCTAACATTATTTTACCTATGGAGGTAAATTTCAAAAGGTAAAATCAATGTTGGCAGCAGTTCCTTTTTCTCTCTATGTGTAGCCTTGGTATACCTGTGATAGTGAAGCATCGTCATGCCACTAAATATATGATGCATTGCCTTTGGAGAAGATTTGAAATCCAGTGAGAAGGTTTGAAGGCCAAAGAGGAAGGGGGTTTGGGAGATATTAACATTCATACAAAGAAAACATCTCTAAAGCTCAAGTACAGTTGAGCGTTGCATCTGATTCTTTTAAAGTGTAAAACTAATTCCAAAATTCATTCTAAATCTCTAATGCTCAAGTTTGGTTGAGTAATATATATGGTTGCGTTGCGTGGCATCAATCATACAAATGACACGATTCCTTCAAAAAAATACCATCTATGCAACCCATTTGGCAGATGTGTTGGATCTGCGCAAATATTTTTTTCTGGAAACAAGCAGCCTTTCTTTGGTCGATATATGATGCAATTCGTTGAACGACATTTTTTCCAGATTTGTTTAGTGGAAGCTTTTTCAACGAATGTTGAATAGGAGCTCGGTCTTGCCTCATTCAAAATTCAAGAAGCATCTTGAAAAAATTGTTTCATTTCATGTAGGCAACAGGCTCAACTGAGACATGATGGTGCCAACATTTGATACATCACGGGAATATACTTAAGCGCATGGAATTTTCTGTTTGCATAATACAACTTTTTAGATGTTGGTATTGGTTACGAGTAATTGTCAGATATAGTTTGTGTGTTTGTTACGAAGTGGAGCCATGTGCCTAGCACATGCATGTCACCTAAGTACCTAACTAAAACTCTTCTTGTTTCCTGTATATTTTCATCGAAAACGAAGGCTTGTCTACTTTCCCTGTAGTTGGCCCTTGATTATGAGAGTTCAGCCTGTTTGACCTCTCCATTGGCATCTTGGGGACTCATTTCCAGATGGAAAGACGTCGCCCGTTAACTGCTTGTTGCCTCAAGGCTTTTCATATGGATATGTTCTCTTACGTACAGTGGTCTAATGGTATGTTCGACGCATTAACAAAGACATTGTGATTCCATGCATGAGGGAACAAGCAAAGCAAGCGGCATGCAAAAAAAAATACGTTTAACGCACCAACCAGATCACACTCGAGTTGGACCGTTAGTGGCTACGGAAACGCACTTGAGAATTAGGTATTCCTCTCCATATTGTCGCAAATACAGACACAAGAGTTGCATAGAAATCCATGACCGCTTTCCGTTATAGTACTGCATATATTGGCAACTTACATGACGAAAAGGTACCTTACAATCCTGGAGGGGATACTTTACTTCTGAACCCCCAGCCCAGGCATTATCTGAACCAAACGGCTCTTATTCTTCCATGCATGCAAGCTGGTCAGTTACCTTTGCATCCAACCAAACGCGCACATCTCCATCCACACGTAGTAAGTTCTTACATGATCATACAGTTATAAACTTGTATAGATACGGATCCTGAAACGATCTCGATGATCCATCAGCTAGCTGTTGACGACCCTGCAGTTGCGCCTGATCTGGCCGGCGGTACCGGTGAGCGGTCCGAGATTCCCCATCTTTAACATGGCCGTGACGAAGTCGGAGGCGAAGAGGGAGGGGCTGGTGCTGTACTGCTGCACCAGCGCGTCCTGCGAGGCGCCGTTGAAGAGCTCCTGGTCGGAGTGCAGCAGGCCGCGCTTGGAGACCAGGTTGCGGTAGTAGGCGTTGTCGAAGACGAGCTGCGTCTGGACGTCGAATGGCGCCAGGTTGGTGTCGCCGTTGGGGGCCGCGGCAGGGCAGGTACGCTTGCGCAGCGTGGCGAATGCCGGGTCGATGTTGGTGTCGTTGTAGATGTGGTCGCGGAAGTTCTGGCACTGCGAGAAGCCGATGGTGTGCGCGCCCGAGAGCGCGGTGAGGTCGCGCGGGGTCAGCTGCTTCTTACCGAACGCCTGGATGAGCAGGTCGAGGTTTAACGACGGCGCGGGGAGGTCGGTGTTGGCGTCGTTCAGGCTCGCCGTCGTCGAGTCGCGCCGGCCGAGCGGCACCGCCCAGCTGGGTCCGCCGAGCTGAAACGATGAGCAAAGTCCAAGTGTTGTCAGCATTGTAAAATCTGCACATCTACGCTGCGTAATAAACTACCCGTTGTCCATTGTACTGTACGTACCAGAAACGTGCCGTCCCGTGCTGCCAGGGCGAGGATGTCGGCGCAAGAAACAACCCTAGGGCAGAGCAGCTCCACGTTCCTCTTGATCTCGTCGATGACCTCGAAGCCGCGCACGGAATTCACGTTCGGAAAGGCTGTCTTCTCGCCGACAAAGCTGCCCACGTCATCCAGAAGAATCGATCCGTCGCAGCCCTGTGTAACCAAAAGTTAGCTCACCATTCACCCTGGCCGTATTACTCTAGCTCACAGGCTACTCTATACATAAATACAAATGTTGGCAAATAATCGATCGAGATAAATTGGATTGGTTAATTGTCTAACTAATTACTTGGACGAAGCAGTCATGGAAGTGGAGCCTGAGGAGGGAGGCGCCCATGCGGCGCTCGGCGAGGAGCGCCTTGATCATCGTGGCGCGCACGATGAGCTGCAGCGTCGGGCAGCTCCTGGCGTAGAACGACGGCGAGAGCTGCCCATACGCCGCAGAGGAGAGGAGGAAGAGGGCGAGCAAGCAATGCCATGTCCTGCAGCTGGAAGCCATGGCAGCTATGTTAAGCTCACACACTGGTCTTGCTACTTACGTAAACTCAGTATGTTCTTCTTCACTGTAGGATTGCTAGCTCAGTAGCTTGCTTACCTGTGGCTGGCACGAGCTGCCTATTTATAGTGTTATTTAGGCTGCATGAGATGCATGCAGAGTACTAGTCAAAGTTAGGGCGCTAAGTGCCGAAAAGTAGGACAAGTTCCACGAGCTTTCTTCTCTGGTTGACAAAAGGCAACGCATCTCTGCGTAGATGCCAAAAACTTATCTATCTTTATATATTGCTCACATGTCACAAGCCAGTGGCATTTACATATACATATAAACAAATAATTATATAAACAAGTGGTGGTGTGTGGTTATTGATCTTTACAGGTAAGGATCATATTCAGCCAGCTAATTCGAATTATGTCGTTTCATGTCGTCGTGCTACGGTAGGGTTGCTTCGTGAACTACTTTTTAATGTTATCTTAATCCAGTGTATGGTCAGATATATGTATCTTGTACATATTTCATTTTCTTGATGGGACATGGGAGCTGATCAGCTGAGATGGATGTAAGCCGTGATGTGTTTACGTAATCAAGTCGCGATACCAATAAATCCGGTCATACAAAGATAATTAAGATCAAATCGCAACAACAGTGTTCTAGCTACTATTCATAATGGGAGGCCAATCTTATTTGTTAATTGATGTTGCCTAAATCCTATAACTATCTACCACTGGACGGCCGACGGTTTAGCTAGGCGTGGTTTGCCGTGACCGGACATATGCTCTTTCTGCGACCAACATGCCGAGTCCATTGATCACCTGCTAGTTGGATGTGTGTTTACACGGACGTTGTAGGTGGCTTATCTGAGTAGTTGGCAACTGGCAGGTTGGATACCCGAGCTCGGGAATTTGCTAGTGGCAGGGCCGGTCCTGAGATTTTGGTAGGGGTGGACGTTCGGTCTTTTCGGTTAGTTCGGTTCGGTCTTTCCGGTCTTTAACAATTTCGGTCATCCAGAAATGATACCCGTAATAAATTCGGTCTTTTCGGTTTTCTGTTCTTCGGTCTTCGGTCTATTCGGTCCGGTCTTCGGTCATGACCAAATAGACCAAAATATAGGACGCAAGAAGTGGAATCAGCGCCCGGGATTGGGAAAGTGAGAAGCGATCGACTAGTCTCTCGCGCACGGGAGAATTTACAGTACGCTGGGCTGGGATACTCAGTTGTTGACACTAGAGACTAGATGGTATACTTGGTTTAGTAGTTGGCCTATAGACTAGATGTACACATAAGCTGGGCTGACACACAAATCCGGCTGCTTCCGTACGTAATTCACTCAAAATAAAATAAAATTGGTCTTTCGGTTTATTCGGTTTATTTATAAGTGATGACCGAATTTCTGATATAATTTCGGTCTTTTCTAATTTGCTACCCAAACTTTTAACGGTTTTTTCGGTCTCGGTCATTTCGGTTTCGGTCTCGGTCTTTTCGGTTTTGGTTTTCGGTTTTCGGTTTTTATGCCCACCCCTAGATTTTGGGGGCCTGGGGCGAAACTAAAACTTGTGGCCCCTAATATACATCATAACAATAATAATGAATATAGTGTAAAAAAACAATGTTGCTAAAATATCTTGTAAATGTGTCTATAAGCAATACACATACCAAATAAGTCATAACTTAGAAAAGCTTATTCAGGCTGATGCGGCACGGTAATAAGATGCAATAAGCAATGGAGATATTTGGATTCAAAATGCATGTGATGAATTAGCTACATTCTCAGAGCCACTTACATTGCTACCGAAGATGGTGTTGTCTATATTTTTTTCTTGATGGTCAGATTCAAAATTCTCATTTGCTTGTTTCTCTTACTCCTCGGCAACTATCGCCAACTCATCATTTGGGTTTATCAAAACACCAGTATTACCTTAAAAAACTTGTGAATATCTCCTTTTGTGATTTTATCAAGACGTCAACTCGCATTGCTCTATTCCTTTTAGTGGCACCAGATTCATACATTCTGAACGACAGGGCACCGCACAATGTTGAAAAAAATATCAAATGTTGAAAATAAATTATACCAGTAGAGTATTGGACTATTGATTAGGGAATCGGAACATACTACTATATGTGAATACGGAAAAGAAAAGACCCAAATCAGTGCAGCCTGTTCTCGCGACCTAGGGCCTCCGAAGTTGAAATCGGCAAGGCGTGCGATGAGAGGAAGATTAAGAGAGCGCTGAGGGAGATCGAGAGAAAGATGGACAGAGCGCATATGTATCAGTACCTCACGTCGTCGAGGGAGATTGAGAGAGCGATGAGGCGCGGCGCCGAGCGCCTGGACGGCGGCGGCCTGTGATAAGTATGGCTACGGCGATCGCAACTGAAGCGATGGATCAGGAAGACCGTAGCCGACTGGATCGATCGATCGGCGGAAGACCAGCGATCGCTAATTCCTGGAGTGCGACCCCTTGCCTCCTGCCACGCACCACACAGCCCATTAGCCCAAAGCCTTTTCATTTTTTATTTCTGCTGGGCTAAAAATACATAGTACTCCGTATGTGGTATGCCTACCTGGGTGGGGCCCCTAGATTTTGGGGGCCCGGGGCGGCTGCACACCCTGACCACCCCCAGGGCCGGCCCTGGCTAGTGGAGTGGGTATCGTCACGGCACGGAGGACGACGTGATGAGAGAGACATTTGGACGACGGTGGCTTGGGTTTGCTGGACACTGTAGTTTCACCAGACCGACATTGTCTTCAATAACGTATGTCCTTCTTCGGCGTTGGTGGTCCGGGCTATTAGTTAGGAAGCCGAGACGTGGAGAGAAGCCGACCTCTTTAGAGGGTGCCTCTTAGAGGCGGAGCGGTGGAGGTTTGGCGAGTAGTAGGTGTTGAGTTGTGTAGCTGCTTGTCAGCGTGGGTGCATGCTGCGTCTTAGCCAGCCCGTGATGTAATCTTGGTCGTTTGGCCCTTCTTCTATGAACCCAGATATGCCTTAACTATCTTCCATCGAGACATTAGCAATTTCATGGAAAACTTTGTAACATGGTCCATTTTGCAATCTCTCTAGCCCTTCCACAAACACACTGAAACTTATCTATCAAACTTTTCAAAGATCCAAGAGGAAAGCTTAAAATATTTGTTTGAAATATAACTTACTGAATCATCGATTATGAAAATATGAAATGATGGAACTTCTTTTACTTTTCAAACATAATTAAATTCCATAAAAAGTTCGGTTAGTTTGAAAGTCAAAATAAAATTTATAGGATCTAACTTCAGATTGAAATCAGAAGTCAGTTAGAGCACGTTAGGAGAAAAAGGAAAATTGCATTATACTTCTGAGCTAGATACACACTAACGTGCAAGATAAGATTTGAACCGAGAATCTGCACGCCTTTCTGAAAACCACCGAGATCTAATTAAACGGTTAACATTACTGATTTTGGGGGTAACCCATTTATATTTATTAAAATAATCCCTAAAATAAAACTCAAAGGCCAACTTGACCCATTGATGCATGGCAAGAGGTGAAACTAAGCTTTAGTCTCACATTGTTAGTTTGCTGATAGTTAGACTATATGAAGTTGGCTCTTTTGCCATTAGCAAGTAGACACATACACATAGCCTCCTCTCTTTCTCGCGTGACGTCATGTCACGCGTATGTCAGGTGTAATGAACGAGCCGAGTTAGGACCTATTCATCGCCGTCTCCCACACCTTCCCCTGCGTCTCGTCCCTTAGTATGCACTGATGGAAAAAACAATAGGCCTATGGAACCCCATCTCTTGTGATATTGTAAGAGAGGGGCGATCTGGTTTTTGGTAAGATCTCTCGCGTGGCCGCTGACTTTTCTCTGACACCGCAGACGACAAACACTTGCCCAAGAACACAAATTGTCCCGACATCGCAACTTACTTGGGACATGTCTTCTCATACCGTGAACGCTTCTTCCAAAGCACCATATGTGTTCTTGTTATATATGATAAGAATCATGTTACTAGCAATCAGTTTGGACATATTGGTTTCATCTTGCCTACTATAGAATGTATGAATAGTTTATTCTGTATTTTATGGCCATGTTTTATCTATTGTTTTTATGGACGAAATCATATAGAAAATTGCTCATATATATATTCAAAATGATCATAAAAATGTTATTTCTTAAGTTGGTTGCGGCAAAGTATAATGATTTTACACCCAGGTGAACATACTCCTGCTATCTAAACCATACAGACAAAGTGGGTATCTGTGTGTGTGTAGACAACTAGACCGCGTGGGAATCCATGCGCAAGAAAAATGGACTAATGTGACATCGTGGTTGTCAAGAAAAATGTGTCATCTTAAGAATCTCCACACAACTCTATGCTATAAATAACATGAGCATGTGCACCCGGATGCAACATCGAATTTCTAGGTGCCACATGACTTCTCCATGTGTTACCTAGTTCAACTCCATAGATGATCTCCCATGGATGCTCCATAGTGCATCACCAATAGCCTTCTCTGGATTCTCTTTGACGGGCCAACTGTTATCTTTCATGTTTAGTTGTAGCCGAAAACCTCATATATAGTAGTGTGGATTTTGAAGTCCGCTATTCTTTGAACCTGTTGCGAAAATTGCACACATGGTTTCTACATTAACCGCATGCTATAACCCCTTGGAGTAAGTATAATAATATGATGTAAGCAGTGTAAGAAAATTAAATAACATATTCTTACTTTCTTGGAGGAGAGGGAAGAGAAGCGGATTGTAAATTAACAGTCAGCTGCCGTACGTGCTCAAAAACATTTTGTGACGGTGTAAGGCGAGCGAGATATTAATAAAGTGGTGCATGTTTAAACCTGGTTACTATACATGTAGGGTATTAATCTATATATGACATGACAATGACATATAGCTAGCAGCAGTTGGTTCTACTATTATTGTTACTACGGGGAGTGAGTACGTAGACTGTTGGTCCAGCCGTAAATGTCATATCTGTAGTTAAAATATACAGGTCAACTAAATTACCAAACAAAATTCGACCCCTGACGTTTGACGTTGAACTGTTGCGCACATGAATGTTGCGAAATTTCCTCAAGAACCGTTAGCGTTAGCTCTTCAGACTTCGAAACATGCATGTATATGGATAACCTTCGTGTTGAAGTTGTCCAAGTACACTTGTGGGCTATTGCCAATTACACCTGGTGACCTGGAGATAGTGGTCAGAGATGTTTCGAATGTGCGATCGAATATGACGTATGTAGACTGAAAACCTTTGTATAATCGAAATAATTGCTGCCCTGCAATCTGTGCTAAAACTTGAATGATCCGTTGTCTATATATGCAACGAACTACCAATTTTATACGGTTTGGCCTGCAAGCCGCAATGTATCTTCGCGTATTGAGCTTTTGTACGTTCATGTGGTTGGATGGACTTGGCAGAACTTAGCTGGGATTTGTTATTTTGATGCATGGGGTGTAATTTTAACTATATCGCTGTGCAGGAATGCTTTGAGCTTATCTTCTGTTCTTGTACTGGAACCTGCATTTTTCCAGCGTTGTGTATATATATGCTCTAAGCTAAAGGTAAGGAAAACTGTATAAGTTTCCTTAGTTATTTCGAGTGAGGTAGGCCGGTGGACAGGGATGGCTAGCTTGCGCGTGCCATCGGCTCGCGACCACAACAATCGAGCGGAACCCATATATAAGACTCATATCGGTATAAATTATAGTTAAAATGTTTCCGGAAATAAGTGAAGAGACACATTAAAACACGCCTATATATGCGATTTAGAAAAATTTATGACATATTATAATTTGGAGCGTAGGGAGTAAAATGTTTTTTTTATTGTTTTAAGCGTTGCCTTGGAGGTTGCAACATGGTAGTTTTGCTTTCCTACATATTTCCAGGAGCGTCTGTCCATTCAAAATGGGGCCCGAACGTAGAATACCGTAGTAGATATTCAGATAATATCGAAGAAGAAATTGTTGTACTGATGCAAGATGCATACAGCATAGCATGTCAAAATGGCAATAAAAATGCTGGAGCTCATGTATAAATAGTGTGGGCTGCATCGGCAGCCTTGCGTGCACAAACAGCCCACCAATGATAAAAACGCAGCATGCTGCAGTGGACTACATTTCGGGAGCTCCTTTGCGGCGCCCGCAGGCGGCGGTTTGCCCTCGCTCTGCTTGAAGGGCACCCGCTAATGGGCCGGCACATTCGCCGAAATTCTGTTTTTTCCTATTCTCTTATGATTTTTCATTTCTTTTTTCAACAGTTCCCAGGTTCCCGACGCGTCCGAGCGCTCTCCGGATCAATCCGCGTTGTCTGGAACCGTTCGGTGGTTGCTCCGCTCCAGCGGAACATGAGCTGCCAGCCCAATAATTGCAAAAGGAGCCCGTCGATCAGAACAAGGGAATATACTAGCGGCAGCGCAAGGTCATTGTTGCGAGCTCCTAGCGGCGCATGGCCATGGGCCATGGCGCGGCGAGCTACTGACGGCAGACGGCGGAGCAAGTTGAACCGGGCGGCGGTGGCTGATGGCCTTGATTCGGCCGCGGACGTCCTCGATTATGCGGCGGGGACAGCAGGATAAGCCGAAGGCGGCCTCGATCCGGCATAGTGGCGCTCGTTGTCTCTGTTTTGTGAGGTTTTTTTTTAGCAAATATCATATATATTAAACCAGCAAATAGTACATGATTACATCGATTACAAAAACAATACTAAAAGAGACGAGCAAATCTTTAAGATCTTCAAGCCCTTTCTTCTTCCATGACATAATCTTGTACTTTTCTGAAGGCAGCCGTAGAACAACGACGAATACACCAAACCACAGACATGTGAATACCAACGAAGGTTCTCCCCTTTTAATTTTGAGCCGCAATGCCAAGGCTTTGTGCAAGCACGTAGCCATTAAATTAATCAAGCAACATCAGCAAGAGCACCACCACTGATATTTCAGGGAAAATAACCGAACAACTTTGTCGACGTTGTTGGGAACCGAGAGAACGAATCACCATTACCGAGGACGTAGTAGCTGGGACAGATATTGCGAGGACAATCCTCCTCGCGGCAACCATGAGAAACAATCCAAGATTGATCTGGCGAAGCAAGATCTGAAGAACCATATCTAGACAAACTTAATCTTCCAAAATCACCATTGACGTCGGAAAGGAGATCTCGCCGTCGAACGAAGGCCGGAAGATTGCTTATTGTAGAAGATGTCATCTCCATTGATGAAGGCGACGACAATCAAAACCCTAAATTGAAACACTACTTTTATTAAAAACTCCACTCATAGATCGGATTCCCCACCCCTCCCGACGCCGGCAAGGCCGGCCGGAGGAGGGGGAACCAATCTACGATGGAGGAGAAGAAGTGGCGGTGCCTAGGTTCTAAGCGGCGGCAGCGGAAAAAGGAGACCTCCTCTATTTTGTGAGGTTGTTTGATCGATAGAGAGAAGATAGAAGTAACATATAGTCGTACCGGTTCGGTGGTGGCACTTGGCGGTGGCATTTGTTTGTAATTATTCGAAACCAGTCCGTTCGTGGTCAGTTCGCTTTCGTAACCATTGGATTAAAACAATTTGTGGTCCAGATTGATTGGATCACCCGCTCTCTCTCTTTTTATATTAGTGGTGACTAGTTAGCGTGCACGTGCAACGCACGATATTTCGGTCAACTACAAGTTAACAATTATTCACCTCATCGAGGTGATAAACCCTATCGTTGATCCCATTGATTTACTGCCATGACAATATTTGCCAATGCAAGTATCAGCTAACGCAAACATATTATCAATGAGATTTTCTGCTAAATTTCAAAACCACGGAAAAACATGCACCCACTTGTTGATGACTTGGCATTAATAAGCCCATCTATTTTTACAACATCTTCCAAATAAAAAAGACTCACCCGCCACCATTTTTATTTTGAGAGGAAGGCATCATCATCTCATAGGATAACGATACTCCCTCCGTCCTGGATTGTTAGACTAGCCATAGTGGGAGTAACATAGGTAGTATCATGCATGCCACGTTGGCAAAAAGATGACGTGTCACTGCAGTTAATGAGATGAGAGATCGTAGTGATATTATAGATAGATACCATAACATAACGGATTTCAAGACAAGATATGTGTGCAACCTAATAAATACACTAGTATATGATACCACAAATATGTTACTACCCACTATGAAACTAGTAACATAGACTAGTATCAAATGCATGATACTAGTGTATGATACTCCCCACTATGGCTAGTCTTAGTCCTCTACCGAAGTGCAGCGCGACCAAGGCGCAATCGTATTGGCCTCGCTTGTTCTGCCGTTTCAGCCAATCAAACGGGACAGTTTTGATTTCGTTTTAATAGCCTAATTATGGTAGACATGCAAACCGTCGCTTCGTTGGGAGAAAAAACCCGAAACAAAAATAGAGCGATGGAGAGAAAAAGATTGCGCTAATTTGGCTCGCATGCAGTGGGCAATTCCAATTTTCAGTCGATTCCTCCTTCCCCGCCGAGCAAAACTTCTTTCCCTCCTACTGCCGCGCTCAATCTGCCAAAATCTCAGCTAAATCATGGGCGGTAATTTTCGTTTGATTTCCAAAACGAGCGCTAAATCCTCGGTTCTTATATACGGCATGCTATCGGTCCTCTGTCCTCTCTCTTCTGCATCTCGTCTCTCTCCCTCGTTCGCCATGGCACCAACACCAGAGAGCTCATCGCGGCGGCCGGTTCGACCTCTGGGATTGCTAGGTCTTCGATCGGCGGCTCCGTTCAAGGGAACAATTTTGGAGAGAATCGTGCGGCGCAGCGTCGCTCCACCTGCGAACCCTGTGCGGCGCGTCGGCCTGATGCGTCCGCACGGTTCCTCCCTCGTCGGCGGCAGCGGCAGCCAGTTCTCCTTCCGCGGCCGTGAGCGGGAGCGGTGGTGGAGAAGCGAGCGGGAGCGGCAGTGGAGCCGCGAGAGGGAGCGGTGGTGGAGAAGGGAGCGGGAGCGACAGTGGAGCCGCGAGAGGGAGCGGTGGTGGAGAAGCGAGCGGGAGCGGCGTCGGGCAAGCTGGCGGGAGCAGCGCTGGGGCAGCAAGCGGGAGCGGAACAGCGCGGAGGCGCGGATCATGTCGCCATCGCCGTCAACAAACTAGGGCGGACAACGTTGTCGCCGTCGCCGTGGATCCTCTCTGGCCATTAAAACGAAATCAAAACTGTCCCGTTTCCGATTCCTCTCTGGCCAGGTCCAACTCGATTCCTCTACGGCCATCTCCGATCAAGGAACTGGTTGGACTGCGGTCACCATGATTGACTCGAGTGCTTTTATACTCAGCGGCAGATCATGTGAACGTGATAAAATAATTCATACCGAACCGAGGAAGAGGAAGGAGAAGCGAGCCTACGTGAGGATCGGAAGGAGAAGAGAACGTCATCGACATGAGCATGCAGAATACGTTCACACCACATGCAGCAAATCCTTTCACACGGACAGAGTTTAGGAAAGGAATTAATGATAGAGAGAGGAAGGTGCGGCTGGGGTGGGATTTTTCAGACCTGATGACCTACTTCAAATTAAGACGTGATGGCCTACATTCTATTGTATTTAGACGGAAAGCTATAATTAGGTAATCGCGAGAAGATGTGCAGAATTTTATTTGGTATGAATCCAAACTGTACATGCCCTGAGTTAACTGCAGATAAGCTAACACCTAAGAGAGGCTGGGACCCCAACTTCAACATCATACGCAACTAAGTAAATAAGGGTATTATGATGCAAGGCAAATGCACAGATCAGAATGCACGTCAGAGAAGCTGGTCGCATGTAGAAACTTTAGAACAATTCAAATTCTTTTACAAGCCTAAATCATGGTTACCGTAACAAAACCTCAAGAAACATATGATACATAAAGCTGACAACAGTTCGGTAAAAATTAAATGGTAAAATACCGTCTTTTCCTGCAATGGGTTGCTGCCCGTTCATCTCTGTACCCCAAGTTCATCAATGCATTGCCTGGTGTTGGCAGAAATGACCTGCTAAATATGAATTATATAGATAATTAGCAGGAGTTTCCATTGGATATAACTCAATTGAACTTACTAAATAGAAAGTAGAGAATTCACATCAAACACACCACCTAAACCTATCTATACTTGAGACTGGTCAAATTTATTAGCTCGCAACAACGGAAATTTTGTATCCAGAAGCTTAACATATTTATTTAGATTGGGTTCCGTATGATTTTCCCCTTTGACATTAAAACCATTGTTGTAAATTTTAAGTGTTACACCCCACGTTACTTTCCACCTTGCTAAGATTAATGCCATATAAACATGTTGTACACCACGTTACTGTCATGTAAATCAAAGCATGTTGGATTAACAAGATATTGCAGAGTACACTAAAATGGAAGAATAGGCCAGGTATCGATATTTTCCATGTGAGGATTACTATTTATCTCTTGAAGCATTTTGACAAACACAAGGTGAGCCCTATCACTGTTTCTTCAAAGCAATTCAGAATTATAGCCTGCGGAAAAGGGAAAAGTTTCTTGGCTGAATTTTTCAGAATTAAAACATTCGGTTACCAAGACGGATAGAAAGCATATAGTTAACCATTGCAACAGCCAAGAATTGATGAACAGCAAAGAATAGATGATCATCGTCAACTTACAGCTCATGTTTGTGAACAATCCATGGAACATCCAGATCCAGAGGAAAAGCATCCGTGTTGGCTGTAGCATCAGGCGAGGAGGGTGGGTGGCTTGACGGCAGACAGCTGGGGACGGGCGGGCGATCTTGAGGATCGGTGGGGCGGTCCTCTGGTGGCATCCTCGGTACGGGATCGTGTGGGGGCAGCAGCGCATCTTCCTCCTCCTTCGTACAACATCGACACCGAGCAGCCGGCGGCAGAAGCCCGCGTTGGACTCGCCGGTTCAGATCATGGCTTCAGGGGTGTCTCACAAGGGGACAAGGCGGCGGTTCCAGCAGCGGGCTGCGGATCTGGAGGGGGATACCGGCGATGGCATGAAGCGAGGAGGAGGATCATGGGAGGAGGCGATGGAGAGAACCGTCGCCAGCGGTGATTTTGGGTGAGACGAAGAGATTACGGGATTTGTTTTTTTACAGCAAGACATTTCGGGACGGGATTAGCGGGGAGAGTGATGGACTTCGTGGAGGCGCGGACACGGACGGCGAAGATTTGGCAGAACATTTTTCTGCCGGTTGACAGGATCAATCTGGTCGGTCGGGCCATTGGACGGACCAGCGAAGTAATATGCTTCGTTCGATTTTGTCCCGGGAGTACGATCTGATGGTTCTAGTTATCCTGTGTACACTTTCCTGGGTGGACGTAAAGAAGTTTTAGTTCGCTCTTTTATTAGTAGTGGAGATGATACTGCGTGTACATTTATATCCATGTGATCTGTTTCTCCATCATCCAGCATATCAAGTGAGCAACGCTGCATTATGGCATGCGCTCGGGCCCATTTTCCATCTTTGTGTTTCTCGATGGGCGCCTGTCCGCTTCACCCACGACATTAGCGGCGCGCACAGGCGTCCCGATGCCTATATATAACCCCCGAGGACTGTGGCCATTTGCCGTCACAGTCACATCCACATCATACACAGAGCCAGTTAATTTGACACTTCTCGCGTTTGCCATCTTGTGGTTTGCTTCGCGTGCAAGATGGTAGGAGGTGTACAGGAAGGTATAGTTGGCAACATGAACGGGCTAGAGAAGAATGGGTACGGCGAGGCGGCTGTGGCGAAGCAGCAGTTGCAAATGGAAAATCACAAGGAGAGCAAGTGGTACGAGGAGGAGATCGACGACGACCTCAAGCTCTGCTACGCCTTGAACAGGTAAATTAATATGATCCATAGACAACGGGTTAATCTTAATTTCTTTGAGGCAGAAAACGTACCGAATGAACTGACTTTTATGCTTGCAAGCGTGCTGCACCAAGGAGCGAGCAAGTACCAGGAGATTGCTCTGATTGATACGAAGCATTTCGGGAAGGTCTGTAAATATGCATCCGCTTTTTGTTCTTCATGTTCTGTATGAACGTGAACATGTTTTGAATTGAAACATGTGCATTTTGTTTTGTTTGAACGTGGGCATCTTGTTTCTCTCATCCGCCAGGCTCTGATAATCGACGGAAAGATGCAGAGTACTGAAGTGGATGAGTTCATCTATCATGAGTCCCTGATACACCCGCCACTCATCTTCCACCCCAAGTGAGCAATCCTCGGTTTCAAAAAGATACAGGGGACAAAATCAAATGTTCTAAATCGGGCTTAGTTTTCTGTTACTCTCCCGATTAAATTATGTTGCCGATACGTGAATGCAATCTGGAAATTTCATTTCCAACCAACTCTCGTGAATCCAATGCAGTACAAGATCGATACTTTTACTTACGCATGGATGCTTTCGTCCACGAAAATCATTGCAGCCCGAAGACGGTGTTCATCATGGGAGGCGGCGAGGGCTCCGCGGCAAGGGAAGTACTGAGGCACAAGACCGTGCAAAGGGTGGTCATGTGCGACATAGACGAGGTGCGTCATACACTATATACGTCCTGACACTTCTGCTCAGATTTTCTAAACCCGCACACGTGTGCCCGGCGTCGGCGACTGAGCAGGAGGTTGTGGACTTCTGCCGGACATACCTAAGCATGAACAAGGACGCGTTTGCCAGCGACAAGCTCTGTCTCGTCACCAACGACGCCAGGTACTCCCTCAGTGCATAAATATAAGAAGTTTTAGCTATCAACATGTTGTCTACATACATACTAATATGAGTACACATACACACTAAAATATGTCTACATACATCTAGATATATGTCAATGTAGACAAATGCTAAAACTTCTTATATTAAAAAACGGAGGGAGTATATTTGTACTTACACGGATATATGTAGCTCGAGTTAATATACATCAACAATTCAACATGTAATCATCTATAATCAATAATAAGTTGATAACAATCTACAAGTAATCGTTCTGCGCGTGGTTGCTAATTAGCAATGCTGTATGTGTGCTGCCGATTGATGCTTCAGGGTTGAGCTGGAGAAGAGCCCGGAGAAGTTCGACGTGATAGTGGGAGATCTCGCGGATCCCGTGGAGGGAGGCCCATGCTACCGGCTCTACACCAAGTCCTTCTACGAGAACGTGCTCAAGCCCAAGCTCGATGAGCGAGGCATCTTCGTCACACAGGCAATTTTCTGGACAGCCCTGCCCTGCCCTGCTTACGATCGATCAATAGATCCTGCTTTGATTTTGTTGATCGTACAGGCTGGGCCAGCCGGCGTTCTTACGCACAAGGAGGTCTTCTCTTCCATCCACAACACCCTTAGGCATGTCTTCAAGCGTGAGTACAGTTTTGTACACATTTTGTTGTCTACAATCCTGCACCAACACTCTTCTTGAGCTGATTTGCATGGTGTTCATCACAGATGTCAAAGCATACACTGCGCATGTGCCATCCTTTGCTGACACCTGGGGCTGGGTCATGGTAGGCACCTTTGCTAATTAATTTGGGAATGTAAAGATACAAACACGATATTCAAATCCGCGGTGCAGAGTGATGATTTGCTGCTGTTCTTGCTGCCAACATGTAGGCATCAGATCACCCGTTCACCCTCAATGCCCAGCAGATCGACGAAAGAATCATGGACCGGATCGATGGGGAACTGATGTATCTCAGCGGAGAGTTCCTCATCGCTTCCACCACTCTCAACAAGACCGTCCGTCAGTCGTGAGTCACCACACGCCCCTCTTCTTTTCCGTTTCCTTTAAGCTTAAGTCTGTAGTGCCTCCAGTACTTCTCATCGCAACTAAAAATGCAGGCTGTTGAATGAAACCCATGTGTACACGGAGGATGATGCGAGGTTCGTCTACGGACATGGGAGGGGGCACTGTGCTTGACCGGACGGAAGCATCCGGCGAGAAGCAACTCAGACTAAGTCTCGCCGTATCTCTGGGAGAATAAAGGAAAAACACAACCGATAATTGATAGATCGATGTAAGACCCGTGAAGATGAAGCTTTTTCCTGAATGTTCCTACCAGAACGACGACAAGAAAAGAAATTTAAGCCAATGAATTGTATATACTAGGTCAATTTTCATCCGTTGAATTGGATAGAGTTTGTGCAAATTTCATACTGTGTCTCAGGTAGAAATCGCAGCATGCGCTGCTCCAACATGATGTATGGGAGGAAAAAAAAAACTGGAAGTTTATTAAGATCGACGTAAAGCCTGGGAAATTGAAGTTAGTTTCCGAGAAAAATAAAAGAAATTCAAGGCAAGAAATTTGACCTCTTTTACGGTACCCCAAAATGAATTCGGGCCCTGTATGTTTGTCAATCTTGGAATGGTACTCGGATACGAATAAGAAGCGGTACCACCTCAAACAAAATTAGATGATTATTCTTTTTTAGAAAAAATAAATGATCAAGAAACCTAAAAAATTAAAGGGGTACATTTTTTTAATGCAGTGCAAAATGGTATTTCTAAAATCAAGGCCTACCCTTTAGGCCGGCCCATGTAGGATCACTTGTTCCGGTTTTGGGAACCTTTCTAGAGACTTAAGGCAGGTTTTTCTTATGGTTTACCGGTTTTCTTTTTGTGTTTTCCTGTTTGTTTTTACTTTTCGTTTTATTCTCCATTTTTCTGTTTTACTGGTTTTCTTATTATTTTTTTTTTTATTTTTTATTTTTCGTTTTTCTCCTTTTTGTTTTTATTTCTAACATTCATAAGCATTTTAATTTTTGTGAACATTTAAATTGCATGACATTTTCAAATCCAGCAACATTTAAAATTCATGAAAATCTATCAAATTTTCATGAAAAATACATTCACATATATATATTCAAAATTCATAAATATTTTTTCAAATTCATGAAAATTATAAAAAAAATTAACTTTTTCAAATTGACAAACTTTTTTCAATATGTGGACATTTTAAAATTGCAAACATTTTTCAAATTTATGATTTTTAAAATTTATAACCATTTTAAATCAGTGATTTTTTATTTTAATTAAGTTTTCAAAACTAATTGGAAAAACTAGACTAAAAAAAGTGAACCTTTTTTTCCTCAGTAAACCAATATCAGCAACAGCAAACAGAAAAAATAGAGCTTGGCCGACAAGTTAGCAGGGGTAGCATAGGATAGACCTGGGCCAAATATCGGTCCTTTCTCGAAAAAAAAGCCAACCAAAAATGTTAGGCATGACCTGGTCCGGCCCAAAACAGTAAAATAGCCTATTTTGGGTTAAAAATCATTATGTGATTAAATAGTATTAAACTTTGTCTTTTTTTTACGAAGTTAGGGTTTTTTATTTTAGTGCCCCATTTCGCTTAATACTACTAGGTTTTTTCCCACCTTCTTAGCTTTCCCAAGTTTTGCCCCACTTCACTCCACTAGAGCTTCACAAATGACTAAACGACTTGTTTTCATCGGACAAGCTCGTTGACCGTTACTTGGCTGAGTTCTGACGAGTGGGACCGCTTAAAATGGTTTGAGTGTTACTGCGCTTATAGGTGGGCATGTCCTGTGGTCTCTCTGAGATAAAGAGTTGCCCCTAAATTCAATAATGATATTTTATGAATTGGCTGAATCTTCCTATGTTCATCTGTTTTATGATAATTTAGAGATAGTAAGATGATTAAATCATAAAAACATTAACTTTGTGATTAAGAAGACGTTGTTCCTTTGTCTCTTTCATCGGTTTTAAGATAATTACATGATTAAATCATGAACAACTTTAGTTTGACGAAACTAAATTCAGGAAAACAATATTGTTTTCATTACTACTTCTTCTTCAGTACAAAAGTTGTTCTTGCACCTACATTTACAAATTAAACTTTTAATACTGATACCAATACTTGTTCTAGTTCTAATACAACTGCTAATCTAACTAGTAGTACTTCTTCTGCTTCTTCAACAGCGCTTCTGCGTCGTCGTCATTGGCGTCCTCTTCGACGACAGGGTCCGCCTCATCGACGATGGGGTCCTTCTCGTCCGCCTCATCGTCGGCGTCGTAGTTGTCGGGGCCAGCATCCTCCTTCCCGTTGTCGCCGCCTCCTCCTCCTGCTCGTCGTCCTGATCCTCCTCTGTCGAGTGCTCCTCCTTCATACACGGGGACGAAATCCTCCTGATTTTCCGTGATAGCGTCGTCGCTAGGGACGTTGTCGTCTAGAAACCATCGATCACCCATTGTTGTTGTGGAGGGAGGACTGTTGGAAGAACGAGAAAATATATTGCATGTTACATATAGCCCGTTACTGAACCGCATCTATAACTAAATACACTGTTGTACTTGCCACTAATTATGACTGGATGTTCATGACAATATTTTATATATGCATTACATGAAAACTGAACCGTATCAAAATTCTCTCGTATTAACACTTGTCACACATGCGGAGAGGGTCCCTGTGGAAAAAGAGCTGACACTTGGCGAGCAGAGAGTGCATGAGAAGGGAAAACGTGACAGATTAGCGTTTAATGATTGCGCTACCTTCCCATAGAGTGGATTATTTCTAGTTACTAGTAGACGTGTACGTGCAATGCACGTCTCCATTTTCATACCTTAAAAAAAATAAGTTTTAATGAGTTTTATGGTATTTATGTGTTTATATGTACTCAGCGTATAAATATCCTTAATTATAGATCTAGTCTCCATTACTTCACTCGTAAATAACTCTCCACCGACATAGAAATATATTGAAGCATTGCCGTCAAAGGGCTTCATCCTAACTCCTAAGAGGAGACACAAGCCGAGGATATAAACCAAGGAACGCTAATAAATAGTTCCAGATAAATCTACCGAGAAAGAAATATTCTGCGCATAACTATCAAAGGATGTCAGTGTAACAGGATACAAAATCACAAGCTTAAAAAGGTGGCAAAAATAAAAACCTCAAACTCATCGTCATCGTCATAACATTTGGATGAATACTACCATGTATGCCTCCACTAATATGGGTTGATTCATAGCCGCATTTCCCAATAATTTTGCCTTGCTCTTTCCGTGCAACAGAGATACAACAGTATCTCGTTTACCGAACCAAAATCACCAAAAAGTTTCATTGAAATTACACATACATATGACCTCAAATAGATGTGAGCAGTTATTGAAATAGATAAATCCAATATGTGAGCAACAAAATTGATACCTGAGTCATCTTTGGCATGGAAAAAAATAAATCCATGTATTTGTTCTCCCTCGTCCATATTATCCATGATTATTAAGACATGTGTAAACTCTGATCCAAATTATTAAGACATGATTTCTCCTGACTCCTACAACAAGAAAATCAGTTGGTGTTTCTTCTGGTCAGAGCTCAAACGATATTGTATTTTAAAGCCCAATATTGTGTGATATGTGGCAATCATCCTTTCTTTTTAAGTCAGATCGGAAGAAAGGACGATGCCAATGGATGCCACATATATCATACGAAATGACAATTGAATTACTGCTTGGCTTCGGTTAAAAGTACTAATACAGAAAGCAAATTATTGGACTGACCTTTCATACTAAACTGTCGCAACACCCGGCCACTTAGAAGAGTAGAATTTGAAACTACGACGTATACCCAACTTGTCTATCAAATATGAAGCAACAGTAGGCAGTTCCCACTATTTGATGATTCCAAAATAAATATAAGGACATAAATATGTCACATAATCATGTAGGACTTAGGTGAATAAACCGGAAAGAGTAGTAAAATTGCAGATTAACTTAAATGCAGTGTTAACTTAAATGAACATTAACCGGACATATATATGCAGTGATATACTATCAGAGTATATACAGAACCAGAGTCGTCCTAATTCATGAATGAGGACGACTCCGTAATATTTATTTGAGACTCTGATAGTCTGATGAGATTACCAGCAAATGCTACAATTCAATCTGCTACTGTATCCCATATTCGATCTTCGTTCTTAGAAAATGTGGCATAACTGATGTAAGATAGAATGCTCCAGCCTGCATTTGGTCAAACTGTATCGTCGACTTCCAAATACTTGATAGATGCATTCACATCGCTAAATACTATAACGTATGTCGTGAGTTTCCTAACACTGATGCAGGCCAATGAATGGGAAGTTTATTATTATACTGATCTGTTAATGCAACAAAAGAAAACTGAACAAAATCGAACGACATAGCAGACTTGAGCGTCCTGGAAAAATCACAGTTCGAACTCACCTAGGACGGAGGAAGGATGCCATGATATGGGGATGCAGCGAGCCAGTCTGCTGCCTCAGAGCGCAGTACGGCGTGTGGCTTCAGCCCAGCGCCCAGACGGCACGAGCAGCTACAAGTACAGCGGATCCGGCATTGACGACTATGGGCTCGGTGTGGGTTTCGACGCGCGTGGAGGGACGTTCTCGGTGGCGCATGTAAGCGCTGACTGCGGCGGATCATCAAGCGCGTGGAGGGACGTTCCCGACGGCGCATGTTTGAGGACCCGCGGCGTGGGCTGAGGCAGGCTACAGATACAGGGTTGGGGAAGGCAGCCGGGCGAGCCGGCCGATGCAGTTAATTGATGTGTGAGAGGAGCGATCGTCGGAGCTAATTAGGTGCAGTTAATGTTGAATATACTGAAAACGGAAGGATGCGATTATTTTCTATCAGGCTATCACAAACGCGGTGGGCGGGCGAGTGGGGATGCTGGCAGAGTTTTCGTCCGCCGGTGAAAATTGCTACGCGTAGTTTTGGTGAGGGTTCGTTTTGATCTGGACGGTTAGATCTAATTAAGTGGGGCTGATCGTGAGGTGGGAATTGATCTGTGGTGTTCTGTGTACGTTTGGTGGGGTGTCTGTAGAAAAGAATATGTTTGCTTGTTTAATAGTAGTAGAGATTTCGGAGTCGTCGTCTCCATTTGGAGGGCTTTAAGAGTTTTTAGCCCATTACTTGTCCATAACACAAAGTTCCTACCGTCAAGGCTAGCAATTGTGTTTTGGGCCGAAGGATATTGGCTAGACCAGGAAAGAAACCGGCCCCTCGCGCAGTCGTGGAACCACGAGCTTGGAAGCGCATCTATCTTATCAGAAAAAAAAAGAGCTTGGAAGCCCGTTCAACATCAGTTCGGGATTAGAGAAAGCTTCTTTGATGAAGGAATCGGCGAGAAAATGGATTAATGAAACGGTGCAGCAACGCTTAGTGCTACGTCACAAGCGAAATCCTTTTCATGCGTGATTGATTGTCTGTCCTAGTAGCTACGAATTAAGCGCGTCCAGTATATGCTCTGGATTAATCACCAACAATCAAGTGCCAATTGAAGTTGAAGATCGATCTCCGTCGAATGTTTGATGATACCTCGCTCCAGACGACCGCTGCTGCATCCATCCCGTTTCCCGTGACTCCATTAATGGCGATCGATCGAGACGCCATACCTGCCAAGCCGATCGTCCGACCTGGATCATGGAACCGAACAATCTCTGCCGTGTTCTACGATTTTGTATACATATGCGGATGCATGTGCACGTCAGTCTAAATCTATCTCCATCTCTGCTAGCTGCATATCCAGCACGCCAAGCCAATAACCGGGACCCAATGATTTGTGTTAGCGGCAGGCAACAGTTCCGGAAGCGCGAGAAGAATCCTAGCTGCATAGTGGCAACTGCTCGCGCGCATTGATGTTGCAGCACGCTTGTTTGACATTTTCCCTCGTGGAGTAGCACATTTATGCTTGTCAGCAGAATGGTACGTGAAATCTCTTCTCGAGTTTGCACTTTGCACGAGACGATTGCTATAGCTCTACACCCTCTAGGAATTTTCAGTGAAACTCAAATTCCATCTAGCTGAACAGAATTCCAATCTGGTTAATTCCTTGTCCTAGGAGTTCGTAGGATTTCGTTCCAACTCGACTAAATCGTAAGGATAGGGACTCCTAACTTCCCTGTATCACATATGCCTTCGAGTTCAACATTCCTATCAACACGTATGTGTACCTGTCCCTTGGACTAGTAGCAGTGCCATGAGTTTCGCCCGAGCGACTCCGGAGACGATCTTCGACCCCGCCGCCGGTCTACCCACTCAACGGCAAAGGACGGAGGAGAGGGTATCGTGGCGGCGGTTCCGCGGGCGGTGGTGGGGCGGCGGCGGCGCGGCCTTGATGGCCGGGGCCTGAAGCCGGGCGGTGAGTTGGCGGCGGACGACGCGAAGCTCCGTCAAGATCCTCCGGCAGCGCGGCGACAGTCAAGGATCTGGGCCTTAGGGCCCGATCTGGACTGACCAGCTGTCAAGGATAGATTTCGCAGAAGCTTCTGTGGTTGTCTCCTCCTTTGCTGCTCCGACCGACGGCATGGGGGCCTGCTGGTGTGCTCGAATAAAGAGGTGGTCCTAGGGTTCTCACGCAAGACGGTGTTTCGTTTGAGCCTGTCCTCATAGATCTGGCTCGTGACGAGTTTCGGAAGGCTCCAACGATGATCTCCAGGCCCTTGATGCTTGTAAATTGCTGGATCGGATGGGATTCGGTCGTGTGCACCCATATTTCTGGCCGTCAGGCTTCAGGATGGAGTGACGTGAAGCTTCGTTGTTGTTGTCACCATGGGACATATGTCCGTATTTCGATTTCTTTGGTGACGACAGTGGCGGATAATTTCATGGTGGCTGAGGTCTAAGGTCTACTAATGGCGGACCGAGTTTTCGAGGCGATGATGACTTTGCTTGGTGATTCGTGAGTTGTAGCAGCGGCATCGGCAAGCAGGGGCGGCAACACATGAGGAGAAGGAGTACAGGGTCTTATCTTTCAGGGTGAAAATCCAAGGTCTGACCTTAATTGGTTGTGCCTGGCAATGGCCTTGTTAAAGGCATTGTTTCGAGAGCGCGGACTTTCTCCAGGGTGAAAACCTAAGATCTATGATCGGGCGGCGACGGTGCTTGTGCAATGTTTTCTTTTTGGAGGCATCGCTTTTGAATAATTTGGAATTCGGGTGCTGTCTTGGTGGTGGTTTGGGTTCCAGCTACAAGGAATTGATCACTGTAGCGGGATATTTTGTTTTTTCTTCTTCTTCCTTTTGTTGTAGAGTTGTGTGCATCCCTAAGGTCTTTAGGACATTTCGTTGTTGCATGGTTGGGTGTAATTGGTATCTCCGCGATATTAATATATTCCTTTTATCGAAAAAGTCATAATTTTAACTTTGCAAGGTCACTTAGCGATGTACCATGTTTCGAAGGGATCCAAGTCAGCCACCTCGTGAATACAGGTGCTATTTTCCTTCAGCAACGAGTTAATTGGACCTATGTGCATCTTTTTTTTTTTTTGAGAAGCCTTCCAATCTATTCATCAACTGTCAACATAGTACAGAGAATAGAAGTAATAAAAATTACATCTAAATCCGTAGATCACCTAGAGACGACTATAACCTTTGGAGCAAGCCGAAGGCGCGCCACTGTTATCACCCCTCTATCAGTGAAGTTGGGCAAACCTTGTTGTAGTAGACAATCGAAAAAGTCGTCGTGCTAAGACCCCACATGACCAGCACACCAAAACAGCAACCGTCGCCGATGAATTTGTAGGACTTTTTTTTAGATTAGCAACCTTGTTTAAGTACCATGAATTCGCTGCTGACGCGAGTCGAACCCTACACTAGGGATGCGCCACTGCGACTTTTGTATTTTATGTCTCTGCTTGAGCATCAACTAAATGTCCTTGAACCACAGTTTGTTACTGTTGGATTTAATGGGTTGCATCCCATTAAGTCAAGCAAATCCTGAAATCTGAGAGGCCCATAGCTATGGCAGTTTTGTGGCTAATGAAACTAAAAGTTTAGTCACACATTGCTAGTTAGGAGAGATCGACACATATTATAAGGGCAGTCATTCCCCACTAGTAAGAGAGAGTGAGAATAGTAGGAGCCTTCGTGCACTCCTCCCTCCTCCAACGCCCACCTCGCCTCGCCATGCAGCACGTCGCGTTTCGTGAATCGAGTTCGAGTTAGAGCCCTTTTTGTGAAAGGTTAAATTTTTGCATGAGTCATCACTAGCACATCTACGTGTCACACACAAGTGTGGCGTGTACATGTGTCAGCGTGCATGTGTGCAAGTCTTAACTCTTTCACCGCGTGGGTAGTGTATTCGACACTTTTCTGACACTTGCTCTGCATGGCGGACACTTGTAACGCGTGGCGCTTATGCTCTGCTCGTCTCCCAGTATATATGGGGAGACCGAACGGGTGAACTGTGAGAGACAGAGAGCTCACTTCGAGTCCACACACTCTAGTTTCTTTTGTTGTGTTGTTTTAAGGCTTTTCCATCCCGGCAACCGCGTGCACGGCTGTCCGGGAGAGCAGGCCTCCGAAACCACGGCCTTTGAGCTACTGCACCGGGAGACGTCCAATAAGCTTTTTGGGGAGCGTCTCGACGTGACTGCTCGCTTCCGTCCGACTCCAACTGCGCCGACTGAACGACTCCGGTAGAGCCGACTCGAACACCGAAGTCGGCTACTTCCTCTTCATCGCCATGACGACAACAAGCACGCCATAGCGGGACCTTCCCGGTCAACACGTATGTGCTGCTCTTGTCTCTGTTTGCACTAGTTTTTGGGCCATATGTACATCTGCTAGATTTGTCTAGTATGTCGTGTGCGGTTAACTTTGCTAGTTCATCTTTAATGATGTTATCGCTAATTAAACTCATCCAAAAATTGCTTAATAACTCAACAGTTACATATGTCCTATTCATTAACCTGTCTCACTGAAGCAATATTACGATGCAAACATATATGCCACCCAACGCGACAAACATCTCCTGTACATATACGGCAAAGATTATCTGGACGAACTACCTCTCCAAGCCAAATTCCCTGACCACCGCATGCGCAATTTTTGGCAGGGAGCACTGAACTTTTAGCAAGGCTTTCGACACGGAACTACGCCGACCTCCCCGTTGCGTTCCATCCTCAACATAGCAAGCGGCGAAAGCCTGGAATGAAGTAGCATACTCCGAATGGTACAGGCAGACAGCTCCATCTTCCTGCCATCACAACCTTCCAAATCTTGCATGTGCAGATTGGCCAGAGTCTGAGCAAGAAACCAAAGCGAGACGCAAGTGGAGCTCTCGATCTATCCACGTTCCACGAACCACGTACATATGCCGATACAAATCTACTCCATGTCTCCATGATATAGGAGACGCAAGCTAGCATGTGCCTGTGCAACCGCTCGAGTCCTCATCGGTTGATTATTTACACCTTCTGATACAAAATAAGTGTCGTAGTTTTGAACCGGGGCTTAGCTTAGAACCGTGAAACTTATGGGTCGGAGGGATTAAGTTTCTTTTTTTGTTTGTGAGAGCCTAATAGCTAGAAGATCTATTCATGATGCTTGAAGGGTGAGATAAAAGGCAGAAAAGACTAGCATGACATGATCCTTCTTTTGCTCTTTTTACTGACCATCTTGTAAACCTCTTTTGGACGATGCATAGTTTCATTTTTCATATGTAGTAGTATGACTTATGCTTATGCTAATCTTATGTGATATACTTATGCACGTATATATTTGACGTTATGCATGTTAAAACAGATTTTGCACCACATGATTGTGTGTCACCTACTCAGCTTATCATTCTCCTGATTGTTTTCAAAATCTTTAGAAAATAAACCGAAGCTCAGTCACCTCGGAGTTATTAGACGAGTTTGCACTGGTGGGTCTAAATTCTTATCCGATGGCATCGTTTACTTCACCGAAGCCTCCTACCTGACGGTTGGGAAGCACAGCAAAGCCATTACTACAAGTTGAGATCATCTCCTTCTATATATATAGGAGAGGGCAACGATGTTGGCCGAGCGTCATGGCAATTTGCGGTTCAGGTACATCATATCAATATCAATCTAAGCTCTCATTTATATCTTTACCTAATGAGGTCATTATAGCTAGAGCATCTAGATTAGGTATATCTTTGGGGAATTCTCCTTCTCGGATCTTTAGTTCGGTCAACTCTCTTAAAAGCATTGAGAAAGAAAGAGTTGTCACGTTTCTCACTAATAATCTAGAAAATAATGAAGATGTCGGACATGATAGTTTGGTAATGAAAAGGGTGTCTAATTTATCAGAATATCTAGGAAATGAGGAAGAAGAAACCTCCTTAGACCAAATGGGTATCGAAGGAGGAGTAGTAGGACGTAAGAAGACAGCTAAGAAAGGCAATGGCCTGGCTATTAAGCGACGAAGTGCTAGAATAGAAAAATTAAAGAATAAGGTAAAATGAAAGGCATGATTTGGAATAGTGATGGGTTAGGTGATACGGCTAAACACCATATGATTCAAGAGACCGTGATAGAGCAACGACTGGACTTTGTTGCATTGTTGGAAACTGGACGTTCTAATTTCGCAACCCCTTTCCTAAAAAAAACTATCTAGGGGATTAGATTATTCTTGGTATTGTCTACCCTCCCCCCCCCCCCCCCCCCCCCCCCCCCCACACACACACACCATGGACGCTCTGGTGGCATACTTGTTGGTTTTAATAACTTGTCACAGTCCATACAAAATGTTGTATCTGGTGACTTTTGTGTTAAATTCCAATTGAAATCAAACAATGATGGTTTCCTTTGGACTTTTGTTGTGGTTTATGGGGCTGCCCAGGAATCACAAATACTTGATTTCTTGGCCGAAC
Organism: Poa pratensis; assembly: GCA_947311845.1. NCBI lineage: Eukaryota > Viridiplantae > Streptophyta > Magnoliopsida > Poales > Poaceae > Poa > Poa pratensis. The sequence goes on along the minus strand of CAMZMU010000033.1, from coordinate 36,069,747 downwards.
TTGTTCGGATTTGTCAAAATGAAACATTACCCATGTAGGTCGGAGGTGATTTTAATATTATTATAAACAAGAGGAGAAGAATAACACGAATTTTAATGTGCGTTGGCCATTTATATTCAATGGTATAACTGAAATCCTTAGCCTTAGAGAACTTGATCTCTCCGGAAGACACTTGGGCTAGTAGGCGATGTCCCAACATATGAGAAGTTCCTGGCTAGCGTTGAGTGGGAACAAAAAATTCCTCATGTCACAGTGCATGCTATGACTCGTACGGGTCTGACCATACACCACTAATTCATGAGAGTCACTTTATCAAATGATGATGACCGCTTCAAATGGAACTTGACCACTCACGGTGTACTTACGGTTAAATCAACGTATTCGGATATCCCGCATGGACATACTCCTTTTTTGCGTAAGTATCTCAGGAAGCTGAAGGTTCCTCTAAAAATTTAAATTTTCATGTGGTTTCTACAAAGGAAAGTTATCCTTACTAAGGACAATCTGATCAAAAGGAGTTAGACCGGTGGTAAAAAATGTGCTTTTTTTCCGGCAGAGGACTCCGTTGAGAACTTGTTTATCTCATGTCCGTTTGTCATGCATATTTGGAGATTTATTCATTTTACTTTCAGTATCTCTCCACCTACTAGTGTATCAAATATGTTTGATCATTGGCTTGATGGAGTAGGCAAAAATACTAAAGCACGTATTCGCATTGGTGTTTGTGCTTTTATATAGGTTGTTTGGAACTGTCGTAATGATGTGTTGAAAATTAGAAATGCACATCTGTTGCAGGTTGTTCACGGCGCTATCTACTGGATCCATCTATGGCCCTATGTTCTACGGTTGGAGCAACGGGCTCTTATTGATTCTGGGTGTACCTGTATCATGGCCGTCGTCCAAACTAATTGCTGCCAGCATGGGTGGCAACACATTAGAAGACTCCAACATGTGTAGTCTTTTTTTGCTAACCATTTTCCGCTGGTTGATTCATGTGGCCTTTTTGCTGATGCTTGAATTCTAAAAAACTAAATGATACTACGTTGCTACTTTTTTAATATATCAAGTTGTGTACATCATCATGATGCAGAGTGTGGGACTTTGCTCCCATTTCGAAGAAAAATATATATATATAGGTGAATCTATGCAAAATAGTTCTTTCACACCTAAATAAAAAGACAATCATTCAGATCAAAGATAAATCGGGTACGTCACCGAAAATAGCACTAGATAGGTTTCCTAAATGGTACTATAGGGTTTTTTCTTTGGGAATCCTATCCTCTATTTTTTTCTTTGTTCCAAACGGGGCTTTAAATTGGTCTATTTTTCTCTTGACACGAGAGTTATTCTTAGCTAATTCTATGGCATGGCACATACGTATATGTCGTGTGAATGTGTGCACTTACTTAAGTTTCTTAGTAACTTTTTTACTGCTAGACTACTGGAGTACAGAGGTACTATAGGAGGAGTTCTCAGCGTCAGCGTCTCAGCGGAGTCCTCAGCATGTGTATGCCCGTGTACCCCACCTGGAGCGTCGGCATCGAGCTAGCTAGCTAGGGTCAAGTAGATTGTAAAGCCAGTGAACTAAAAAAGGACATTGTTTGGTTTTCTTTAATTAGGGGGGAAATAAAATAGTTATCAAGCTTAAACACCATGCATTGCTCTTGTAGTCTTGCATGCATGGACATGTTTGGGCGCGGGAAAGGGGAGCGATGTTGCTAATCGAAAAGGTTGTACTAAAGCTGGATGCTCCTAATTACAACAGCCCACATGGGCGCTGGGAAGGATGATAGCGCTAGCCCAACCAGAGGCAAATCCTACACCGATGATCCACCGTCCCTACGTAGTCAACCAGCACCACTCGCGTCTCCCGGCAGCGGCAATCATCCTCTCCTCCAAAAGTGAACATTTGGAGTAGGCCAGTGCCAGAGAGACCTACGTGGCTATGTACCTAACAACCTACCTGCTCGATCACTTGGATTCTACGCTCTCTTATTTTGAAATGGGAGGAAATGATATATACAATTTTCAGGCAATAGTACAAGATCCATCTATTACACACGGTTAAAAAAGACAATTTGCCCCAGGCGGTTGGCAGTGGAGGTCCATTGTGCACGGAAAAATAGCGTGCGCAAAGGCTTTTTTCTTCCAAACTTTTGGCGAAGATAATTGTGTGAAGCATTAGAAGCTGGAATTAACAAAAAAAAGGTGGTCGCATGGCAGCGGGCGCCATGCGACCGCCTACCACCGCGCCTCGCTCCTCACATTGGAAGGTGTCAATGTCGATGGAGAGGCCGTTGGAAGCCCACACGGCTGGCTCTCTTTATATAATAGACAAAGATTGTACAACAAGTTACATACATCGGTATTGTATACCGGTTCTAATTCTAATACTATGAAAAACCCTAGCCTAAACCGAGCACATCTCTAGCTAATACCCCCCTCAATCTAAACCGTTGTGTACAAGGTTAAGATTGGAACGAAATTTACAGAGTATGAGTTTAGTATGGTTTAGTAAACACATCAGCAAGCTGGTCTCCGGAGGCGATGAACCTAACATCAAGCGCGCCCAATGCCACCTTCTCTCGGACAAAGTGGAAGTCAATCTCAATATGCTTGGTGCGTGCGTGGAACACAAGATTAGCAGATAAATATGTGGCACCAAGATTATCACACCATAAAATTGGTGGTCGGGACTGAGGAACACCGAGTTCCTTTAAGACTTGACTGAATACAGATGGACTCAGCTGTGCCATTCGCCAAAGCCTTGTACTCAGCCTCTGTACTAGAACGAGATATAGTGGGTTGCTTACAAGAACTCCATGAGACAAGATTAGGCCCAAGAAAATAGCAAAGCCACCCGTGGATCGGCGATCATCAGGACATCCTGCTCAATCAGCATCGGTAAATATATTCAGTCCGGATGAGGGCGTGGGCTGAAAACGTAATCACATGGAAACGGTGCCTTTGACATAGCGTAAAATCCGCTTGACAGCCTCATAGTGAACCGTGGTCGGCTGTGACAAATACAGACAGACTTTGTTCACAGCAAATGACAAATCTGGTCGTGTCAATGTGAGATACTGAAGGCCACCAACAAGACTCCTCTACCGGAAAGCATCGTCAGTACTAAGAGGAACACCGAGATCACGGGAAAGCTTGTCGGTAGAGGACATGGGGGTGGTGACAGCTCGACAATTCTCCATGTTAGCACGATGGAGTAGATCCAAAGCACACTTGTGCTGATTAAGAACCAAACCGTGGGACTTATATGCAGCCTCAATACCAAGAAAATACTCAAGCTGTCCAAGATCCTTAATAGGAAAAGTGCTAGACAAAGTCTGGACCAAACGCTCAATGGCAGCAGCAGACAAACCAGCAAGAACAATATCATCAACATACACGAGCATATAGATGGTGACGCCCTGACGATGAAAGATGAAAAGCGAAGTATCCGCCTTACTGGAAACAAAACCAAGCTGATGCAATCTGTCACTGAGACGAGCATACCATGCGCGCGGGGACTGCTTGAGACCATATAAAGCCCTCTGAAGTTTACAAACATATTGCGGATGACGAGGGTCTTGAAAACCAGGTGGCCGCTGCATATAGACATCTTCCTCAAGGAAGCCATGAAGAAAGGCATTACTGATATCAAAAGGCACAAAAAGAGACCATTTTCGGGAGACGACAAGTGAGAGGACAAGGCGAACAGTAACTGGTTTCACCACTGACTGAATGTGTCATGATAATCAATACCATGTTGCTGAGTGAAACCACGAGCAACCAAGCGAGCCTTGTGCTTATCCACGGAACCATCCGGACGAAATTTAGTTTTAAAAATCCACTTGCTGCCAACAATATTTGTGCCAGGAGGACGAGGAACCAACGAACATGTGTGATTCCGCAAAAGGGCATCGAAATATTCTTCCATAGCAGTCCTCCAGGCAGGCTCGGACAATGCAGTACGATGCGATGATGGAACAACAAGAAACGCACCACGTCTGTATGGGTTGTAGTGAACAGTGCCATCCTTGGGAACCCATGGCTTGTGTATCCCATCGCGCCGCCGGGTGACCATAGTGTGCTGTATGGGAGCAGCAGAAGACGACGGCGCAGCAGTACCAGGGACATCAGACGCAGGAGTGCTGGAGTGCGACGGCCCAGCAGCGGTCGGTGATTCCAGCCCATCAGCGGACTCGGACATGTGCGCGGGGGAGCCGGATCGTGACGGCCCAGTAGAAGACGACCCCGGCCCATCAGCGGTCCATGGAGACGGAGAGGAGGAAAGGCGCACGGGAGACGACCCTTCACAGCGAGCACGAGAAGCATCCTCCTTGCCCGGCGCGGACTGCGAGGCATGCATGCCAGGGGAGGCATGCATGTCGATCGGACCCGGTGCAGCTGGGGCGTTGATCACAGCGGGCTGGTCCTACACATGAACACTAGAAGAAATACCAGGCGGGTCAATCGGTAACAAGGAAATGTAATAATTACGCATATTAGAATTCTGAACAGTGATGGCGCGGAATAGCACATTCGTTGGGAGACCCCAAGTGTAAGGTTTGATGTAATTTAGCTGCAAGTTTTCCCTTGATTACAAAACCAAGGTATTCAATCAAGTAGGATTTGGAGAAGGCTTTAGAGAGGTCTCAACGGCGCCGTTTACGATAATTGGTGTGGAACTGCGCACACACGAACAAACTAATTTGTCCCAACGAAACAGAGAGGTTGTCAATCTCTCCGGCTTGCTGAACACAAAGAATTAAATGTATGTGTGTAAAATATTATAAGAGCAAAAATGACCAGCGAGCAAAATGACTTAGAAAGGCTATTAGGACGGTTGTAAACAATATAGGAAAATAGGACCGGGGTCCATAGTTCACTAGTGGCGTCTCTCCAAAAGATAAACATGTTGGGTAAACAAATTACAGCAAGGCAATTGACAAACATGGGCGCAACACAATACTATCATGACACAAAGTTCACTGTTTCATTTAATATGGACATTACGACAAAATACATAGACCGTTATCCAACTGCATCTATGACTAATAATCCACCCCGGGATCGCTATCCAGCCTATCACCCGAAAGTATTAAGTTGCAAGCAACAGATAATTGCAATAAGCATGTTGCGTAATGTAAGCAATGTAAACAACATAAAGCAATAAAAACCGCTGTTTTATCCCTAGTAGCAACAGCACATCTCAAGTTTTAATCGTTTCTGTCAACTCAAGCTCAGACAAGAGATGCATGAACCCACTATCTAGCATAAATACCCTCTCTAAGATACAATCAATTACTTCGGCCAAAACATCCACAAGTATCGGAGAGCATGCAAGATCATAAATAAAACATATGAATAAACAATCTGAACAATAATGTCATGACTCCATAATTCATCGGATCCCCGCAAACACAACATGTAGCATTACATAAAGATGATCTTAACTATTTAGGCAGCTCATAAGATCTAAACAACGGAGCATAAAGCAGAAGAGACAACCATCTAGCTACTGCCATGAACCTGTAGTCATGTGGTGGACTACTCACGCATCACTCCGGAGGCAGGCATGGTGGTGTAGATGCCTCCGGTGACGATCTCCCCCTCTGGCATGGTGCCGGGAAGAGCTTCAGAACCCTCCCGATCTAGGGTTGGCGATGGCGGTGGCCTCGGAACTTTTCTGAAAAATATGATTGGGTACCAAGGGTTTTCGGGAGGAATAGAATTTATAGGCGAAAGGGCGACTCGAGAAGGCACCGGAGGGCGCCAGGTGGGCCCCAGCCGTGGCCAAGCCCTGGACAGCGGCTAGGTGGTGTCTCGGGGCTGTGGGGCCCCCATGCAGCTCCCCTCCCGGTTCTGGCTTTGTTTCCATGTAGAAATAATTCACGTAATTTTTTAGGTGATTCGGAGAAACTTCCCCGACTAGCTTTTCTGAAACAAAAAAACAGCAGAAAACAGGAACTGGCACTGGGCATCTTGTTAATAGGTTAGTTCCATAAATCATGCCAAAATGATATAAAAACATTGTAAAAACATGTGGCAATGTTATATAACAAGCATGGAACAATCAAAAATTATAGATACGTTTGAGACGTATCAGCATCCCCAAGCTTAATTCCTGCTCGTCCTCGAGTAGAGAAATGATAACAAGATAATTTTTGTGGTGATATACTTCTAACACAATCTTGATCAAATAATAATGTAAAGCAAATGAACTGAATGAAAGTGATCCAAGACAATGGTCTATAGTTTGAAATGAAGTAAACAATAATTAACCATGTATAACATCTAAGTAAGAACTTTTCATGGATAGTACTTTGGAGACTTGAAAATTATAAAACATGTCATACTTGATAGCTCACAAAGCAATATACTTCTGAAAAAGGTGTTCAACCAACATAGAGAAAGATTTAAGTTTTCAGCAAAAGCTTCAACTTGTAACATACTTATCACTGGATAATGTCAATACAAAAGTGTTCACAGTTAAACGTAAAGATAAAATGTAGTAGACTTGCACCAAAATTGATACTATGTGTTTGCTTGAGAGATAAAGATTGGAAAGGAAAACTGACTCAACATAAAAGTAAAAGAAAGGCCCTTCGCAGAGGGAAGCAGAGATTAATCGTGTGCTAGAGCTTTTTGGTTTTTGAAAGCATATAGAGACATAAAAATATATTTTTTAGAGTGGTGCATACTATGGTCAACGAATGGTAGTAGAGTTCTTGATATCTTCCATACCAAATAAATTTTAAGAGCGGCTCCCATGAGGAACGTTATTTCTGCAACAAGCAGATCATTCCTCTATCTCCTTTGTTTACACATGCAGATGTTTTACTGAATTCTCAGGAACAAAATGTGAGGAGAGTTTTTTGGTGAAAGTAGTAATTTATCTTTTATGGGGCTGGGCACCCCGCTGCCAGCTCTTTTTGCAAAATTAATGGACAACTAGATGAAGCATACAAATCCTTGGATAACTTATTTAGCATGGAGGATATCAAACCCAACTACTACGTCCTCATGAGCTTGGAAGCAGTGGCACAAAACAGGAGTAATAACATTTTGAAATTTTAAAGGTAGCACACAAAAAATTTACTTGGAGTGGCTAGGAAATACCACATGTAGGTACGTATGGTGGACACAAATGGCATGGATATTTGGCTCAAGGATTTGGATGCACGAGAAGCATTCCCTCTCAGTACAGAGTTTTTGGGCTTAGCAAGGTATCAAGCAAACACATATCATCAACCCAATACATAAATGACCACAAGATATACATTAAGCATAACCATTAGACCTCATACCATCTTCCTTGTCAACCAAACATGCTTTTACAAAAAGAATATCTAGACTTTGAGAAAATACCAATCAAAACAAGTGTCATAATTTTAAGCTTTACGGTATTTCTCCACTACTCGATTCTTAAGTAAATGATACACAAGTTTAAACATTTAATCTAATTCATCTCTCAAGACAATTGCCAAGCATCAAATTATTCAAGAGAATGACCTACAAGATTATGTAAACTTCTTTCTTTTACCACTTCCTACATGATAGTTTCCCTTTCAACCAAACACCAATCAACTTATTCGAACAAACTTTCTAAGCAAATACGCATGAAACACAAGAGAGCACTTCCTAACTATAAGAAACTAATAGCTCTGAACAAGAGATACATTAAAAACAAGAGCTAGAAGCTAAAATAATAAAAGCTAAACACTCTACACATATAAGTGAATAACAGGAGTGTTATATGAAAAAGCGGAGCGTGTATCTCTCCCACACAAGAATGTAAGGATCTGTGGGGACCCCGGACTAGCCGTCTGAAATACCCGATTATGCTTAACACAACGATCCCGTGATCAGTCTGTCGTTGCACATAATCCGAACTGAATACCAAAATTTACATCAATTACATTACCGAATTAAAGTCTTACATAAATGGTCTTTTAGACCAAGTCTTACATAGGTGCCTTCATGGCCAAACCAAAATAATCAGCGGAAGCTACGGCGTAGTAGACATCAAATCCTAACGACGACCCGACATGCAGCTGACTTAGGGAGATTCCTAGTTCGCGTAGAAGTCGCCATACTCCTCCTCGGCATAGTGCTCCTCGAAGTCTGGCTAAGACAATAGCCAGGGACGAAACCAATATGAGTACATTTGATTGTACTCGCAAACTACCCCAACATGAGTATGCACTAGTTGTATTTTAATTCTTAAACTTTTATTTATTTAAAACATCTCTATATCTTTATTGAAAAAGGTAAGAATTTTTTTTATAACTATCTTTGAATAAAATCACCATTTCATAAGTTTCTCCAAAACTCCTCCTTTTTCCGACCATAGCCCGTCATGGTCCACTTTCCTCCAACAACCTCATACCGATCCGTTGGTACAGGTGTACAAAACATTCTCCACGTCATTTTTCTTTTAAAACTCAACTCTTTTCAAAACTTGCACATGGTCTTAGGACAGCCTTCCAACTGTCCATATCCGAGGACTCGGCTATTCGAATAGTTTTACACTCTGCAGAGGTAGCACGCTTTTCCCACATCCATCCGATAACTCATCGTGTCAGCCACGTCTCGCCATACAAGGTGTATGCGAAGTTGAGTCACCGACCCTAGCCTGTCCTTTGCTCATGCTAGTATAGGACCCTGCCCATATGACACTTTCCATCAACACTTAGCCCAGTCCGTCGGAATCTAAGTGTGAGGACTCATAGTTTTGCCTGGCGGTGTATAGGGGACATCCTTCTATCCTCCTCCTTATCTTTCCATAGAGTTTGAGCGAGGACCCAGGTCAGGGGTAGGTCACCAAACCATCCGCTCATGCATAACGGAGTCATCTCCGTCGATGAGGCATCCCATACTAATATGAGCAAATTATATGACTAAGCCCTTTCCCATATGTGGGTAAATGTGGTCGCACAGGGTAAGTTTGGTCGTCATAGTGCTAGGACACACTGTGCATTTTTCATAAACATCACCATTCTCCATTTCTCCACTTCAATACCGACATCTCGGCATTTCATAACCACACAAGTATTTTCAAAGGAGTTTTGAATAAACCATGTTTATTTTACCCATCCTATAATTTTATATAAACTATCTTATACTTCTACATAGGGTGGCAAAATAATTTCCATACACTTTTGAAAAGGGTTTTAGAAAATCTTTGCCTTAAGAATAAATCATGTTATCAACGTAGATGCATATATTTGAGTTGCAAGCTCAGAGAGTAGCTTGCCTTGCTCGACAAAGTGACCTTGGTCTTGGTCTTCAGGTTCAACAAATTCCCCTTCCTCGATAATTCCGACAGCGTTCTCATCTAATTAACAAACAAGCAAATACAAACAATCACTAATCTACTCAATCAACATCGCAACATTACAATCTTAAAATGCTATAAATAGCCATTGCACACATCAAGCAACACAAATTGGATTCAATTTAATTGAATTAACCATTATTTATTTATGTCTTAAATATGGCAGAAACTTGTTGAACATGTTTAATTACACAATTCTGGTTCTGTTGGTCACAAAAATACAAACTAAATTTCTGCAGAAAGCTACTGAGGTGTAGAAGACAACACAATTTAGTTTGGATTAATTGGAGTTACCAAACTCCCTGCACAATTGTTTCTATCCAGTAACTTAATAATCAAGTTTTAGCTACCAATTAAGTTCTGTTGATCCTAAAATTAAATCCTTTTAGGGGTAACTAACAATGACGAAATGTGATCTAACAAAATTGGTCCTAATTCATTTGGGTTAACCATTAACCATCTTTAATTGTTTTAGTGCAGAAGGGTGTTCTAACTTCAAATTTATACTGAACCATTAATATTGCTTAATTAATTCTACCAAAATTAGTGAAGCTAATAGATCACAGTACCAAGCTAACAAAATTGGTTTGGAATTATTTGGCTTAACAGAGTATCAGAAACAATCAAGTTTAGATTTTAAACTTTCTGTGGCATTTTTAATAATAAATTTTTATTATTTATCTAAATGAAATGAAACCACTTGGGTTGGTTCAAAAAAATTCATAAGCTTTCCAGAACATTTGGATTTCATTTATTTGGATTTGTAAATCTCAAGATATTGAATTTCTAAGTTGATGCTAGTACTGAATTTTCAGAGAGATTTAAATTAGAAAATCCTGCTTTTCTGGATAATGTTGAGATTCCTGACGGGTGGGCTCCACTCGTCAGTGACTCAAACGAAACGTTTCGCGCGCTGGGTAAAAATTAAAACACTGACAGTGGGGTCCACTGGTCAGTGACTCATCTAAACGAAGGGGTACGCTGCCGTGGATCAAAGATCCAACGGCCCACATTCCATCGCATCGGCGACGACCTAAACTGGGCGGTGCCGTGGCTCCGGCGACGGCGAGGTCGGCGATTAGCTCACCTAGGGGCTCGGGAGGATGCGTGGATGATGCAGAAGGGTCGCGGCGGCCTGGGGAAGTTTGCTGGAGGAGTTGCACTTCCTGGGACGGCTCCAGTTGACGGTGGTGAGCAGCTGCACTTCCACGGCCACGGCACGAAACTCCGGCGATGCCCTGGCGGTGATTCCGTGCACGATACAGAGGGGAAAAGAGAGCGTGTGAGTGCGGTGAGCTCAAGCAACAGCGTAGAGGGGTCAGATGGAAGAAAGGAGCAGCAGCACGGCGTGGCTGTGGTCGTCTCCTACCTCGGGCACGGGTGAGCTTGGAGATGGCACGGGCAGCAGCAGCACGCTGCAGCAACGGCTCCGCCCTCCTGGCGGTGCACGAGGGAAGGTGGAGCAAGGGAGAGGGAGTGGTGCGGCGTGGAGAAAATGAGAGGACTCGGGTGGCTTATAAGCTCGAGCTTCGGCTCATGGTGGTCGGCGTCCACGCGGTGTCCAGAGGGTGGGAGAGATCGGCGGAGGTTGTCGGGGGGCCGCGAGTGAGCTATGGAGTGGCTGGACGCGGCCACGCGGCGTGGGGTGCAGTGGCGCGCTGGCTCGACCGTGGTGTCCACGGGTCGGCCATGGCAGACGTCGAGCACGGACACGTGCGATGGGGGCAGCTGTGGGTGCAGTGGTGCCGATGTGGGCGTGCCTCCTGGAGCAGAAGAGCGAGGGAGAGAGGGGTGGCACGGTGCGGGGTCTCCACGGCGTCGACACCTCCGTCGCCACAGTGGCGACCATGGCGCACGGCGCGCGGCTCCTGTCCCCTGGCGGCGACCACGGCGCACGGTCTCCCTGCTCGATTTCTTCGGCTCCAACGGGCACGGTGAGAGGAGTGGAGTGAGAGAGATCGATCTGTGTCAGGGATTCGACGAAACTAGCTCGGATTCGATCGAATTTGGTTCGGATTTGGGGATGAACACGACACTGTCACCAGGTGTTCGACAGTGCACCCAAATCCAATTTCATATTTTTGCAATTTGTTTTCATAATTTGCTTCCTATATAAATACCATGATTTGTGGTGCTGTGTTGGATTTTATTTGACAAGTACAACATAGCACACTTTTTTTTTGAAGCTTTCTACTGCAGGGGAGACCCCCACAGCCATTTTCTCTCCCTTTATTAATAAAAGTTATAGTACATATTTACAAAAATTACAACAGAAACTCAAAAAAGGTTGTCAAGCCATGATGATAAGTGTGTAACGTCAGTGGCATTTGCTCTATATTTTAGCAAAGTAACCTCATGTACAAAACAGGATTTCCAGCCTCTAAACGTTGGTCGAATGTTTTTGAATATCCATCCGTTCCTCTGCTTCCAAATCGCCGAACAAGCTAAGGTCACCACCTCAGTGAAACAAGGGCCCGTGAAGCTGCGTTTTGCCTGAAGAAGAGCTTGTGCAGGAGTACTCGCCGGGTTCCAACTTATCTGGAGATATTTCCAGACTCTTGAGCTGAATATGCAGTTGAAAAACAGGTGGCGCCAGTCTTCCATCTGATGTGATGCACATAGCACACAATCTGAGCTGCTCGAAACATGCCAATGTCGCCTAATCAGCATTTCTTGTGTATTTATTCTGTCATGCAGCACTAACCAAGCAAAGAACTTGTGTTTGGGTTGACATTTGCTCTTCCATATCCAGCAAGAAGAGGCATCTGTAGGAAGATGTTGGAAGTGATATCTATAAATTTTGCTTGGCTTGAAGACACCATTCCCTAAGGTGCAGATCCAGGTGTCCTTAACATTGTTATCCAAGTGGACTCCCTGTAGCAGAACCTGCAATTGTGCATATTCATGATGCGCCTGAACTGAGTGAGGGTGGTGAAAGCATTGCAGTTGATTGACATTGCCCATGAATTCTGCTACCGACTGCAATTTGTCAATGGCAAAAGAGAAGAGTCTGGGGTATCTTTCATCAAGTTTCCCCTGTATCCAGTTATCAGACCAAAAAAGGACAGTGACGCCATTGCCAACAGCACATCGTGTAATTGCTCTGTAAGCAGCCGACAATGCAAAAACTGCCCTCCACCAAAATGATCCAGATGTTACTACAGCATGAGGAACAACGTTGTAGTAGTAGGTATCCTTTACTAGCTGCACCCAAGGCGTGATGTCATCATTGTAAAACTTGTGAAGATGCTTCAGTAACAGCGCCTTATTTTGCACCTTCAAGTCAATAATGCCCAGACCACCCTTATTTTTAGGTCGGCAGACCATATCCCATGCTGCCAAAGAATTAACTTTGTCCTTATCTTTTTTCCTCCATAAGCAGTGTCTTCTTCCTCTGTCTATAACCTCCAGCATACCCACGGGCAGGTGCAGGCATAACAAATAAAACGTTGGCAAAGAAGACATTACTGAATTAACAAGAACCAAACGATCACTGTAGGACAGAAATGAAGCAGTGGCAGCCAGTCTTCTCTCCACTCTATTAGTCAAAGGTGACATGTCGCTTATAGTTGGTCTCGTTGTTCCCATTGGCAAGCCTAAATATGTGAAGGGCATGCTTCCTAAATTACATTCAAACAGAGCCGCTAATTCTTCCATTACTTGTTGTGGCACATTAATCGGCATCATTGATGACTTGTGGAAATTGATCCGAAGTCCAGTAAAAGCTGCATACAGGTTGAGAATATCTTTCATAACCTTCAAGTCATCTTTGTTTGCAGGTAAAACCACAATCGTGTCATCTGCATATTGAATTATGGGGTAGTCCCTTCTCATTGGAATTGGGGCCTTTAGCAGACCATCTCTATATGCTTTATTCACAAGACTTTGGAGCAAATCAGCACCTTCGACAAACAGGAGAGAGAGAGGGGATCTCCCTGACGAACTCCTCTTTTACACACAAAAGGTTTGCCAGGGATTCCATTGAGCAGCACTGATGAAGAGCCAGAAGACAATATCTCTTTTACCCATAAGATGAACAAATCAGGGAACCCTTTAGCTCTGAGGACTTGAATGATGGCATCATGATCCAATGTATCGAAAGCCTTTTCAAAGTCAATTTTCAGGATCACCACTTTCCTCTTTGACTGTTTGCACTGAAAGATAAATTCAAATGCCCATGCCAAACAGTCTTGTATGGTTCTTCCTTTTATAAAGCCATACTGGTTATCATGAATGGTACGTGTGATGACAAGTTGTAGTCTGTTGGCAATCAGTTTGGTGACAAATTTCAGACAGGTGTTGGTTAATGAAATAGGACGAAAGTCACTGACAGACTCAGGATTTTGGGATTTCGGCACCAGAGTGATGAAAGAACCATTAATACTTTCAAGTGAGAGGTTGCCAGAGTAAAATTCATTGCACAATTTTGTGAAATCCTCCTTTACAATGTGCCAACATTTTTTCAAGAACATTCCATTAAACCCATCTGGACCCGGAGCTTTGTCAGTTTTCATGTGCTTCATTATGCCTTCAATCTCATCTGCCGTAAAAGGTTCAACAAGGCTCTCCAAATTAGCAACACTGTCTAAGAGTCCATCAATGTCAAACTGTCTGACAGTAGGTACAGAAACACCCATTCTGTTCTTGAAGCTTTTCCAAAAAGCTGCAGCCTTTTGCTGATGATCAATGAGAACAATACCCTCATCATTTTTAATCTCTGCAATTGTATTATGCCTATATCTTTCTGTGGCTTTGGCATGAAAGAATTTGGTGTTCTCTCCTCCTAACTGAACCCATCTAATTGTGCATCTCTTTTTCCAGTATTCAGACTGAATAAAAAGCAGCTGCTTGAGATGAGTTTTCACTGTGTTGCGAAAGTTGAATTCAGGTCTGCTCAACAACCTTTCATCCTCCAGTTGATCAAGTATCAAAATTACTTTGTTGCATTTTTCAATTAAATGCTTGATCTGAGACAAAGAGCGACCCCATCGTTTAAGTTCGTGCCTGACATTTTTGAATTTGCCTGTGATTATCCCTGCAATATTCGCTGCACGAACTGGCCAGTTCCATACTCTCTCAACAAGCTCAGTAAAGCCAGGTTGATGCACCCAGTGATTCTCAAAACGAAATATCTTCGCTATTGGAATGGAGGTAGATATACTGACAACACAAGGGACATGATCTGATGTGGATTTAGCCAGTGGATGAACAAGAGTATTTGGATATTTGAGAGTCCATTGGCAGCTTGTGAAAAACCAGTCTATCTGCTCTAGGAGAGGTTGATCTTGCATGTTGGACCATGTAAAAGCTCTATCTTTTAGTGGCAATTCAATCAACCCTAAGTAACTGATAATTTCATTAAAAATGAAGATGTCATTCATGTCAGCTCCATCTTTATTTCTGTTCTCTACCGACCTCATAAAGTTGAAATCACCAAGTAGTAGCCAGTTTTCTTGAAAGGGGATATCGAGATCATGCAGCCACTGAACAAAGTCATCTCTCTCTTGCCCCCTGCAGGGGCCGTAAACAGTAACAAGAGTCCATTTTTCCTGGTTGTGTTTGGAGGTGAAACAAATCCTAATGGCTGACCTGGTGATCTCTAGAAGTTGTCCATCAAAAATAGAGTTATTCCACAAAACAATGATTCCTCCAGAAGCACCCACCGAGGGGGAGAAAACAAAACGATCAAACCTTTTAGGGCAGAAGGTACGAATGAAAGAGTGGTCGAAGCTTTCACATTTTGTTTCTTGAAGACATATAACTGCACATTGGCTTTCATCAATTTTATTGTAAACTAACAGACGTTTATCTTTGTCATTTAAGCCTCTCACATTCCAGTCTAGCACATTCCAGTCAAGCATCCATATTGGTGTATTATCCATTAAAACTAAAAGATGAGGGAACATGACGACTGACCAGCACAACCGGCCAGGAGAAAGGAACAGAAACATAGCCATCCACAAAAGTCATAGCAGCAGTAGTTGAGGAAATTCCATAGCACCCTAGTGATATACTGTCATAGTAAACATCCTGAAACTTCCGTTTAGCACATTGGCCAACATAGTAGCAACCATCACACAGAGCAAAAGGACCAGTGTAAGCACTGGATATGACCAAGTCTGACTGACATAACACGATGACTGAAGTACATGAACAGAAAGGTAAACATGGACCTAAAATGAGCCAAGACCAAAAGTTGTGATCACCGATGGGACAAATGTCCCTCATCTTCTCCTTTGTGATTGTACTATTCATTGGCACCCTTCTTTGGCATCTCCTCCTCAGGACCTACTTCAAGCCTGTCCTCTGTTAGCTCTGTCTCTGGTATCTGCAATGCTCTACCGACGCCCTGGAGAATATGCACTGGTGTGTGTGGAGTGACTGGCACATCAGTACTAGCAGATTGGTGTGCTTGCTCCCTCTCTTTGGCAACTTTCTCGTCAAGCAATTTCCTACTGCACCTGGGCTTCTTTTTAGCAGGTGTGTATGATAGAGCTGAGTGTCTGAAGCCATTGGTTTTAGCACTCTGTCTGGTGCTTCTCCGAGCACTCAAATCTGCCTCTGCCGTCAGGATCTTCTTGGTCCTCTTCCTTCGCACCGGGGTTGGCGAGGCAGAGAAAGTGGGTGGCAGCGAGATGTGAAGAGCCTCATCGTCAACAGGTTCAAACGTAAGTGTCCTTGCCACTGTCCTTTTCCTGACCAGAACAACCGAGCGTGTGTTTTGCTGACATTGCTGGCAGTTCAGTTTAAACTCTATTGACATAGCAAAGGCTTCTGTCCAGCTTCGCTTTGTAAGCATCATAAGGAGTGGAGCAGGTATCTTTATGCTGCAAGGGATGGAGGCAGCAAAAACTGCAGGAAGTACCATCTTTGCAGCTTTATCCCAAAGAAAACTGGGTGGTTCAACAGGTCCAAAAAACGGCCTTGATGACAAGGCAAGTTGGTGATCTACAGGCATAATCACATCATCCAGAAGAACTTGATTGATAATCATATTTTTACCAATATTTTGCTGTCCCTGCACAGACCCATCCGACTGAGCAATACCACTGGACCCTGATTCTTGCATCACATCTTGCTGCGCTGCATCTGCCATATCATCTTGTACCCCATGGTTTTCATTAGCATCCTGTTGTTGCTGATGGTTCTGTTGCTGCATGTCCCATCCGAGCTCTGGGTATGGTGGATTCACAAACAAATTATCAATAGGCTGTAAATTCCCTGGCATTGGGTGTGGGTTTCCATCCAATGGCATTGGGTCTTCATCAGGTGGAAAGACACCATTAAAATTGGCAGATAAAATATAACAGGGTGCTGTCCAAGACTCCATGGTTGCGCCCAAATCACTAAAATGCTGGAAGACTACATCACGAGGTACTAATGCAGGTGATTTAAAGGTAGCCCACACCATAGTTCTGTCCAAAGCACCGTCAATGTGATGCCAATAGTGAAACCTTCCGAAAGTAGATACTGCATTACGGATGTCAAAGTCATTGCGGTAATCTAGAGGTACTCCAAGGAACATAAGCCAGCCATTACGTGATCCTTGATCAGATTTGTGTAGCTCATGCCTGTCATCATGATTCACAAAGTGTACAAAAACATCTTCGGCAAGCTCATAAGGACCATGTGCGACTAATGCAGATCTGGCAGCTGGACTACGAAGCTCAAGCAGTCCTACTCCAAAGAGACAAGGTTGGGTATCATCTACGGCTCGCTGTAAGTTCCCTTGCACATAGTTTCTAATCTGCTGCCGCCAAAGGTTTTCTTGCTCTACAGGGGGTGCAGGCATCATAATGGCAACACAATACCTCTCATTGCGGCGGGGTGGTGGAGTGGCCACCGTGTAGAAGGTTCGTGGGAGGCGTGAAACACCACCATCGATGATCTGGTGGCCCGCGGGGATCCACCGAGTTGGGTCGAGCTCGAAGGTCGACATCGGCGCCTCCTCTGCTCTCTCTGTTCTCGATTGCACCGGTGGTGGTGTGGATTGCGGCGGCGTGGGTTGCTTCGGTGGGGATTTGCAGGCTAGGTCGGGCGATTGAGGAGGCGTGGTGCTCTGCGCAGGGCAGATTGGGGCTTTTGAAGACGAAGAGTCCAGGGAGGTGTTGGCGCTGGTATTTGTGTCGGACACGGCTGTCCTAACCTTTTTTGGCAGCCAAATCTTTCCACAATTAGATTTTTTCCCAATGCAGTCTTTCTCTTTATGTCCAAGACGGTAGCAGGCCCGACATATGATTCTGTTAGTACAACTTGATATTTTGTGGCCCATACTCATGCATCGACTGCACTCCCAAAATCTGAAGGCGATATCATTAACTACCTCAGATAGCCCATCGAGCCCATCTGGGTGAGGAGAAACAGCCCAATTCTTTGGATCTTCCTTTGCCGCCGAGTTTGGAGATTGGGGAGAGATATCTTTTTCAGTAAAAGACCCTGATGATCCCGAAGAGCAAGGCTTTGATACCTGCAAAAGTAAACGGGATTAGGTTGAGACTCCAAGTGCAGAGTGTATAGTAAGTGGAAGACAGTTTTCCCCACGAGGGTGACTCGAGGGTTTAATATCGAACTCTCGGGGAATCTGAAGTGGTAGATTTATCTTCTTATCCTTCTTTTGGTTACCTACAAAACAAGGTTAGATGTTTTGGTCCTCAACCTCACCTGTGGTTGTCAAGCACAAGGTGTAAGAATGATATCAGGATAGTTATGCAATGCAAACAAGAAATAAATATGCAATGATGGTGGTTGCAATGAAAAATGATATTTTTGGGTTTTTGAATGATGTATGCAAGATGAAAAGTATTTTTGTATTTTCGGATTTAATGATGGCTGAAAATAGAAAAGTGGTATATGGTGTTGGAAAGGTGTTTCTTATGATTAAAAATGGACTGGGGTTCATGGTTTCACAAATGCACTCTCTCTTTATAAAGTGGTAGACAATGGAACACACACAGTTAACATATGAGATTGCAACACAGGGTTTGATAACAAGTTACTTAGATATATGGGCATCACTTCCTAACATAGAGATCTTTTGGTTATTAACCTCTCTTATTCTCCACCAAGATGCGAACTAAATCATAACACCTCAGTAATTAAGATAACTCAGAGTATAGCATTAAGTATCAT
Source organism: Poa pratensis (assembly GCA_947311845.1). Taxonomy (NCBI): domain Eukaryota; kingdom Viridiplantae; phylum Streptophyta; class Magnoliopsida; order Poales; family Poaceae; genus Poa; species Poa pratensis. Next base: position 36,051,281 of record CAMZMU010000033.1, on the reverse strand, counting down.
GACATGAAGTGAAAATAAGAACATGCTAGATCTAGTCATGGAGTAGTGGCAATGGTCACGCCCACATCCCCGGTAGCATGGTATTTTAGTTTATCCCTAGTGAGGCAACAAAGTAAGGTAAAGATACCAAAGTGGATCACAGAACTTTCTCTCATGTTCACTGCACTAGCCACCCCCGTTACTCCAACTAATGCACACGTTTCCCCACACACGCTCTCATAAACATGCTTGATCAAAACAAGTAGACAAGAACGGGGTACATAATATGCATCTATACTCATAACTGAAACAAACATTGCAATCTCAAACATATATTAACTCATAAAGATCCACCACAAAGGTATTACAACGGTGACCGTAATCATGTTCAGCAGCTCATACGGTGCTAATTAGTGAAGCTCAAGAGAGGAGAGATACATAAGTTACTTCCACAAACCCATCGTCCAGAGGTGGACTACTCCCTCTTCATCATGGAGACGGTGGAGAAGTCGATGGAGAAGATGGAGACCACGTCGGCAGCGCCCCGCCGGAGTTTTCCCCCTCCAATCTGCAGCTCCTGGTCTCCGTTTCGGTGTTTCTGTGTTTGTGCGGCGCTCCTTCCAGAGAACGTCGGGGGACCTTTTATATAGGCGTTTTTAGGTCAAGACGATGTCGTTGGAGAAAAGATCGAAGGCAACGGAGCCACGAGGCCCAAATGGGTGGGTCCCACGCGGCTACAGTACCAGGCCGCGTGGGCCCCCCTCGTTTGGCCCTCGAGCCTCCGTTTGCTCGCTTCCTTCGCCCACAGGTCTTCTTCCTTCCAAATATTGACGCCCGTAAATTTCCAGGTGATTTTGTTGACGTTTGGGTCCCTGAAACATTAAAATAAGAAAACGGGGTTTTCTGCCTGTGCAGGGTTAATTCCATAAAAATAGGAAATAAATGAATATTCCCAAAAATCATTATAAAACATTGATATAGCCCTTATATGATGCAAATATGATTGGAATATAAGCAATTAAAGTGCAAAGTTCATGTATGCATTTTACATGCATCAGACCCAAACTGAATTCTGCTAGCAATAGGGGTGGATTGGCCGGGAGAGGATTGTAAGAAAACATTGGAGCTCTGTTCCTTCTCCTTGTACTGATAACCTGTGCAAGCCTCATATTCCAAAACTGAACCAAATGAGATACTTCTTTTAACTTTCTCAATTGTCCCCTTCTTATGCAGAATTGACTTCTGCGGTGCAGCTTGCATAGCACGCAAGGCTTCATCTCTTGTGCGACGAACAGGACTGACAAGGGTCCATTCTTTGTCACAGTCCTTTTGCCAATAACCAAGTTCTCTTTGCCAATTTGGTCCTCCATTGCCCCAAGTATGAAAGAAACATTTGAATTCAGCACAGGAGAACAACTTAATAGCTAGGACCATAAAGACAACGTGTCTGGATGAATCAGAGAAACAGTAGACCCTATCACTGAGAAATTTGACACAAAGATCACCAGCATGACCTCCAATGCAAGCCTCTAGGGCTAGACTGACAGACTCTTCAGAAAGTCTGAAATTTGAGCGCCCAAAAGAAACCACTAACAAGAACTGATTGGCTTTTCCCAAAGAATGAACAGTTGATCGAAACTTGGCTCTAACATCATACTTGAAAATGGCACCCGGGGAGAAATCAAGACCATCTTTGAGACAGTCCAACATAGGCGAATTGATATTACAATCAGGGCCATTGTAATGGACAGGATAGCAACCAGATCCATCCGATCCTGCAGGGTAGATCATGCAGGAATCTACCAACGCAAAGTGACCAGGGAGTCTCACCTCGGATCCAATCTGGATCAGATCTCCATTGTCCAAGTACTTGCCAATGATCGCCACTCCCTTGGCATCCTTGAGAGCGATCCAGTCCTTGAGGACGTTGTTGGGTCTCCACAGGTGCAATTCACCATCATATGACTTCAGTCTTCCTCGATCCAGATCCTTGGTCTTGGAGTACGTAACTTTCCAACGCCATGTTGGCGCGACCATCATAGGGTTTAGGCTGGGGGGTTTGGGGAGGGCTGTGGTTGTGTGATTGGTTTGGGGAAGGAGGTATGGATGTGGGGGGTGGTGGTGGGTAGGAGTTGCCGTCGCCGGCGCCGGCGAGCCGCCGGAGGGCGGTGGGAGGGCCGAAGCCCCCTAGATCGCCATCACGATCGCCTCACCACCTTTTCCGGATCGCCATAGGCAAAGGGAATCAAACATCATTCAAAACTTTCAACATAGCACACTTTGTGATTTGAATTAGATAAAGAAAGGTTTGGAATTTAAATTTAGATTTTTGAAATTAATATTTGGAGAGGGAAAGTTGTAGGAATAAAAATGAGAGTGATCATAATTCCACCCCACTGAATTTTGTTTGAAGGAAAAATAATTTCTCACTTGGAGAAATGGTGTGACACTTGTCACATGATTTTCTAGTTTTTAACTTTTGTTTTATTTCTTTTCTTTTCTTCAAGTTTTTAATTAGAGCAAACATCATCACAAGCAACAAGAAATAATTATCACAAGCAACAATATGCAATCAACACATATAAATTAACAAAAGTTTTTGTTGGCCCACATTTTTGGAATAATAATACTTATAATAATTTTGGGATGTTACCGGATCCATTATTGAATAAGACCACCAAACAAAACAAAACAAAACAAAACTGAAAGGAAAACACAAACGACGCTCCAAGAATAGCACATATTATGTAAAGGAATAAAAATATAGTTTCATAGGATCGACCTGATTAATTATCGATGAAGAAGGGGATGCCTTGGGCATCCCCAAGCTTAGACGCTTGAGACTTCTTGAATATTTAGTGAGGCTCCAGGGGAGCCTCCCCAAGCTTGAACTTTTATCCCTTCTTGATCTTCTTTCATCACCTCGTTCTCTCAACACTTGAAAACTTCCTTCACACAAAACTTCTCACAAACTGATTAGAGGGGTTAGTTCTCGAACAAAATAATCCACCTTCAATTATCATTTGGCACATTGCATAAACTTGTTTCTAAACATTGTTTACTGCCACAAAGGTTTAAGTGATGTTCCGTGGATAAAAGATCTCCACTTTGCTCGTAAAAGAAGCAATGCAAAAACAAAGACAGAATCTGTCAAAAACAGAACAGAACGTAAGATGATTTGTTTCGGGGTACTAGGACACCTCGAATCAGAAAACTTAAAACTAATGAAAGTTAGACAAAACCCAGATGCTTGCTGTCAAAAAAATTCAGCTACAGATCACGTTCTGTAATTTTTTAGAATTTCATACGGTGACGGACAGAAATCTGTTTCTGGACAGCAACTCAAAAAATTTACTTTCCTCCCATTAGAGGCTATTCTTGGTACAAAAACCAAAACAAAAAGGATACAAGGGAGTTGCTACGGAGACAACAACACCCAAAACTCAACAAAACAAAAACAAAATGAAGGTAAAAATAATGGGTTGCCTCCCATAAGCGCTTTTTTTAACGCCTTTTAGCTAGGCACAATGGCAAAAGTCAAGTATTATCAATATTGGCATTCAAATAAGTCACACAACTTAGTACTCTCACAACTTAGTACTCTCAGCTGAACCAATTTTAGCAAAATAAAAACAAGAAACTAAGCAAAACAAAAAGAAAATACTTGCTGGAATTTTTAATTTTTTTGTGTTTTTGAGTTTTAAAGCAAATGAAAAGCAAAACAAGACTAACAAAAAATATACTAAGCAAGACAATAACAAAATATAGTGTAAGGATGTGCGAAACTCCCCTCGCTGAAGCTTCCAAATCCCCGGCAACGGCACCAGAAAACTTGCTTGATGGCGTGGAATAGCACGTTCGTTGGGAGACCCCAAGTGTAAGGTTTGATGTAATTTAGCAGCAAGTTTTCCCTTGATTAAAAAACCAAGGTATTCAATCCAGTAGTATTTGGAGAAGGCTTTAGAGAGGTGTCAACGGAGACGTTTACGATAATTGGCGTGGAACTGGGCACACACAAAAAAACTACTTTGTCCCAACGAAATAGAGGGGTTGTCAATCTCTCCGGCTTGCTGAACACAAAGAATTAAATGTATGTGTGTAAAATATTATAAGAGCAAAAATGACCAGCGAGCAAAATGACTTAGAAAGGCTATTAGAACGGTTGTAAACAATATAGGAAGATAGGACCAGGGTCCACAGTTCACTAGTGGCATCTCTCCAAAAGATAAACATGTTGGGTAAACAAATTACAGCGAGGCAATTGACAAACATGGGCGCAACACAATACTATTGATGGCTACGTGTTGGTGAACCCCAAGAGGAAGGTTATGATGTAGACAGCAGAAGTTTTCCCTTGAGAAATCTACCCAAGGTTATCAATCCAGTAGGACTTGACGATCTATCGGAAGGTTGTTGATGTTGACTCCCCCTGGCGCTAGGGAGCTTGCACCAACGTGGAATCTGCACAGACACAAACCAGAACTTTGCCCAACACGAAACAGAGAGGTTGTCAATCTCTCCGGTCTTGCAGAAACAAAGAGTTAAACGTATGGTGTGGAAAACAGCAGGAAAAACAGCAAGTAACAGGAAACAGATGATTGCAGCAGGTTGTGTAAACAGTATGAGGAAATTGGACCAGGGTCCACAGTTCACTAGTGGTGTCTCTCTCAGAACAGATAACTAGCATGTTGGGTAAACAAATTACAGCTGGGCAATTGACAAATAGAGAGGGCATAACAATGCAATACATGCCAAGATGTCTACTATGAAATCTAGTTGGGCATTACAACAAAGTACATAGACCGTTATTCCAACCGCATCTATGCCTAAATAATCCACCTTCAAGGCAGCATCCGCATCCTGTTCAGTATTAAGTTGCTAACAACAGATTATTGCATGAAGTAAAGTGTGTAATGTAATCAATACAAGTGCCCTTGGACACTGCACCAATGTTTTATCCCTAGTAGCAACAGCACATCTACCATCTTAGACCTTTCTGTCACTGATCCAGATATCTAGAGACTGAACCCACTATCGAGCATAAATACCCCCTCTTGGAGTCACAAGCATCTACTTGGCCAAAGCATCTACTAGCAACGGAGAGCATGCAAGATCAAGAGCACATAGATAAACAACTTGAATAAACATGGTATCAATATTCATCGGATCCCAGCAAACACAACATCTAGCATTACAATAAGATGATCTTGATCATGTTAGGCAGCTCACAAGATCTAAACATGGAGGCACAAGGTAGAGAGACAACCATCTAGCTACTGCTATGGACCCGTAGTCCAGGGGTGGACTACTCACGCATCACTCCGGAGGCAGGCATGGTGATGTAGAGCCCTCCGGTGATGATCTCCCCTCCGGCAGGGTGCCGGGAAGAGCTTCAGAACTCCTCCGATCTGAGATTGACGATGACGGCCGCGACGGAACTTTTCGTGGAATATGATCGACCGTAATAGGGTTTTCGCGTCGCGGAGAATATATAGGCGAAGAGGCGGCGTCGGTGGCCGAGGGGGGCCACCACGCCATAGGGGGGCGCGGGCCCACCCTGGGCCGCGCCCTAGTGTGGCGTGGCCCCCTGGTGGGTCTGCTCCGACTCCCCTTTGGACTCCGTGATCTCCTCGTGATATTATTGACGATGTCTTTTGTTTCGTCCAATTCCGAGAATATTTCCTTAATAGATTTTCTGAAACCAAAAACAGCAGAAAACAGGGAACTGGCACTGTGGCATCTTGTTAATAGGTTAGTCCCAGAAAATGCATAAAAATGATATAAAGTGTAACCAAAACATGTAGCAATTGATATAATAACAGCATGGAACATCAAAAATTATAGATACGTTTGAGACGTATCAAGCATCCCCAAGCTTAGTTCCTGCTCGTCCTCGAGTAGGTAAACGATAAAAACAGATAATTTTTGAAGTGACATGCTACCAACACAATCTTTGATCAAATAACAATGTAATGCACATGATCTGAATGAAGTGATCCAAGCCAATGGTCTATAGTTTGCAAGCAAGTAAATAAAGAGTAAACATAAGTGATCACACAAGTGCAAACTTTCATGAATAATACTATAAAACATTTAGAGATATAATAGTCTAACATAATAGTTAGTTCACAGCAGCAATAATTTCAACATGAAAGTGTTTGTATCAACACAAAGGAAGATAATAGCTTCAGCTTTTGCTTCAACTTTCAACATGTATATCATATAGATAATGTCAATGCAAAGAATATGATCAACCAAACACAAAGTTATGTAAAAACTGTTATACTGGAGTTGACAATGATGTTTGCTTAAGTAGACAGAAAGAAGTGGGAAAACTGACTCAACATAAAAGTAAAAGAATGGCCCTTCGCAGAGGGAAGCAGGGATTAACATCATGTGCTAGAGCTGTAGTTCCCGAAGGCATATAGAGAGCATAAAATATTGTTTTGTAAGGTAATGGTGTATACAGGTGTCAACAAATCAGCAAATAGGCAATACTCTACTTCACTAGTTGATCAAACTTTACAAGAGCGGCTCCCATGAAGGACGTTATTTCTACCAGCGGGCAGATCATCCCTCTTCTCTTTTGTTTACACACTTGTGAACATTGCTTGACTGACGAATCAGGGGCAAAAAGATGTGAAGAGAATTGTTTGGTTAAAGTTGTAATTAATTGGGACTGGGCACCCCGTTGCCAGCTCTTTTTGCAAAATTATTGGATAAGCGGATGTATATGCCACTAGTCCAGGTGTGTAAAATTTGATCAACCAGGAAATAAAGACCACCTATCTACGTCCTTATGAGCTTTTCAAGTAGTGACACAAAAAGGATAATTGTTTTGAGTAGTTAGTAGATAGCACATGAAGAAATTTACTTGGAATGGTGAAAACACCACATAATAGGTAGGTATGGTGGACACAGGTGGCATGGATTTGGCTCAAGGTTTTGGATGTACAAGAAGCATTCCCTCTTAGTACAGAGTTTAGGCTAGCAAGGTTATTATAAGCAAACATCATTATCAACTGGAATAGCAAGAGTGTACATAAAACACAAGGTTTGACGAACCATAGACTCCCACTGTCTTCCTTGTTAACACATAGCCTTCATCCAAAAATTATCTAGACTACTATGGACTTCCAATTATGCAACAGATTATTATAGCAGAAAATCCTTATAGTAGTTCTTCATTAATAGCCATTACTTACATGATGCACAAGCTTAAACATTAATTACTTGACAGCTCAAAACAATTGGCAAGCATCAAATTACTCAAGACAACGATCTAAAAAGATTCATGTAAGCATTTTATACCACTACCACATGCATAGCATTTTTCTGGTCCAACCAAACACCAATCAACTTATTTGACAACTCTCCAAACAGATATAAGTGAAGCAAGAGAGTACTTTCTTCAAAAGAAACTGAAAGCTCTAACAAGAGATATGAAAAACTGAGAGCTAAAGCAATAACAGCACTAGACAGGAATACTCAACAAGTATAAGTGAAGCACAAGAGTATTCTAATGAAAAAGTGGAGCGTGTCTCTCTCCCAAACATGAATACTAGGATCCAACAAGTATAGCACAGCAAACAAAACAAAACAAACTGAAAACAAAAACACACTGACGCTCCAAGGAAGAGTACACTAGCATGAAGCAATAAAAATATAGCACCATTAGAGATGACCTGATAATTTGTAGATGAAGAAGGGGATGCCTTGGGCATCCCCAAGCTTAGATGCTTGAGTCTTCTTGAAATATGCTGGGGAGGTAAGCCTCCCCAAGCTTAAGCTCTTCACTCTTCTTGATCATGTAATATCATTCTCCTCTATCAACACTTGAAAACTTCCTTCACACCAAAACTTAACAGCTTTTCTCATTAGCAGGTTAGTGCACTAAAAGATAATACTTCAAAGTTCTAGCAAAGACAAACTCACAAGCCAACTATTTTAAACATTAGCCACTGTTACTAGGCTCAAGTGGGCACTTTTACACGAAAAGAAACCACTTAAAAACTTGTAAAAGAGAGAATGCAAAATAAAAGACAGAATCTGTCAAACCAGAACAGTCTGTAATGACGAATTTTTTCGAGGCACTTACGATGCTCAGATGAAGAACTTTTGAAATAATGAAAGTTGCGTAACATCATCAGGAACATGCACAAAAAGTTTCAGCATTTTTCGATTTTTTCTGATTTTCTACTGAATTAAACGGTGACGAACAGCAATCTGTCCCAATGCAGTCCCGAAAATAAATACCAACTTTGCATTAGTAACTCTCCTTGGCACAACAAAACAGCAAATAAAGATACAAAGGAGTTGCTACAGAGGTAAACAAGCATCCTTGACTCAAGAAAACAAAAATAAAACAGCAAATAAAAACATGGGTTATCTCCCAGAAGTGCTTTTCTTTAATGCCTTTTAGCTAGGCTTGATAGTTTTAATGATGCTCACATAAAATAGAAAATGAAGCAAAAAGAGCATCAAGAAGCAAATTCGAAACACATTTAAGTCTAACCCACTTCCTATGCATAGGAATCTTGTACACAAATAAATTCATAAAGAACAAAGTGACAAGCATAGGAAGATAAAACAAGAGCAACTTCAGAACTTTCAGCATATAGAGAGGTGTTTTAGTACCATGAAAATTTCTACAACCATATTTTCCTCTCTCATAATAATTTTCAGTATCATCATGAACAAACTCAACAATATAACTATCACATAAAGCATGCTTTTCATGATCTACAAACACATAATTTTTATCAAGCTCAAAAATAGTGGGATTAAAACTTTCAAACCCACTTTTAACAATTTTATAACAAGATGATTGATCATTCTCAAGAGGTATGGGACTCCATCTAGATAAAGTCAAGACCTCTCCAATCCCATTTTCATTAGCAGTACAATTAATATTATCAACCAATATAGGACCATCATCTAGAGCTTTATCATAAACATTTTCTAAGCAAAACTCTTTAGTACCATGCATTTCGATATCAGGCACAAATAAAGGATTATCATAAGATTCATCAAAATAGCATGGATTATCATAAATAACAGTAGCATAATTATTCTCACAAGTTTTACTCATAGGGAATATTTCAAGAGAATCCACAGGAACATAACATTCATCCTCCTTTGGCAAGCATGGAGGGTGATCAAATAATGTAAGAGTTAAAGAGTTACTCTCATCACTCTCCTCCTCTTTTTCATCCAATGAGATTTCAGTTTCAGCAATAGTTTCTTCTTCCACAGGTTCCTGCAAATTGTGAGTACATTCTTGTGCATTAATGAGTCTCTCTTTATAATCAATGATATAACAATTATTGTTGAAATTTTCTAGGCAATAATCAAGAATAAAAGAGACTGTATCTTTAAGTTTATTGCAAGCAACACAAGTTTCATAATTTTTAGCCATGAAGGAGTCTATTTCAGAAGCTCCCATAAGTAAAACAAATTGTTCTACTTCTTCAACTCCCAAATGAATATAGTTATTCCAATGATAGTTCATAATTAAAACGTCTTCACTAAAGCCACATTGGAATTTAAGATGTTTAGTATCCTGTTCAGAGCAACAATTTATATCATGGCGTTCCAGCAAAATTTCAGCAATTTGATTTAACTTTTTTATCATGCCTCTCATGATTTTACCCTCTCTTGATTCTCTATACTTTATATATAATTCTCTAGCTTCCATCAACATAGAGGTTCTGGTAAATTCTTCCATAGCAAAAGTTTTTATAGGATTTTCAGTTTTATAATTTTTATGGGTTTCCAAGTAAACAAGCAAAACATAACTGGATAAAAGTAAACTAAGCAAGACAAAAACAAAGTAAAGAGATTGGAACTGAGAGACTCCCCTTTCCAATAGCCTCCAAGTCCCCGGCAACGGCGCCAGAAAACAGCTTGATGGCTACGTTTTGGTGAACCCCAAGAGGAAGGTTATGATGTAGACAGCAGAAGTTTTCCCTTGAGAAATCTACCCAAGGTTATCAATCCAGTAGGACTTGACGATCTATCGGAAGGTTGTTGATGTTGACTCCCCCTGGCGCTAGGGAGCTTGCACCAACGTGGAATCTGCACAGACACAAACCAGAACTTTGCCCAACACGAAACAGAGAGGTTGTCAATCTCTCCGGTCTTGCAGAAACAAAGAGTTAAACGTATGGTGTGGAAAACAGCAGGAAAAACAGCAAGTAACAGGAAACAGATGATTGCAGCAGGTTGTGTAAACAGTATGAGGAAATTGGACCAGGGTCCACAGTTCACTAGTGGTGTCTCTCTCAGAACAGATAACTAGCATGTTGGGTAAACAAATTACAGCTGGGCAATTGACAAATAGAGAGGGCATAACAAAGCAATACATGCCAAGATGTCTACTATGAAATCTAGTTGGGCATTACAACAAAGTACATAGACCGTTATTCCAACCGCATCTATGCCTAAATAATCCACCTTCAAGGCAGCATCCGCATCCTGTTCAGTATTAAGTTGCTAACAACAGATTATTGCATGAAGTAAAGTGTGTAATGTAATCAATACAAGTGCCCTTGGACACTGCACCAATGTTTTATCCCTAGTAGCAACAGCACATCTACCATCTTAGACCTTTCTGTCACTGATCCAGATATCTAGAGACTGAACCCACTATCGAGCACAAATACCCCCTCTTGGAGTCACAAGCATCTACTTGGCCAAAGCATCTACTAGCAACGGAGAGCATGCAAGATCAAGAGCACATAGATAAACAACTTGAATAAACATGGTATCAATATTCATCGGATCCCAGCAAACACAACATCTAGCATTACAATAAGATGATCTTGATCATGTTAGGCAGCTCACAAGATCTAAACATGGAGGCACAAGGTAGAGAGACAACCATCTAGCTACTGCTATGGACCCGTAGTCCAGGGGTGGACTACTCACGCATCACTCCGGAGGCAGGCATGGTGATGTAGAGCCCTCCGGTGATGATCTCCCCTCCGGCAGGGTGCCGGGAAGAGCTTCAGAACTCCTCCGATCTGAGATTGACGATGATGGCCGCGACGGAACTTTTCGTGGAATATGATCGACGGTAATAGGGTTTTCGCATCGTGGAGAATATATAGGTGAAGAGGCGGCGTCGGTGGCCGAGGGGGGCCACCACGCCATAGGGGGGCGCGGGCCCACCCTGGGCCGCGCCCTAGTGTGGCGTGGCCCCCTGGTGGGTCTGCTCCGACTCCCCTTTGGACTCCGTGATCTCCTCGTGATATTATTGACGATGTCTTTTGTTTCGTCCAATTCCGAGAATATTTCCTTAATAGATTTTCTGAAACCAAAAACAGCAGAAAACAGGGAACTGGCACTGTGGCATCTTGTTAATAGGTTAGTCCCAGAAAATGCATAAAAATGATATGAAGTGTAACCAAAACATGTAGCAATTGATATAATAACAGCATGGAACATCAAAAATTATAGATACGTTTGAGACGTATCAACTATCATGACACAAAGTTCACCGTTTCATTTAATATGGGCATTACGACAAAATACATAGCCCGTTATCCAACTGCATCTATGACTAATAATCCACCCCGGGATCGCTATCCAGCCTGTCACCCGAAAGTATTAAGTTGCAAGCAACAGATAATTGCAATAAGCATGATGCGTAATGTAAGCAATGTAAACAACATAAAGCAATAAACACCGTTGTTTTATCCCTAGTAGCAACAGCACATCTCAAGTCTTAATCGTTTCTGTCAACTCGAGCTCAGACAAGAGAGGCAGGTACCCACTATCTAGCATAAATACCCTCTCTAAGATACAAGCAATTACTTCGGACAAAGCGTCCACAAGCATCGGAGAGCATGCAAGATCATAAATAAAACATATGAATAAACAATCTGAACAATAATGTCATGACTCCATAATTCATCGGATCCCCTCAAACACAACATGTAGCATTACATAAAGATGATCTTAATCATGTAGGCAGCTCATAAGATCTAAACAACGGAGCATAAAGGAGAAGAGACAACCATCTAGCAACTGCCATGGACCCGTAGTCCCGTGGTGGACTACTCACGTATCACTCTGGAGGCAGGCATGGTGGTGTAGATGCCTCCGGTGACGATCTCCCCCACCAGCAGGGTGCCGGGAAGAGATTCAGAACCCTCCCGATCTAGGGTTGGCGACAGCGGCGTCCTCGGAACTTTTCTGGAAAATATGATCGGGTATCGAGGGTTTTCGGGAGGAATAGAATTTATAGGTGAAAGGGCGACTCGAGGAGGCACCGGAGGGTGCCAGGTGGGCCCCAGCTGTGGCCATGCCCTGGGCCGTGGCTGGGTGGCGTTTGGGGGCTGTGGGCCCCCCTGCAGCTCCCCTCCCGGCTTTGGCTTTGTTTCCATGTAAAAATAATTCACGTAATTTTTTAGGCGATTCGGAGAAACTTCCCCGACTAGCTTTTCTGAAACAAAAAGATAGCAGAAAACAAGAACTGGTACTGGGCATCTTGTTAATAGGTTAGTTCTGTGGCGCCCCGACCCGACTGCTATACAGTGATGCTGAGTGTCACCGGTTAAGCGATACAACCGGAGGTTACGGGTTTACCAATCCCCGGCCAAAACCTTTGGCAGGCGTTGCTCGGAATTGATCACCGGCAACGCAACACCCCGATTGATGCCTTAACACAGGCTCAACTATCAAAGCATAATAGAGAGATCGAGACTTGTGGAACAACTGGCACATCACAGGCTCTACGACACAAATCATTATAGTTCAACTCTTATAATAGAGAAAGATAGCAAAATACAATCAGAGGTCACAGACCCAACATTACAACAAGCGGAAGCAAATTAGGTTGTTCTAAACAACAAGAACCAAATTATGGCCTAAGAGGCCTGCAGATAAACATCCAGCGCCAGCTGTTCCGGGATGTCCCAAGCTGCCACCTGGGAACCCCAGACTACTCGTCGACGTCCACAAAGAACCCACCTTCGAGGTCGGTGAAGTCCTCCTCTGAAACAAAGCAAACGACGTTGAGTTCGATGAACTCGCAAGATTATATATAGAGCTTTAGCTCGATGAGGCTTTCAAAGTTTTATGGCTGTTTTGCATAAAGCTGATTTTATTTAATAAAACATAACTCCATGGCATCGACTAAACGGAGTATTTTCGAAAAGGGGTAAGAAGTAGCTCTTTTCTTTCGATCACCCTTCTCACATCAACAACCACCACTTACCACTGTACCTGTTCTACAAAGGTACCTCCCCGAATCACCCCCGAGGAAGTCAACCTTGCGTTCTTGAGTGGTACCTCTAGTACCCAGTTTTTAATCATTCCGTTAAAGTTATTCTATGATCTTATCGTCCTTTCCCAAGTCGCCCATAACCGCGGACACGGCTTTTCGAAAAGATTTACCCTGCAGGGGTGTACAATGTTTGCCACGCGTACCGTCCGGCCCATTACCTGTACAATTAGCTCTCTTCCTTGGAAACCCGGCTGGGTGGGAGCGGTGTCGACTTCTCCCTCGTTAAGGACTAACCTAGGATCATCAGTGAGGACGGAGCAGCGGATCTCAACACCCTGCCCCGTGGCCACTCATTTTCCTAACACCACCATCCTCATCTCAGTTCATCCTACCATCATCACGCACGCGCAAATGGAAGCCCGAACTAGAGGACCCTGGCTAGCCCCGCCCGAGTTATTTAGTCTATGAGGGTTCCTGCAATTGCATAGGCCTCACGCATGGTTGCACGCTCAGTCTTGGTTCGGGAGGTAAAGAACTCGCACCTAGGCGGCGAGAACGAGACAAAGCACCACAACCACAGTGGCCTCTCATCCCCACCTTTAAGCATCTTATTACCTGTCTCCACAATTCCTCCACCATCAACCATTTATCTCATCACCTGTTTCCAACATGAACCATCCATCGGACGGCTAAGCATTTACTAAGCATGGCTAAGCATCAACATAGCATAATTAAGTATCTGAGACCAACAATACAAACCTAAGGTTAATAGGAGGGATACAGGTATTGGCATCGGAAACTTAATGCAACTATAGGATACTCTAATCCAATAAAATTGACATTTGGAACCGCATGCAATATTATAGTGGAGAAAATATTTGCGGAAACATAGGATAAGATATGCTCAGAGGGGGATTACGCTTGCCTTGTTGATACGGCTGGTAGTACGGATCGTCACGAGACGGGAGTGGCACTTCACCTCCTTGATCTACCGGTGCACAAAACACGGGAAGAGACAATCAATCACCACACATGCTTCACAAATGCAATGCGCAAACACATGATGACATGACATTTTGATGTACTGGACTTATTCATAGCTATCTAGCAATTTAAATGGGGTGCGGGAATAATTACAACCACCGGAGAGGAAAACACCCCATATTTAACTTAATGATTCTAAATACTACTAAAGCACATTATTGTAACTGTGATCAATTATGCATGATGATGATGATTCTGGATAACTCACATTTTTCTGAGTAATTTGGTACATTACACACCCTTTTCTGAGGTCCCGTTAAAAAGTTATTACTTTTATTAATTCCCTCTTTTAAACGTATGATTTTAATTAAGTTATTTTTAATCAACAATAAAATTGATTACTCGCATTCGAGAGAGAGGGTGGAACACGACAAACATCGGAGTCGATGTCTCTGAGTGTGCGAGGGAGTAGCGGGAAGCAAGCGCAAAGGGAGAAAAATTGGAAAAGAATCATCTAAAAAAAACAGATTAGCCGGCCTCCCGCCCAGCCTGGGCCGGTTTCCAGGCCGGCCTGGTACCAGAGCCTTCCGGCCTTCTGCCCGGTCTGGGCCAGCTCTGGGGCCGGGTATGGGCCAGAGGGAAACGGCCTTTTGGCCGGTTCAGGCCGATGCCACGGCCGGGCGTGCGAGCGAGGCGACGGATACTTCGTCGACCGTGGCTACGACGACGAACTCCGCGAGCAGCACGGCTCGGGGAATCGATAGCAGGAGAGGGGAAGGGCCAGCCAGGGATAGTAGCTCACCACGAACGCGGGGTGGTGCTCGGGAGGACCGGGGATGGACGGAGACGGCGGAACTCGAGCGGCGGAGCTGCGGCGGTGGTCGGAGAGGAAGTTGGACGGCGACAGCGCGTCTCGGTGTCCTGGCTCGATTCCTCTGGCGGAGCAGGAGAAGGGGATGCGGCGGAGCTGGGGATGTTCTTCGATCTGCTTCGGGAGCGCTCCGTCGTCGGCGGTGAGCTCAGCGAGCTCGACGGCTAGGTGCGCTCGTGGGGAAAGGAGAAGGGGAACGGGGAGCGGAGGAGCAGGCGAGTGAGCCGGGCGGCTCGTGGGGATGAGGTCCTGGCAGGGGAGAGCAGAGAGGGGCCGGGCGAGGCGCGGCGTCGGCAGGGCTGGTCCGGCGCGAGCACGGCCTGCTCGTGCGGTCGCTACAGGGAAGATGACGTCTTTGCAAGAAGCCCCCTGGCCAAATTATTCCATCACCACTAGGTCCTTCTTTGTACTGGATGGATTTAGACAGAGCTAGTTTTCGATTTATTAGGGGTACTTCAACATTTCCAAATTTGATGAAACTTTGCAGTAAAATCTTATTTGCCAAGAAGCACCACTGGTAAAAATTGCAGGTCAATTGGACAAACTTTTCAGAACAAAGTTGTTTTCATTTCCTTTCCTCCATTTATTTAGAACATTTAATTGACGTTCTTAACCAACTCCAACATTTATGAAATTATTTGGGGAGGCTCCCCTTAACATTTAGTTGCTCCACAAAATTTGGTGTCTCAAAATAAAATGTTCTGCCCCACATTTGTTCATAGGGTTTATTTATGCCATTTTTGCTAAATCCCAAATGATATTACTTTAGGATTTTCAAAGCAAGTGAAAAATATTAATTTTGAGCTCTTGAAACTCCCTTGACAAATATAAGATGCCAAGATAAATTTGTTTTGCAAGTTTGAACACTTCCATTTATTTGGGATTTGTTATAGCAAGTTTGGCATTTTGTTTTAAATGGTGCCAAACCATTTGTTTTATTTGTTTACCAATTCAATATGGATGCCATGATGCACAAGAAAATGAAAAGAGAAAATTTTACTCGGGTTTTTAGGTTTCCGAACTTTGGGCTGTTACAAGTTCCATAAATCATGCCAAAATGATATAAAAACAATGTAAAAACATGTGGCAATGTTATATAACAAGCATGGAACAATCAAAAATTATAGATACGTTTGAGACGTATCAAACAGCTGGTTCATGCAACGGAAAAGAAAACGGAAGTAAGGTGGACACATCAACGGTAGCACCGGGTGTGGAAAACAGGGAGACTTTCTCGTCGAAGATAACATCACGAGAAATATAAATACGACCGCTGCTTCGGTCGAGACACTTATAACCTTTATGCATGGAACTATAACCGAGGAACACACACATTTTGGATCGAAACTCGAGTTTACGAGAGTTGTATTTCCTAAGGCTCGTCCAACACGCGCAACCAAAAATACGCAAGAAAGCATAGTCGGGCTCCTTCTTGAGGAGACGAAAAATAGGTGAGGTGTTGTGGAGAACAGGCGAAGGCATGCGATTGATGAGATAGCAGGCTGTGAGGAACGCTTCATCCCAAAACCGTAGTGGGAGAGAGGAGTGGGCAAGAAGTGCTAACCCAGTTTCGACAAGGTGTCGATGCTTACGTTCGGCAACACCGCTTTGTTGCGACGTGTGCGGACAAGAGATGCGGTGGGAGATCACCGTGCGCTGAAAATAAGCATGGAGACGATGATACTCACCGCCCCAGTCAGATTGGACAGCACGAAATTTTTGTGTTTAGAAGACGCTCAACATGAGCCTGAAAAATATAAAAGATGCCTTCAACGTCAGATTTATGCTTAAGCAAATATATCCAGCAGTGGCGACTATAGTCATCGATGAAGCTAACATAATATTTAAAACCTCCAGATGAAGGTAAAGCAGGACCCCATACATCAGTGTGAATAAGTTCAAGAGGGGTGTGGGAAACATGAGAGGAATAACTATATGGTAATTGATGACTCTTAGCACGCTGACAGACATCACGTACGAAGGACTCATGGTTCGGGAGACATGGTAAATTGCTGGACTTTACAATATGAACTATATTATTCGAAGGATGACCAAGACGTAGATCCCATTGGGAAGTTGAAAGCTTGATGCTGGAAGACGCATGCCGCCCGTGGGAGGGAGCTTAACCGAAGTGGGTAGAGACCACCCCGACTCCTACCGCGATGAATGATGTTCCTCGTGACCTTGTCCTTGACACAGAAAAATGTTTATGAAACTCAATAAAGATATCATTATCGAAAACAAGACGATAGACGGAAAGCAAATTTTTGCTAATCTCAGGAACGTGAAGGATATTTTTGAGAGAAATAGAACGTTGCGAAGGACCAGCTAGATAAGTATTACCAACATGCGCAATGGACAAACCTATTCCATTGGCGACCTGGACTTGATCCTTGTCGTGGTAGCGTTCCTGGACGTTCAGCCGTGCCATGCCATTGGTGAGATGGTCAGTGGCGCCCGTGTCCATGAACCATGGTTGTAGGAGGTGGTGGCCGAATTGCCGGATCGCTGATCAGTGTTTTGATATCCCTGATTGAAGCGCCGAGACACAGGGGCCTCATGCCCCCAGTTCTTGCATATTTGGCAGCGCGGACGGAAGCGGCCAGTGCGACCGCCACCACCGCCATTACCGCCCCCGCCACCATTGCGGCCGCCGCGGTTGCTGCCTTGAAAGCCACCACCTTGGCTTCCACGTCCACCTCCTTGTCCTCCAAACGGGTTGCTGCCGGGGCGACCATTGTTGTAGGTGTTGTCGAACGGCCGGCCTCCACCCTGTCCAGGATCACCGCCTTGCCGAGCTGCGGTGTTTGCCGAGGTGGAGAACTCACCGACCTGGGTGTTCTGCTCATGAATAGAATCACATGAGAGGAGCATGGAGTAAAAATCAGAGAGAGAGAGAGATGGATTGGCCGGTGTTGTTGAGGACAATCAGCAAGGACTGAAGAGACTCGAACTGCGATCTGAGGCCAACATCAATGTAATCAACCAGCTCATCGTCGGAGAGGGGGCTGCCGACCATGTCTAGGGCATCGGCATCTTCTGGAAGTACTCGGCAGCAGATTGGTCTTGCTTCTTCGTCGTCATCAGTTGGCGATGGAGTTGTTGAACATCCGCACGGTTCTGGGTGGAAAACATGGCAGTGAGACACGCCCATACGGCGGCAGAGGTGTGCCGCCCAACCATCTGGCCGAGGATCTCTTCGTACATGGAGCCAACGAGGATGCTGAGGACGCGCTGGTCCGTGTACCACCACAGGGCATATGCAGGATTGGGCGTCGTGACTGCGGCCGCACCTTCGCCGGTGGTGATGGTCTGAGCCGGTGCGGCGCAGCTCCCGTCGAGGAAACCATACCATCCAGCATCGGCAATGTTCGGAACGACTTGCATCCGCCACAGGAAGTAGTTTGATCGATCGAGCCGCACCGTGATGGTGCTGGTGTAGGTGGTGGGTGCGGTGGTGGGGATCGTGGTGAGCACACTGGCTGGTATGGAAGAGTAAGCGGAGGAGGTCATGGCGCCGGCGGAGTGGGAGAGCTGCAACGCGGAGGAAGAAGACATCGCGGCGGCGCAACCAAAACCCTAGAACGAAACACGCTCTGATACCAAGTCAAAGATCGTGTTTGCCGTGGTTAGCCCACACGGCTGGCTCTCTTTATATAATAGACAAAGATTGTACAACAAGTTACATACATCGGTATTGTATACTGGTTCTAATTCTAATACTAGGAAAAACCCTAGCCTAAACCGAACACATCTCTAATATTGGACACCACCACCTCTTTTGTGCCGTCGGGTCCTCCCGGAGCGAGGAGAGGTGGAGGAAGCCACAACCTCAGTCCAAGTATGTCGCCTTCTTACCAACCAATGGCCAATCGTCGAATAGACAGCAGGGCAGTGAGAAGGAGGAGAATCCAAATCTAATACATGGTTGTGGGGCTAGAAGGTTACCACTCCACTGGCAAGAGAGGTGTAGAAAAGGGGCTAGTTCGGGCCGATCTTGTGGCAACTCCGAGTCGGATGGGGCCTCGGGGAGCGAGGGGCACGCGAGAGATAAAGAGGGACTACCGCGAGGGGTGTGGCTAGGGGCTCGGGGTGGCAGTGGAGGAGACGACAGTGGATGTGGCGAATGAGTCGACAATGGCCAGGCTGCATAGAAGTGCATGATGAGTGTGGCCTTGGGAAGATGGCAAGAGTGGGTGGCGGTGTTGAACTGTGGGGGAAGCAGACTTTTGTATGAGGTTGTTTAGGATTTGGTTTACAGGGCCAAATGTGCCTTTAACTAGGCTTGATGATATGAAACATTTTAAAAAGAAAGAGGCCTACTGATGTAGCCCAACCTAGACACACTACACCAAGACCACCAATTGGTCCCATGACAAGATCAAGAGTCAAAGCATTTCATGAAAAGGTGACCTCGCTCCTCTCTATGTGTGATTTCGATACTCCTTTGAATGGTTTGCTACTTCATGCCAATACCTTGTGCACACTCAGGAACCACCTTGATGACGATCTACACTGGAGTGGAGAAGATGAGCAAGAGAAGGTAAAGGTTGATGGAGAAGATGACCAAGAGAAGACCCAAGAAGATGGTCAAGGAGAAGAAGAAGACCAGAAGGAAGAGGGGCCCTGGCGGTACTACCGCCCTCCAGGTGGTACTACCGCTCCTGCAGACGACGCCCCGAAGGCCGCCACGTTGACCCCTAATGCCGCCTGAACCGAGCCGGCGGTACTACCGCCGGCACTGCCGCCGAAACCCCCTCTCGGGGCGCATATGCGGCACTGAGGCCGGCAGTGCCGCCGGTACTACCGCCCGCGCAAAGTCAACGCGCCTTCAGCCCGCACCAGCGGTACTACCGCCCGTACGAGCGGTACTACCGCTGCTGCGGGAACCGACCAGGCCTTTGAGCCTTGTAATCTCCACCTACCCCCACCTACCTTTCCCTTTTGCCTCTAGACTATAAATAGGAGGTCCCCCTCTCAGATCTGGGTTAGACTTGAGTTGAGCTTTGCTCCTTTCCACCTCATGTTGGTGTTGCCTCCTATGGAGATGAATCAAGGCCTCCCCTTGTGGAGATGAATCAAGACCTCCCCTTGTGGAGAAGATCCTTCTAGTGGATTCAAGGCTTCTTTTTATAGTTGAGACTACTTGCTAATCTTTCCTCTTTGAGTGACTTGATTGGATTGGTTGGGTTGACCAATAAGAGAAACAATCCTAAGAGTAAGGTTGCTTGGAGATTGAGAATCGGGGGCTGCCCTCGGGGACTTGTTACCGGTTGATTTCGTCCGTGTTGCTTTGCTAGTTATCTTGTGTTTGACTTTTCCCTCTTGCGTTCTTCGCGTTCTTCGTGTTCTTCGTTCATCCGCCCTCAATCCGTGATAATCGGGACCCTACCCGCATCATATGGTATCAGAGCTTGGGTTGACACGGATTGATTTGTGTTTCCACCCCCAAATCCCCCAAATTTTTCTTTGATTTTGAGAAATTCGAAAATTTCCACCAAAAATAGCCCAAATTGCTTTTGGACCGATCTGAGATTTGAGTGTGTTTTTGCAAGTTTTGATCCATAGATCTATGGCTAAATGAGTTGATCTACCTTTCTTTTCGTTCCCATAGCCTAATTCCATCATTTTCCCCTCCGATTTGAGGATTTTCGGGCCGTTTTTCCGTCCAAATTGGCCATTTTCGCGTTCTCAGGTACGAACAGTGCCCCGCGGTGATACAACCGCCTATCCCAGCGGTACTTGATACGTCTCAAACGTATCTATAATTTTTGATGTTCCATGTTGATATTATACCAATTGTTACATGTTTTATATACACTTCATAGCATTTTTATGCATTTTCTGGGACTAACCTATTAACAAGATGTCACAGTGCCAGTTCCTATTTTCTGCTGATTTTGTATTCCAGAAAAGCTAGTCTGGAAATATTCTCGGAATTGGACGAAACTTGGACAGAACCTCCTATTTTTCCAACACGAAGACGGAGTCCAGAGGAGACACGGAGGGGAGCCACGTGGCGCCCACACCATGGGGCCACGCGGGCCCCCCTGCCACGCCGTGGGGTGGTGTGGGGCCCTCGTGGTTGCACAGCCGCCGCCCTTTCGTCTATTTATTCCTGCCGACGTGAAAACCCTAAATACCCGAGCCATTATCCACGAAAAGTTCCAGAGACGCCGCCGCCGTCAACCCTACCTCGGGAGGGTTCAGAAGCTCTTCCCGGCACCCTGCCGGAGAGGGGAATCATCACCGGAGGGCTCTACATCACCATGCCTGCCTCCGGAGTGATGCGTGAGTAGTTCATCCTTGGACTACGGGTACATGGCAGTAGCTAGATGGTTGTCTCTCCACTTTATGCTATCATGTTTAGATCTTGTGAGCTGCCTATCATGATCAAGATCATCTTATTGTAATGCTACATGTCGTGTTTGCTGGGATCCGATGAATATTGAATACTATGTGAAGTTGATTATCAATCTATCTTATATGTTATTTATGATCTTGCATGCTTTCCGTTACTAGTAGATGCTTTGGCCAAGTTGATGCTTGTAACTCCAAGAGTGAGTATTTATGCTAGATAGTGGGTTCATGCCTCCGGTAATCTGGGAGAGTGACAATAACTTCTAAGATTGTGGATGTGCTGTTGCCACTAGGGATAAAATAACCGATGCTTAGCTTAAGGGTACGCCGTTAGGTCTAATGCGTTTGTTTACATTACGCACATTACTTAATGCAATTATCCGTTGCTTGCAACTTAATACCAACGGGGAACTCGGTGTGACAACCTGGCGGTGGATTATTAGTCATAGACTCTGTTGGATAATGGTCTATGTATTTTGTCGTAATGTCCACATGAATATCATAGTAATCATCATGTCATATATATGCATTGTTATACGCTCAATATTTTGTCAATTGCCCAGCTGTAATTTGTTCACCCAGCATGTTAGTTATCGGTTATGGAGAGACACCACTAGTGAACTATGGATCCTAGTCCATTCTTTTACACTGATAATACAGCCAACTGCAAAGACTGTTCCTTTTCATTCTCTGCAATTTACTACTGTTTTCCACACCATATGTTTAATCCTTTGTTTTCAGCAAGCCGGTGAGATTGACAACCTCACTGTTTCGTTGGGGCAAAGTAGTTTGATTGTGTTGTGTGCAGATTCCATGTCAGCGCGCCACTGACAACCTTCCGAAGTGATTTCTTGCTCCTACTGGTTCGATTAAACCTTGATTTCATACTGAGGGGAAACTGCTGCTACACTGCATCATACCTTCCTCTTGGGGTCTCCTAGCTAATGTGTGATCCACGCAATCAAGCTCTTTTTCTGGCGCCGTTGCCGGGGAGCAAGAGGATTTCTGCAAGGGGAGTTTCACGCTTCCAATCTCTTTACTTTGTTATTGTCTTGCTTAGTTTATTTTATCTTGTCTTGTTTGCTTTATTTATCAAAAACACAAAAAATTAGTTACTTGCATCTAGTTTATTTCGGTTTGTTATTATGTCTAGTTGTTTATTTGCTATCAATGGCTTATCTCTATGAAATTAGATCTTGTTGGCAAGGTGGGTCCACTGAGCATGAACGAAGATATTATAGGAATTACCGCTTGTCACAAAAAGGGATGTACTTATGGAAAATCTTAAATCAACTAGAGGAATATGCTAGAAATTTATGCTTTATATTTGGCAAATCTTTTTGCTTTAATGAATCTGATTGTTATAGGAAGTCCAAACATTTTTCTTTCCAATGTGCTTGTAATGATAATGAAACCTTAGCTTCTTATGTTAAAGGTTACTATAATGGGTATGAGGTGGAAAGAATTGAAGAATTTATTATTTTTAAGGGTGCCCTTGAAATTAGTTCTTATCTTGAGCATAAAATTGATGCCCCTTATAAATCTGAAAGTTTTGGCATACTTAAATATTGTTATGATACCTTCAAGGATAATAATTCTTATATTACTGAACATCTTAAGAGGATGTTTCCTCCAAAAGATGAAACTTATGCCTTGCAGGAACCTATGGAAGAAGAAATTGCTGAAGCTGAAAGCTCATTGGATGAAAAAGAGGAGGAGAGTGAAGAACAAAAGGAGGATCTACCTTCTGATGATAGTAACTCTTTAACTCTTACATTATATGATTACCCTCCCTGCCTACCTAAGGAGGAAGAATGCTATATTGTTGAATGTCATGATTCTATTGAAATATCTCCTTTTGGTAAAATTGAAGTAAACAACTCCTTGACTCAAGAAAAGGAAATTGCAGAAAGTAAAAATGTGCTCCCTAATGTTATATATGATAATGCTCTTGATGATGGTCCTATATTGCCTAATGATATTTATTATACTACTATTGTCAAAAGTGGGTTTAATGACCCCACTGTCTTTGAGCTTAATGAAAATTATGTGTTTGTAGATCATGAAAAGCATGTTTTATGTGATAGTTATATTGTTGATTTTGTTCATGATGCTACTGAAAGTTATTATGAGAGAGGAAAATATGGTTGTAAAAGTTTTCAAGTCACTAAAACACCTCTCTTTCTGTTGAAAGCTTTGAAGTTATATTTGTTTCATCTTTCTATGCTAGTTGCTTTATGCTTCAATAATTTATTTTTTATAAGATTCCTTTGCATAGAAAGTGGGTTAGACTTAAATGTGTTTGATATTTGCCTCTTGATGCTCTCTTTTGTTTTTCAACTCTTATTCTTATGAGAGCATCATTAAAATCTTCAAGCCTAGCTAAAAGGCATTAAAGAAAGCGCTTTTGGGAGGCAACCCAGTATCTTTTATTTTCAGTTTTTGTCAAGGAGTTGTTTACTTCTGTAACAATTCCTTTGTATCTTTATTTTATCGCATTGTTGTGCCAAGTATTGCCTCTAATAGGAAGATGATGCTAGATTTGGATTTCTGCGCAGGAACAGATTTCTGCTGTTCACCGTTTTAATTCTGTAAAATCACAGAACAATTATTTCAGATCCTAAGATATGTACGCATCTTTCGTTAGTTTAAAGTTTTTCGATCTGAGCAACGTAAGTGCCTCAAAAAAATTCGTCTTTACGGACTGTTCTGTTTAGACAGATTCTGTCTTTTATTTTTCGCATTCTCTCTTTTACTAGTGTTGAGTGGAATTCTTTTTTAGGGTGAAGAGCTTCACATAACATCAGTGGCAGTAGCTAATGTTAAAAGTAACGGTCATGTTTGTGTCCTTATAGAACATGTGAGTTTTTGATTGTGCACTAACCCTCTAATGAGAATTAATTTGAGTTTGGTGTGGCGGAAGTTTTCAAGGGTCAAGAGAGAAGGATGATATAATGTGATCAAGAAGAGTGAAGAGCTTAAGCTTGGGGATGCTCCCATGGATCACCCCCGCAAATTTCAAGAAGACTCAAGCGTCTAAGCTTGGGGATGCCCAAGGCATCCCCTTCTTCATCAGCAACTTATCAGGTCATCTCTAGTGAAACTATATTTTAATTCTTTCACATCATATGTGCTTTACTTGGAGCGTATGTGTGCTTTTATTTTCAATATTTTATTTTTCGTATGGTCAACTTGATTGGACCCCAGCATTCTTGATTGGGAGAGAGAGACACGCTCCGCTTTTTCATATGAATACTCCTATTCTTCACTTATACGTGTTGAGTATTCTTGTCTAGCTATTGCTATGCTTTTAGCTCCTGTTTTTCATGCATCTCTTATTCAGAGCTGTTAGTTCTTTTAAAGAAAGTACTCTCTTGCTTCACTTATAATTGTTTGGAGAGTTTATGTTGAAATAAATTGATTGGTGTTTGGTTGGAACAGAAAATGTTGCATGTGGTAGATGGTATAATGGAAAAAGCTTACATATTTTTGTAGATCATTGTATTGGATTATTTGATACTTGTCAATTGTTTTGAGTTATCAAGTGGTTCATGATTAAGCTTTTGTATCATTTAGTTAAAACCTATTAATGAAGAACTACCGTAAAGCTCGTTGAAATTTGGTTTGCATGTTTGGTATCTCTAAGGTCTAGATATTTTCTAGTAAAAGGGTTTGGTTAACAAGGAAGACAGTGTAGAGTCTTATAATGCTTGCAATATGTTTTCATATAAGCCTTGCTGTGTCGGTTGATATCCTGTGTTTGCTTCAAATAACCTTGCTAGCCTAAACTCTGTACTGAGAGGGAATGCTTCTCGTGCATCCAAAACCTTGAGCCAAATCCATGCCATCTGTGTCCACCATAACTATATATATGTGGTATTTTCTTGCCATTCCAAGTAAATTTTTCATGTGCTACCTTTAAACTATTCAAACTTTATTACTCCTATTTTGTGTCAATGTTTACCAAGCTCATGAGGACGGGGTGGATGTCTTTATGTCAACTGTCAAACAGACTTTACCACCGGACTAGCGACTTATACATCCGCTTATCCATTAATTTTGCAAAAAGAGCTGGCAAATGGGGTGCCCAGTCCCAATTAATTACAACTTTAACCGCTTAATTCTCTTCATATTTTTGCCCTGATTTATCAGTCAAGCAATGACAAACAGTGAAATATCTACATGTGTAAACAAAAGAGAAAGAGGGATGATCTGCCTTGCTAGTAGAAATAACGTCCTTCATGAGAGCCGCTCTTAAAAGTCTGGTTGGCAGGGGTCATATTGTACTTTCCATTTTCTGATTCGTTGACAATTAACAAACACCTCTCAAAACTTATTTTTACTCTCTATATGATTTCAAAAACTTAAAAAGCTCTAGCACATGATTTAATCCCTGCTTCCCTCTGCGAAGGGCCTTTCTTTTACTTTTATGTTGAGTCAGTTTACCTACTTCTTTCTATCTTAGAAGCAAACACTAGTGTTAACTTTGGTGCAACAATTTTTATATGCTCATATATTGCACTTATTATATGCTTTGTGTTGACAAATATCCATGAGATATATATGTTGAAAGTTGAAAGCAATTGCTGAAACTTAAATCTTCCTTTGTGTTGGTTAAACACCTTTTGCTTAGAATCTATTGCTTTATGATTTAACTCTTATGCAAAACTCCTTGATGCTTGTCTCGAAAGTACTATTCATGAAAAGTTTTTGCTTATATGATTCAGTTGTTTGCTCATTATCTACTTGCTAGCAAACTATAGACCATTGACCTGGATCACTTCATTCATAACATGTGCTTTACAGTATTATTTGATCAAGATTATGATTGTAGCATGTCACCTCAGAAATTATTTTGTTTTTATCGTTTTACCTACTCGAGGATGAGTAGAACTAAGCTTGGGGATGCTTGATACGTCTCAAACGTATCTATAATTTCTGATGTTCCATGTTGATATTATACCAATTGTTACATGTTTTATATACACTTCATAGCATTTTTATGCATTTTCTGGGACTAACCTATTAACAAGATGCCACAGTGCCAGTTCCTGTTTTCTGCTATTTTTGTATTCCAGAAAAACAAGTCTGGAAATATTCTCGGAATTAGACGAAACTTGGACAGAACCTCCTATTTTTCCAACACGAAGATGGAGTCCAGAGGAGACACGGAGGGGGTGATGTAGCCCGAGTCACGTCCATCACCATGTCAAGCACTCCAACATATCACAAGGCGACATTGAGCTTAAAGGTGAACTCTTTCCTCTACGAGATCCCATTTCGTACCCCTTTGGATGGTATACTACTTGAGCATCTACCCCTTTGCTATGCTAGGTATTACTTGACGAGTACGGACATTCGGGGAGATGCCAAGGAAGCCCAAGACTCAAGATCATCCAAGGTGTACGCATGGAAGAGGAGAAGGAAGCGTCAAGATGAAGAAGGAGGTGGCACAGCCAGTCTGGCCGGTCTCCAGCCCGGCCTCCAGCCCGGCTTCCAGGCCGGTCCCTAGGCCGGCCACATGCCAGAGACAGCCGGCCCCCCGGCCGGACTAGGCCGGCCACACGACAGAGACAGCCGGTCTCCAGCCCGGCCTCCAGGCCTCCAGCCCAGTCTGGGCCGGCCCCCAGGCGGGTCTCCCCGCCCCCGCGTGTTCGTACCCGTTTTTGTACTAAGACTATAAATACCCCTTGGCTGCCTAGGGTTAGGGATAGACTATGTTTTGAGATTAGAATAGAGCTGTGCTCCCCACCTCAAGACGGTCTCCTTCCTCCCCTTGCGGGGATGGTTCCTCCCCTTGTGGAGAAGATCCCCTTGTGGATTCAAGACCTCTACTTGTAGTTTGACTATGTGCCAATCTTTCATCCTCGGGTGACTTTATTGGATCGGTTTGGTTGACCGTTGGAGAAACAACCGTCCAAGATCCCTTCTTGTATCTACTTGCCGATCTCCCACCTTCGTGTGGATTCTATTGGGCCGGTTGGACCGACCGGTAAGGGAAACGGTTCTTGTATCGTGTGTGTTCTTGTGTTCGGGGCGTTCTTCATGTGTTCTTAGTGTTTCTCCGTGTTCTTCCGTGAGTTCGTCCACATCCGCCGTCAATCCGTGAAGATCGGGCCACCCTAGAAGTCCCTTACTTCACCATATGGTATCAGAGCATGATTGCCATGGATTTGACTTGTGTTTCCACCCCCAAGTCCACCAAATTTTTCTTTGATTTTGAGAAATTAGAAAATTTCCACCAAAAATAGCCTCACGAGCTTTTGGATCGATCTGTGAATCTTGTGCGTTTTAGTAGGTTTTGATCCGTGGATCTATTGCTAAACTTGTTGATCTTACTTACTTTGCATTCCCATGGCCAAATTCCATTGATTTCCCCTCCGATTTGAGGTTTTTCGGGCCATTTTTCCGCCCAAAATCGCGGATTTTGGAGGGTCAACTCGAAGCAGGCTGGCCGGCCCCCAGCCCGGCCAAAACTGGCTCAAAATCGGCCTACCAACAGACCCGACCGGCCTCCAGGCCGGCCAAAACCGGCCCCAGGGCCGGCCTCCCAGAAAATAGCATTTTTCAAAAACTGTTTTGGCCATATTTTTCACTTTCGGACTCCGTTTTGAGTGATCTTTGGCTCGTTTCGAAGCTACGATCAAGGCCTACGTCACCAACACGATTGATCCATCATCCACCACCACCAAAATTCGTGGGCAAGCACGAAGCTTCTACAACAAAGGGTGAAGAACATCGGCGAAAGGTATAACATCGCCAATCTTTACCCCTTGCCATTCCGTTGAAAGCCACACTATATCTTTGTGATTAACATGTCCTATTGAGGCTAGCTCTTGATGATTGCTTGGGCTTTACACATTTGCACCGTGTAGTTTCCGAGCAAAAGTTGTGCGCTAGTTTACATATATCATATATCTTGTTGTTGGCATCAAAAAGAAGTGGGTGTGCAAAAGAGAAAAAGAGTCCAAAGAGACAAGAGAAAAGAAGCAAAAAGTGCCAAATCAAAAGAAAGAAAGAAAGAAACACCACTTGCCATATCTAGTAGGAAAGCGCAAGCTCGATGTACATCTAGTAGGTGGTGCATTGTTGTGCAAATCTTGTAGCCCACCAAATAAATTGCAATCGAGCTAGTAACTCTCCTTGTACTTGTGCAACACGAGCTTATAGTCTTCGCTAGGATCATATGGTTCTTTAGCTCACTTCTTGGTTGCATAAGTCCCATTTATCTCTCCGCGTGTGTGTTTCCCTGAGCTTTGCTCATATCTTTTGAGATTGACTTGTATTTGCTTTGTGATCATCGTGGTTCTCTACTTGTGTCGGGGAATGACTCCCACGAAACAGGGGTGGTCAAACTCACGAAGAGAGTTCGTGTAAGGGGCTGAACACGTTGGTCAAACAACCCTCAACCTGCGCGGCGACGGTGCTCGTCGAGCAAGCGGAGGGACATCACGACAGAGATGAACACCAGCCCGTACCCAGGTTCACGGCCCTCGTGTGGAGGTAATACCGCTACTCCTGCTTGTCTGTATTGCACTGCTTGTAGAGGTTACAGTACAATGAGCTTGCCGAAGGCTCTCTTTGGGCAATGGTGTTTACAAGGAAGGGAAGCAAGGGTCTTCTTCTTCCTTGCGCGTAAGTGGCGATGCTGGAATGAGAATGCGATCCTTTGCTACGGTGCACCTTGCCCTCCTTTTATAGGCGCCCCGTGCTCCCTCCGTGCACTCCTGTGGTAGGGCTGTCACGTGACGCAGAAGGTGGAGCGCGGTGCATCGCAGCCCGGATGTCCATGGACGCGGTCCATGAGCGTAAAGCTGACTCCTGTAGCAGAGTACCCACCGTCCATGCAGGACGGCCAGCTGGGGCCGCAGAGGAACGTGGGGGTGCCCACGGTGACGTTGGCCTTGGAGCGTAGCGCCGGCCGGTCCCCTTATCACCAAAGAGGAAATCCTTGTAGTCCGGAGCGGGTGGCACAGCTTTATTGACCCCTTTAATCACCAAAATGGCAACTGCGGCGTCGTCGTCACCGCGCGCAGGGGCGCGCGTCACTCTGCGGCCACTGCAGAGCCCATGTGCGCTCTGCAGAGGTTGCTTTGCAGCGAAGCGATCTCCACGAGGGCTTGGATGCCCTGTAGAGAATTCGGCGTTGACCTCTCCCCAGGGGAGATTTCCTTAAAGAGGGGGCAGCAGTGGATATGGCCTCCGCAGGCCTCTGCTGCCTCAAATCCCCTCGCGAGGCAATTCGCCTCACGAGGCTCTCCAAGCCGTAGGCTTGGTCCTTAGCAAAAATCGGCCATCAAGTGTCGAGGGCCGTATAGGACAGGCCCAGCACACCCTGGATTTCACTGGGCCGACAACTTGCTTTGACAATATCTTGGTTTCCGGTTGGTTCAATTTGCTTTCCACCTACCATACCTTCCTACCAACTTTTAAGCCGTGTGTGTTTTGGAGTTTGCTTTGGATACTTGAACACAAGCATTTTTGTCGTGGGGTAGATAACACGGCAGATGCTACTTTGGGGTAGCTTGAGTTGATGGGCAAGGCGACACTAGCGTCTGGGAGATTGTTTAGCATTGCAGGGACAAAAGGTTTACCCAGGTTCGGCCTCTCCATTGGAGATAAAGACCTACTTCCTGCTATCTTGTTATTGATCTCGATCTCGATAACCCGGCTACGACAACAGAGCCGGATCTCGATCTTGGTTACAAGGTTGTGGTGTTTCTCTCGGTGGTTCTCTCGCCTAAGCTTGGATCGTAAAGTTCTCTCTCAACTAGGGCTCAGGGACCGGTTTATATAGACTACCGGGTCTCCTGGCACTTTACAATACGAACCCGGGCTCTCCCAGACTCGGAATCCTATTCTAGCTCTTCTAGCCTTCGTATCCTCCAAGTCACGAACCGCCTCTGGTCTTCTAGAAACTTCCCTTCCTGAACCGGGTTACCGCCAAAGCCTCTGGCCCAGCAACATAACCCGGCCCATGCTGATGGTTAGCTGGCCTGGCCGGGCCTCCTGCCTGGCGGGTCATGCTTCCCTCTTCATGGGCCTACCGGGTTATCATCCCCCCATCAGTAGCCCCCAGATTAACCTGGTTGCCAGGTTGGCATGCTCGACTCCTTATTCTTGAATATTGCTTCTTTGAACAGAGCTGGTATCCTGGCCAGCCGGGTTAATCACCTGAAACATAAGACAACAGATAACAAGTCTAACATTAGAGCATGCCCTTTTCTCCTTTACTTGGCCAGTTTCTTTGGCGGTTCACGCCGTAACCCGGTTAACCTTGCCGGGTTCCGACGCCCGGGTTTCACTTTCACACTTAGCGAAAACTATCTCCCAACTATCCATCCTTATCCATCTTAACCACGATCTTATCATTTAATACTCCGTAATTATCTCATTCCGTTTGTCGTTGACTTTTAGTCAAAGATCCTTATCTCTTCACTTTTTACCACAACACCCCTAGGGTTTTCACTGCGCCTATAAATAGAAGGCCAGGAGACACCACAGTCATTTTTCCCCACCGAGTTCATCTTCTTCCTCGCGCGCGCACTGTAGCAGCTGCGGATCCAATCTCAAATCGAGCTCTTCAATCTCTTGCAAGAAGATCTACAGGTACGTTTATCCCATGCATCCGTGCTCCGCACCTGATTTCAACTTGAATCTTGTCCAGATTTACTTCGCATTTCCTTCTCCGCGTATCCACATCTAGAACTAGGGTTTCACTTCTCCATTGTTGCGCTCAGAGAACCTCAAAGCTTCCCAGCCATGGTGAAGGATAAAGCCAAGGCCGGAGCTCCCCGCGGCGAAGAAGCTCGCGAAGAAGCCCCACAGCGCCAGCGCCGGTGCATCTGGCTCCGCCGCCCCTGCTGCTACTCAGGTCAACTGGACCAAATCCACAGTGACGACCTTGATGCTGCAGGAATATGTGAATTGCGGCGAGCTTCCTCCAAAGGATGAGATCCAATGGCGCTGCTGGAGAAGAAATCCGCCCCAGCCCCAAGGAAGGTGAAGTGGTGGTTTTCCTCGACCATGTTCAGCGCGGCCTTCGCCCCCCGGGTTCCCTGTTTTTTCGCCGGGTCTTGAAGTACTACGGCCTTAGGCCTCAAGATATCGCGCCCAACTCCATGCTGAACATCAGTAACTATGTGGTGTTCTGCGAAGATTATTTGCAAATGGCTCCGAGCCTCGAGTTGTTCCTTGAGTTTTTCTACTGCAACCCCTCCCGCAAGGATCAAGTACTTCCATATGGGGGAGTTGCAATCCAGCGCCGAAGAGAGTGCGATTTCCCGGCTCTCCTTCTAGCCAGCCACCCCAAGGGGTGGCAAAACACATATTTTTACTGCCAAGACACCTCTCCAGAATCTGATGATGCCCGTTACCCGGCTTTCCGAAACTCGGGTTTAACATATGACGCCAAGATGAACAGTTACGCAAATGACGCCGAGCGGGTCAAGCTCGAGCCCATTCTTCGCCGGGCCAGAGCTTTACTCGCCCATGGTCTCAAGGGAACAGATCTGGTCAAGTGCTGGATCGGTTGGTTCATCCAGCCACTCAGCATCAGGACCCGGCTAATTTGCCAGTACACTGACGAAACCACAGACAATATGCGTTATTCAGAGATGACGCTCACTGATGATCAACTTGTGAAGAATGCCAAGAGACTACTTGGCGAGAAGAAAGACGCCATTGCACTGAACGGGCTTGCCCCATTTAGTGCCAAGAACAAACCCCCCACGGTAAAACTAACACTCAATCCATCTTGTTTACTTTAACCCGGCAAACTCATCCATAGACTGTTATTTATCGTGACTGCTTTTTCTCAGGACTCCAAATGGTGGAGCGTGGATTTTACCCCAACATCCTCTCCTGACGGAGAGGACACAGAAAGTGAAGACGATGAACAAGAAGAAGAAGGTGAGCTTGACTCCGTAGGCCGGCTCTTCCTCCAGCTGATTAACAACGAAGTCCCCAACAAGGACACCTCTACTGACAACTCAGCAAATTTTATTCCAGGCCCCACAGACCCGGCTTCTGACGTAGCGCCGGGTCCCCAAGTTACTGCAGCTCCAACTCAGAAGAGGACCCGGGCCACCATTGCCAAGGTACCACATTCTCTTTTCTCAATCTTCATGATGAACTCATCTTAAACTTAAGCACAACCACAGGAAAAGGAGGCTGAGAAGGAGGCTGAGGCGAACAAGAGACGCCGAACCCGGTCTTCTACAAGCGAAGCCTCCCTGAGCCCAGGTATCCCTCAACGCTCTTTATCAAGCTGGGCCAAATCCATCCAGAAGACGCCCAGCAAACAGTTCCCTTTAGCTGGCAAGATCCGGGTTCCTAAACCATCTCGTTTGTCAGATTCTTCCTCGGATGGTGTTAGCACACCCGAGGATTTCCCGATCAACACCGGGTTAGAAATACTTCTCATATCTTTTCCATACCTTTATACTTCACTGTCCCATTCTTTTTAACTAAGACATTATTTTGTTCCAGTGCCAGGGCTTTTATGGAAGAAGACCCGGAATCTCCTCCCGCGGCATCCCCTCCTCCAGCAACCACAGAACCTTCTCCATGGAGGCACACATAGAAGAACCAGAGGACAAGGACGAGCCAAGGGAGCAAGCAACCCCCGCGGCTTCTCCAAAAAATGTTGTTGACCCGGTGCCAGAATCCTCCCCAGCTGCTCATCGCCCGGGTTAGGTTCTGGGACAAAGAAGATGAAGTGCAGGTTACTGGACCCGGCACGTTCCAGTACAAAGTGCTCCTGAGACTCTGGCCAAGGTGCCAGCCCCAGATGCTGACCCGGCAACTCCTGCCAAGAACAAGAACCCGGCTTCCTCCTCAAACTCACCGGCTCTGAACACCATGTCTGTTCCAGCACTTTGCGATGAATATTTTTCTCGCCTAGCTCAACACAAGACCCTGGAGACAGAACTGGTCGCCCTGATCCAAAAACGATATGAGGTACCCATTTTTACTTCTTGCATAACTATACCCTGAGTAGCCCCCAAGCTCTAAGTTCATCACTTGTGATGAGCTTGGTGCTTTCAATACGCATTCCTTAAAAAAACTTCAAACCTGTAGCCCCCAAGTGCCGGGTTGTCTGTTTACAGCAACCTGGGACTAAAAACTTCCATCACTTAAAACTTACTCACTTTCACATCAAAACTTTGAACACTGTAGCCCCCAAGTGCCGGGTTGTGTGCCTGCAGCAACCTGGGACTTCTTTATTACGTTGAACAATTGAACTTCAAATTGAGTAGCCCCCAAGTGCCGGGTTGCACGCCTGCGGCGACCTGGGACTAAAATAATTTTTTGCATCTTAACAGGAAGACCAAGCCAAGGCCCAAGCTGAGATTACCCGGCTTGCTAACGCTGCCAAGACTGAATCTGAGACCCGGGCTAATCACTCAGCTCAACTCCAGGCCTTGGAGGAAAAGATTACTGCCTTGACACAAGAAAACTCCGATCTGAAGAAGGACATGCAGGAGAACGAGGAGAACTTCCAGGAGCAACAGGAGACCCTGCAGAAGCAGCTGGATGAAACCAACAACGAGCTGACCCGGCTAAAAAGAATGATCACCTCAATGGTTGAATCTTTAGTGGGTAAGCACTACTCCTTGAATTTCAACCTAAACTGATCAACAGACCCGGTTTTTGAAATTTCACTGCTCCACTTTTTCTTACACAGGCCCTCGTGATGGTAACCTCCGCAAAACCGCTGCAGAGAAGATCAAATGCATGTACACGCTGACCCGTCAGCTGTACTTTGGCAGCTGCGAGGTCATCAAAGCCGCTAGGCTCTGGGAGAACCCGCCAAGCAAGTACACTGAAGTCCTTGGGCATCTGTCAACAATGCCGCAATGGATCCATCTGCTCAAAGATCAGCTTGCAGGGCCGGGGTGATGCGAGGTCTTGCCTTGGCAAAGGCCTACCATCCCCAGCTAAACCCGGCTCCACTGATGAAGGGCTTTCCTCAGTTTGACACTGATGGCAAGGAGTTTGATAAGAAGTGCTATGCCCGGGTTGTGAAGCAAACCCGGCATGTTGCCACTGTTATTGCCAGCAAGATGAAGCTCACCACCTTACAGCTTGGATATAATGAGAATGATGAAGAGATCATGGATGACGAGCCACAACGCGTCGATCTCCTCCAAAGCTATAAGGATTCTATTGACCCGGCAAAGAATGCTCCTGGTACCTCCACTGCTCCCAGCTCCTCTACGCCAGTTATTCCTCCTCCGTCACGGGCGATAGCTGAAGAAGATGATGAAACCTTCTTCCAGCCACTTCGAAAAATCACCGGCGCAAGACCAAGGCCAAAGAAACGACAAGACCACGGAGCCAAGCTAACCCGGCGGCCGCCGAAGAAGAAGAAGACCCGGCAAAGACCGTCGAAGATCAACCAACCGGCTCTCCTCCCGTGACCCGGCTCCTGAAGCCAAAGCGTGAAAACTTACGCAGATGCTGTTACCTCTGCAAGAAAACAATCTCTATTCGGCCCTTTGGGCGCTTATTGTAATAACTTTTGCACTGTCTGCCTATGCCTGTGATGGTGCGCCTATGCACCTGATGAAACTCTTTATGCTATTCTCAAACTTTTGCTATGAAATATGCCTCTTCTGTGGTTTTGATGACCCTTTTGATTTCTTTAACTGTGAGCCGGCTTTCGCATGGATACCCTGTCGCTACTTCTCTGAGAAAAACAGGGTCGAACCAAGTCCCAATGGGCTTCATGGTTGATTGAATTTCCAGGTGAGCAATCAGGCCATAAAATTGCGAGTCACATCAGCTCAACAGCAAGATAACCAAGAATAAACTAGTGGCGTAAAGCCGGGTCTTGGGATTGCAGCTGCAAACTATTGTAGTAGGAGCCCCCAAGACCTGGATCAATGTTTATAAAGTAATGGCTTAACTATGCAACATTACCCCATTGATCCTCATACTGGTGGGACACGCTCTCTGGGCGTCCTCAAAGATAACTATGCACTTATTCTTATGACAAAAACATAAACAAATAAAACATAAACTTCTCCTTCATACCTCTGAATCCAAAGTTATGGATACTGCAACGAAAACTGCACAGCCGGGTCACGAAACATCGAGACCCGGATGACCGTGAAAAGCCGGGTCTTGGGGCGAGCCCCCAAGGCCAAACTTAACCATAGAGCTATGCAACACTACTTATCAAACATCAAAAAAGGAACAAAAAGGACACAAATTTCTGTTCAACCTTCACTTTATTGATAGAAAAGGTTAGGTCAGCAAGCCGCCTCATTAAAAACCTTCCAGTCCCCTTAGGTACCCTGGTAAGGAAAAGAGCGCGTCTGAAACCTGCTGCCTGTTACATCGTGTTTTACATCTCATATCTCTTTCTCATGCTAAGTATAATATGGGCGCAGCTGCGCAATATTCCATGGCCTCTCACGCTCTTCCAATGAAAAGGTAGAGTGCGATGTGTCATTGACAGACTCGGACTTTTCTCTTGCATCCACCAAATAATATGAACCATTGTTCAATTTCTTGCTTATGATGAAGGGCCCTTCCCAAGGGGGAGATAGCTTGTGCATCCCTTCTCTGGATTGCACCCATCGTAGCACTAAATCTCCCTCCTGGAAAGTGCGAGTTTTAACCCGGCGACTATGATACCGCCTCAAATCTTGCTGATATACTGCTGATCTCTCCAGTGCTTGTTCTCTATGCTCCTCAAGCAGGTCCACAGCATCCTGCCGGGTCTGCTCATTTTCTGTTTCAACATAAGCCGCCACGCGAGGCGAGTCATGAATTATATCACTTGGCAAAACTGCCTCTGCCCCATACACCATAAAGAAAGGGGTCATCTTTGTGGATCTGTTTGGTGTTGTGTTGATTCCCCAAACTACTGATGGCAACTCCTCAACCCACGCTCCAGCAGCTCTGAGACACGGAACCCGGAGACGTGGTTTCAAACCTCGAAGCAACTCCTGATTTGCTCGTTCTACTTGTCCATTGGCCTGTGGATGAGCAACTGAAGCAACGTCTAAACGTATACCCTGATTTCCACAAAACTTTGCCATCTCACCAAGGGACATGTTAGTACCATTATCTGTGATGATACTATGAGGATACCCAAACCTGTGTATGATCTGCTTCAAAAACTTGACCGCTGTAGCTGCTTCACAATTAGTAACAGGCATCACCTCAACCCACTTTGTAAACTTATCAATGGCAACCAAGAGGTGGGTTTTCTTGCAAGGAGACATGCTAAAAGGACCCACCATATCAAGCCCCCAAACTGCAAAGGGCCAAGTCAAGGTATTGTTCGCAACTCCTGAGCCGGCACATGAATTTGCCGTGCATATCTCTGGCAACCATCACATCTACTCACCAAGCGTTCTGCGTCTGCCTGAGCTGTGAGCCAGAAAAAGCCGTGTCTGAAAGCTTTTGCTACTAAAGACCTTGTTGAAGCATGATGACCACAATCTCCCTCGTGAATCTCTTTCAAAATTTGCCGGCCCTCCTTTCCAGACACACATCTGAAATACTCCAGAAACACTTCTCTTATATAACTCGCCATCAATAACACGTATGCCTTAGCTCGGCGCACAATTTGCCGGGATATAACTTCCTGCTCTGGCAGCTCTCCACGCAAAAGATACGCCAAATAAGGTTCTGTCCACTCTGGAATTTCATGAGTTGCTGCTACCAATTGCGAATCCGGGTCTTCCTGACCCGCCAATTCCTCTACGCCCTGAGGCTTAACTGATGGAGTCCATAGCTCGTCCAAGAAAACATTAGGTGGAACCGGCTCTCTGCGTGAGCCGAGTCTTGACAAAGCATCTGCAGCATCATTTTTCCTGCGGTCAATATGATCCACCTGATAGCCTGAGAAAAACCCGGCTACCCTGTCCACCTCTCTCCTGTAAGCCGCCATTGTTGCATCTTTTCTATCCCATGTTCCTGAAACTTGCTGTGCCACTAGATCTGAATCCCCATAACAATTAATATGCTTGATGCTCATCTCCTTTGCCATACGCAAACCATGTAACAAAGCCTCATATTCCGCCACATTGTTAGAGCAATCAAAGTGAATTTGCAAAACATAGCTCAGTTTATCACCCTTGGGAGAGTTAACACAACTCCAGCTCCTGAACCTTGTGCCTGCTTAGACCCGTCAAAGTGCATAACCCAAGGTTTGAGACCCGGCGCAAGAGGTGGTGCACTCAACTGCGTCCAATCATTAAGAAAATCCGCCAATGCCTGCGATTTGATAGCTGTACGAGGCACATAGTCAATGTGGTAAGGCCCCATCTCTATTGCCCACTTGGCAATTCTTCCTGTAGCTTCTGAATTCCTGATAATATCTGCTAAGGGTATTGAACTCACCACTGTGATTGGATGCTCCTGAAAATATGGCTTCAACTTTCTGCTTGCCATGAAAACACCAAATACTAGCTTCTGCCAATGCGGATAGCGCTGCTTTGCTTCTGATAACACCTCACTAACATAATAAACCGGCCTCTGAACCGGGTTTTCCTTGCCTTCCTCCTTACGCTCGACCACCACCACAGCACTCACAGCTTGAGGCCCGGCAGCGACGTATAATAGCATGGGTTCCTTGGGACCCGGGGCCGCCAGAACTGGCGCTTTTGATAATTGTTTCTTCAGAGCTTCAAATGCCTCGTCTGCTTCCTGATTCCACACAAAATTGTCTGTTTTCTTTAGTAACTTGTATAAAGGTATTGCTTTTTCTCCGAGCCGGGATATAAACCGGCTTAGCGCAGCCACACATCCTGTCAACTTCTGAACATCTGCCAATTCCTCAGGTTTTTTCAAACTTGGATGGCTCTGATTTTTTCCGGGTTTGCCTCAATTCCACGCTCTGACACAATGAAACCGAGCAATTTTCCCGCTGGAACTCCAAACACGCACTTTGTAGGATTAAGCTTCATCTTGTACTTCCTCAAATTTTTGAATGTTTCTGTAAGGTCGCTGATAAATGACCCGGCTTTTTCTGACTTGATCACCACATCATCCACATAAGCATGCACATTGCGCCCAATCTGATCATGAAAACAATTTTGAATGCACCTCTGATAAGTTGCTCCTGCGTTCTTCAACCCAAAAGTCATGGTTTTGTAGCAAAAAGCACCAAAAGGGGTGATGAACGATGTCTTTTCCCAATCCTGCCTGTTAGCTTGATCTGATGATAACCTGAATATGCGTCCAGAAAACACAAGAGCTCGCTGCCTGCCACTGCGTCAACAATTTGGTCGATGCGCGGCAGTGCGAACGGGTCTTTTGGACAATGTTTGTTGAGACTTGTAAAATCAATACACATCCTCCACTCGTTATTTTTCTTCAGAACCAAAACCGGGTTAGCCAACCACTCTGGGTGGAAAACTCCATGATAAAGCCGGCTTCCAACAACCGGGCTATCTCCTCTCCTATAGCTTTTCTTCTCTCTGCGTTCATTTTTCTCAAACCTTGTTTCACCGGCCTTGCCTTTGGATCAACATGTAAACGGTGCTCAGCGAGTTCAGTCGGAATGCCTGGCATGTCACTAGGTGTCCACGCAAAAACATCCCGATTCTCACGGATGAACTCGATGAGCGCGCTTTCCTATTTATCAGTTAGGCTGGTCCCTATGGCGAACTGCTTGGAGGAATCCCCAGGCACAAAATCCACCATCTTAGTATCCTTTGCTGCTTTAAACTTTGCCCTGTCATCTTCTGTTGTTGGTTTTTTGAGCGCCTTGTTATCCTGCGGGTCAAGATTAGACCTGTAAGCTTTCAACTCCTCTCTAGCACAAGTTCGCTCTGCCAGGGCTGCATCTCCCTCGTCACATTCTGCTGCAATTTCTCTGTTACCATGAACAGTGATGATCCCCTTGGGACCCGGCATCTTCAACTGCAAGTACACATAACACGGCCTCGCCATGAACTTGGCAAAGGCCGGCCTTCCAAACAACGCATGATAAGGACTTGGAAATTTCACCACCTCAAAGGTGAGCCACTCTGATCTGAAGTTATGGATAGACTCGCCAAAAGCAACCTCTAATGAAATTTTTCCCTCAGGTGTAGCAGACTTCCCAGGAACTATACCATGAAATATTGTTGATGTTTTCTGCAACTGTGACTCCTTCAGACCCATACGCATAAATGTTTCCCAGTACAAATGTTGATGCTACTGCCACCGTCCATCAAAACCTTCTTTAACTCAAAGCCATGAACTTGAGGAGCCACAACTAACGCAAGCAGACCCGGGTGCTCCACCACATCCGGGTGATCTGCTCTGCTCCAAGTAATAGTATGCTCTGACCATCTCAAATACCTTGGTACCCCTACAGCCACTGAATTAACTGACTATCTTTCTTTCTCTCTTGGTCGTGCCACTAGTATATATATGTATTGGCCAAGTTGCCTGGCTGGTTCGAGAATCCACCCTGATTGCCTGTGTTTTGGCCGGGTCCTGTATTTCCAGTTGGTACCGCGTTTGCTCCAGTTAGAGGTCCCGCAGCCGGGTTAGCACTCGGGCCGGGTCCTCCACTCCTGTTTGCTCCTTGCAGAGCTCGTTGAATCTCATTGTTTTTCCACCTGTTCAAATCCACACACTGGGCCAATGAATGATTGGCAGGTCTGCCGTTCTTGCTATGACGAGGACACGGCATCCTGAAGGCCTCTTCAGTGCTCATTGGGCGTGTTCCTTGATAACTATTTCCACCACCATAACTCCCATTATTTCCCTGATAACCTCTGTTTTCCTGATAACCTCTTTTTCCTGATAACCTCTATTTTCCTGATAATTCCCATCCATCCTTTGCCTCTGAAACCGGCATTTGCATTTGCAACTAGCTCTGAGTTTCCTTCCTGATGCCCACGCTTGTGCTGGTTCTGATTGCTGTTGTTATTGTTTCCCGGGCCATTGTTCTTTCCTCCATTGTTCGCAGCACCTTTCCCTTTTTCTTCCTCACTATCATCCTGGGTTTTGTCCGTGGCTGCATGTCTGTTGCACGCATCCATCAACTCTGCCATAGTAACGGGCTTAACCCGGTGTCCTTCCTTCATGCGACCCAGCTTCTGCACCAAGGGAGCGTACTTGCAAGTTTTCTCCATCGATGAAATTGCATCCTTGGGCTCGATACCTGATGAAGAGTGCAGGATCTCCGTGACCCGGCCCATCCAGTGACGAGCTGACTCGCCCTTCCTCTGTACGCAACGATCAAGATCTTCAATGGAAAATAAACGCTTGCACGTGCCCTGAAAGTGCTTGATGAAAATTGTTTTCAGCTCATCCCAAGAATTGATAGATTTCTCTGGCAGATTCTTGAACCACAACTTTGCTGCACCATCACTCATCATCAAATACATATACTTTGCACAAACGTTCTCTGTGGCATTGCGTATACACATTGCCATCTCATAACTGCTCAACCAACTCGCCGGGTCTGTGCTCGGCTCATAATTGGCAATCTTGCTTGGCTCCTTGAACTTCTCAGGGAAAGGCTCTGCTCTAATGGCATCTGAAAGACACTTGGGACCCGCCAAAGTGGAAGAACTTGCTAAAAGATTAATGTTACCCGGCGAGCTTGCAGATGCTGCTGGCACGGGACCCGGTCCTCCTTGTGGTGCTCCAGCTGCTGGTACTGCCGGGTTTGCATTAGCTGCACTCCTTCCTGCCCGCGATCTATTGACTATCTGCTGAGCCACAGAAATTGCAGGGGCGGGTTGATACTGCTGATTATTCTGGTTTTGGTTCTGCTGGGGCGGGTTTTGCTGCTGTGCCGCGGCAAACCCGGCCAATGGCGGGTTTCCCCCATGGCGACTCTTGCTACGATACGTTGTAGAGTGAAGCGCACTTTTCTCTTTTGAGTACTGAACTTGCTGAGCAACCGCAGTGCGTAACATATCAATGGCACGCCGAGCTTCAACCTCGCTGGCGAGTCTCCTAATGGAATACGATCTAGTGCCAAAGTTGCGGCGTATACGTTATCTGCTGGATTGGAATAGTGACCCGCCGGCGTATGAAACCTTGGTGTCCTGGGCGGCAGACCCGGATTTCCCCTGGCTCCCCCAGCGAGAAGACCCGGCGCCGCTGCAACTGCAACCCCAGCTGCTCCTGTTCCTCTATCTGGTTCTATTTGCTTACAACTGGAGCCACCTGGGTGACACCAACTGGTTGATCTTCTGGGGTCCTAAACAATACTGCTGGGTTTATAGCGTTTTCTCCAGGGGCCAGCCGGCTCTGGTGCCTCCTCCGGTGCGCCCTGGTCATCTCATTGAGACGATTTTCCTCATCCTCTAATTGCTTTCGCCTAATCTCCATATCTTCTTTTTCTGCCATTGTGTCTCTGCGTACCTGCTCCAAGGCCCGGCGTGCAGTATCCAATTCTATAGCTCTTGCTGCTGCGTTCTCTGGAGTAACAATCCTCGTAAGTGCGGTTGGATCTAAGACCAGGCCATTGTTAAACATGGCCCGGGTCCCAGTTGCATTGTTTCTTTCCTCACCCTGAGCTCGGTTATTGAGAAAACCGAAGCTGTTCCTGTAACGCGCCGTGTTTTCACTTTCCTCTGATACCGAAGCCGGGTCTCCATCAACCCTTTGGCCCGCCAGCTCCAACACTGGTGGCAATTGTTGCTGCTGCTGACCCGGAGTAAAAGCTGGTGGCACAACCGTTGACGGCGATGCCCCCGCGTTGATCGAAGGAGCAGTGTAAACCGCCACCCTCCTAACCGGGCTTGGAACGGACTCTTGCTCCTCTTCGTCCTCTTCTTCTACTCCATATCCGAACCGGCCTTCGAACAAGGGCAGGATCGATTCTGAATCTGCATAGTCCCCCACATCACCCGGGACTGGAGCCGGGTTTCCCGATCTCTCCTCGTGCACGTCCAGGGCAGCTCACCTTCAGCCGTACCAACTGATTCTTCTCCATCAGATTGAACAATTGTGGCAGCTCCTGACACAGATTCATAGTCTCCATCACTAGCAGATCTAGTTGCAATCATACCAACAAAAACGTTAAACTTGCCAATTGGAATAACATCACCTGATTCAAGTAGATCTGATTCCGGCCCCCAGCCAAAATCATCAACGATGGGCTCTCCTTGTGAATTGAGGGTGATCTCGCCGAAAACATAGTTCTCTACTCCTTGCTTTGCTTCTCCCATGATGGTGACACCTTTGGACGCGATTCCCACAGACGGCGCCAACTGTCGTGGGGTAGATAACACGGCAGATGCTACTTTGGGGTAGCTTGAGTTGATGGGCAAGGCGACACTAGCGTCTGGGAGATTGTTTAGCATTGCAGGGACAAAAGGTTTACCCAGGTTCGGCCTCTCCATTGGAGATAAAGACCTACTTCCTGCTATCTTGTTATTGATCTCGATCTCGATAACCCGGCTACGACAACAGAGCCGGATCTCGATCTTGGTTACAAGGTTGTGGTGTTTCTCTCGGTGGTTCTCTCGCCTAAGCTTGGATCGTAAAGTTCTCTCTCAACTAGGGCTCAGGGACCGGTTTATATAGACTACCG
This sequence comes from Poa pratensis, assembly GCA_947311845.1. NCBI lineage: Eukaryota > Viridiplantae > Streptophyta > Magnoliopsida > Poales > Poaceae > Poa > Poa pratensis. The sequence continues at coordinate 36,008,348 of CAMZMU010000033.1, read as the reverse complement.
GGTCTCCTGGCACTTTACAATACGAACCCGGGCTCTCCCAGACTCGGAATCCTATTCTAGCTCTTCTAGCCTTCGTATCCTCCAAGTCACGAACCGCCTCTGGTCTTCTAGAAACTTCCCTTCCTGAACCGGGTTACCGCCAAAGCCTCTGGCCCAGCAACATAACCCGGCCCATGCTGATGGTTAGCTGGCCTGGCCGGGCCTCCTGCCTGGCGGGTCATGCTTCCCTCTTCATGGGCCTACCGGGTTATCATCCCCCATCAATTTTACTTTGTGATCGTTTCCCTTGGTTGTCCACGACATCCAATACTATCTACAAGGTGAGAGGTTGTGTTCTAGTTCCTTTCCACTCCACATATATACACTTGTCTTGTGAGTTGACATGTCTAGGGAGAGTGAATGCCGCTATGGAGGCCAAGATGAGCATGACTACACGATGAGTCACATGGACTATGATGCCTCAAACTTTGAGGACATGGGGGACTACTACGACTACGCCGACAACGACCCCCATGATATGATGGATCATCACGAAGACTTCCGCTACAACTACTCCGACTACGACTCCGACTATTCGAGCGTACACGACAAGGAGCAGTACCATGACATCGAGCAACCTTCATCATATGGTATCGACTCCAAATACATATGAATCTACCACGACTCCGACTACACAAGCTCCAACGACAATGAGGCGCAAGTGTCTTCACATGCCTCATCACATGGTAAAAACTTCGACTACAACAACATGGTGGAGCGCCACTACTATGACTACAACTCCGATGACATGGTGGAGAACGTCTAAGACTACTACTCTTGTAGCATGTGCGGCGACATCGACAACATGCAAGAGGAGAGGACTCCCATCACCACCATGTTCAAGAGCGGCACCACCAAGCATCATGGCACAACCTTCTATGGTTCAAGCTCAAGACGGTGCTCCGACAAGAAGGCCACCATGAGTTCATCCTATGGAGCTCCATCTACTTCCAAGAGTGCCAAGCTTCGCCATTCGCCATCAACTTCAAGAAGGAGCCATGACAAGGACATCGCCACGAGCGCCAAGCATCGACCTTCTACATCAACAACAAGAAGGCGCCCCAAGAAGTGCATCGACAAGGCCAAGCTCCAAAATCTCAAGGATGCCATGGACAAGTTTGCCAAGAGCCTACATCCTTCATCTAGCTCATCAAGGCGCCACAAGAAAGATGCCAAGGTGGACCACAACATGGCATCAAGCTCTAGTGGAAGCTCCAAGGAAAGGTCGCCAAGGCAACAAGCACGCCGACGTCAACATGAGGAGAAGCATCCAAATGACTTTCGGCGACACCCTACAACTCAAGAACGCCAACGTCGGCATGAAAACAAGATGGCGACAAAGGCGCATCCTATGGTGTCCCCTAGTGCTACCACTCCAAGTGCGCCAAGAAGAGCTACAAGTCCCATTTTTTATGAGATCATGGCCGACATCAACAAATTCTTTGAGCAAAGCCTGCGTCGACGCCGGAAGAAACATGGTCACAAACGTGAGGACACAACCAAGACGGCACACTTCTCAAGCACTTCTCATGATATGGCCTCTACACCAAGTGCCATCACCACATTGGCCCCCATATGGGAAAATGAAGACCTTCTATGTGACAATTGCCAAGGCCAAGACCATGATCCACGAGAATGTCCCAATCTCTTGTGCCCGCTGTGCAATAGAAGAGGTCACATGATGTGGGAATGCCAAGTTGGTGGACAAGACGGTGACCAAGATGGTGAGAAGATGGTCGAGCATGGGATTTTCCCTTCGACCAAGGAGGCGAGCATGGATGATGCTATCACCTATGACCATGGGTCAAGTGATGATGATGCCGAGCATGGGATGTTCCCTTCGGCAATGGAGTCGAGTGATGATGCCCCCATTATGGCATTGACCTTTGGAGGTGACGAGGTAGAGAAGCTTGAGCATGGGAGTTTCCCTTCAGCCTTGGAGGCGTTTGGAGTTGAGAACATTGAGCCTACCCTCTTGTGTTTGACTTATGAGATGGTACCAAACCCATGTGAGCATGAGAGCCACTAAGCCCACTTGAGGGAGAGTGAGAGTGAGTTGAGTGCCTCCACCATATGTGAGTTTGAGTGCTTTCACTTTGAGGGAATGAGTGATACACCACTTGAGTTGAGAGAGGTAGTTGATAGGTCTTGTGAGGCCATTTCGATTTCGAACAGCTTAACCTCTACCTCTAGTGTGTTTTCTCATTGTGTGCTAGGTTCCATGAATGATGAGACGCCACTCCTTGACATGATGGTGCCTCAAATGGAGAAGATGTACATGGAGGATGATGATGATGCCACCCCATGTCTACTTCAAGATGAACAAGTCGGCTACATGGAAGCCCCTACTACTTCAACACCTACTTCACATAAGCGGGACTACAAAGGTATGGGTGTTGATGCGACCATGATCCCACTAGTGGACATGAGGAACTATGATTGCTTGCATGCTATGGACGATTTTCTTGCCCCATCATATGATTCGTTCTTATTCCCATGTGATACTTTGTTTAACACCAATGTTGATCATGTGGAATCAACTATTTGTGATGATTTTGCCATGAGCATGCCTTGTTACGAATGTTTCCATTTTCTCCCATTGTGGCATGCAACATGTTGAACAATTCCTCTTTCACATGTGTTGTTTGCAATAATGTTGAAATGGTTGATAATGAGATTGCCCCCATAGCTCTCTCACCTTTTGGAGATTTTTCATTCTCTCTTCTGGATCTTGTTCCGTCCTTCACTTTGCAAAGTGACCTCCCACATGATTCAAATTTTCCAATTGATTTTTGTGTGGTTGGTGATGCGCAAATGAAGAGACACTTCATGATGGATGATGTGTTCATATACCGTGCACATAACTTCTTCATATGGTGTCTTGTGTGTGCCGGTAACCGCACGATAATGTCAACCTCAATTGAGCATGAGTTGACAATACGAGCTCTTGAGAGCATACATGTGAGTTGTGGATTGAATCCAACTCTATTACTTTGCACATGTTTTGCATCAAAAAAGGTGAACAATTTCTCTTGCTTATGGTTTGTTCGCAATCATGTTGATGTTTTTGGTCTCCTTTATGACAAGCATGTTTCCTTGATCTTTCACATGGATGATTTATGGGTTGCCACAAATATGATGAACACTTGTTCTTTCCAATGGCTTGTTTGCAACCATAATGACATTTTGTGCATGTCTTGTCATGAGTTTATTGGATTATACCAATTTGGTGTTGCAACAAATATGTTGAAAACTTGCTCTTTCATATGCTTTGTTTGCACCCATGATGATATTTTGGACATTCTACATTGTGTGTTTTTGCCAAATTCTCCTCTTGTTGCATCAAGGTTGATGACAAATTGTCCCTTTCAATGCCTTGTGTGCAATAATTACCATATGGTTCAAAATGAGATACCTAGAGGGCATACTCATATTTTCATGGAGTTTTTGTGTTTCCACATTTTGAAGATGTTCCATTGGATTGCTTGCACTTTGACCTTGCACTTGCACTACCTCTTCATATTCTTGTGTTGTGCTAACGGTGCTATGACAAAGAATGGACATGTCATTGTTGATATGCTCCTCTTTCTTGCACACACATGGTTTGCTTGGTCTTTGGTGTTTGTAGACATGGTGAATTCCAATTCTTCGACAAAACATCTACCTCCTTTGCATGGTGATGACGAGCAAGAGTCGAGGACGACTCTTTTTAAAGGGAGGGGAGATGATGTAGCCCGAGTCACGTCCATCACCATGTCAAGCACTCCAACATATCACAAGGCGACATTGAGCTTAAAGGTGAACTCTTTCCTCTACGAGATCCCATTTCGTGCCCCTTTGGATGGTATACTACTTGAGCATCTACCCCTTTGCTATGCTTGGTATTACTTGACGAGTACGGACATTCGGGGAGATGCCAAGGAAGCCCAAGACTCAAGATCATCCAAGGTGTACGCATGGAAGAGGAGAAGGAAGCGTCAAGATGAAGAAGGAGGTGGCACAGCCAGTCTGGCCGGTCTCCAGCCCGGCCTCCAGCCCGGCATCCAGGCCGGTCCCCAGCCCGGCCTCCAGCCCGGCCTAGGCCGGCTCCCAGCCCGGCCACACGACAGAGACAGCCGGCCCCCCGGCCGGCCTAGGCCGGCTCCCAGCCCGGCCACACGACAGAGACAGCCGGTCTCCAGCCCGGCCTCCAGGCCACCAGCCCGGCCTCCAGCCCAGTCTGGGCCGGCCCCCAGGCCGGTCTCCCCGCCCCCGCGTGTTCGTACCCGTTTTTGTACTAAGACTATAAATACCCCTTGGCTACCTAGGGTTAGGGATAGACTATGTTTTGAGATTAGAATAGAGCTGTGCTCCCACCTCAAGATGGTCTCCTTCCTCCCCTTGCGGGGATGGTTCCTCCCCCTGTGGAGAAGATCCCTTGTGGATTTAAGACCTCTACTTGTAGTTTGACTACTTGCCAATCTTTCATCCTCGGGTGACTTTATTGGATCGGTTTGGTTGACCGTTGGAGAAACAACCGTCCAAGATCCCTTCTTGTATCTACTTGCCGATCTCCCACCTTCGTGTGGATTCTATTGGGCCGGTTGGACCGACCGGTAATGGAAACGGTTCTTGTATCGTGTGTGTGTTCTTGTGTTCGGGGCGTTCTTCGTGTGTTCTTCGTGTTCTTGCGTGAGTTCGTCCACATCCGCCGTCAATCCGTGAAGATCGGGCCACCCTAGAAGTCCCTTACTTCACCTGGGGAGCCACGTGGCGCCCACACCATGGGGCCGCGCGGGCCCCCCCTGCCGCGCCGTGGGGTGGTGTGGGGCCCTCGTGGCTCCGCAGCCGCCGCCCTTTCGCCTATTTATTCCTCCCGACGCGAAAACAATAAATACTCGAGCCATTATCCACGAAAAGTTCCAGAGACGCCGCCGCCGTCAACCCTAGCTCGGGAGGGTTCAGAAGCTCTTCCCGGCACCCTGCCGGAGAGGGGAATCATCACCGGAGGGCTCTACATCACCATGCCTGCCTCCGGAGTGATGCGTGAGTAGTTCATCCTTGGACTACGGGTCCATGGCAGTAGCTAGATGGTTGTCTCTCCACTTTATGCTATCATGTTTAAATCTTGTGAGCTGCCTATCATGATCAAGATCATCTTATTGTAATGCTACATGTTGTGTTTGTTGGGATCCGATGAATATTGAATACTATGTCAAGTTGATTATCAATCTATCTTATATGTTATTTATGATCTTGCATGCTTTCCGTTACTAGTAGATGCTTTGGCCAAGTTGATGCTTGTAACTCCAAGAGTGAGTATTTATGCTAGATAGTGGGTTCATGCCTCCGGTAATCTGGGAGAGTGACAATAACTTCTAAGATTGTGGATGTGTTGTTGCCACTAGGGATAAAATAACCGATGCTTAGCTTAAGGGTACGCCGTTAGGTCTAATGCATTTGTTTACATTACGCACATTACTTAATGCAATTATCCGTTGCTTGCAACTTAATACCAACAGGGAACTCGGTACAACAACCTGGCGGTGGATTATTAGTCATAGACTCTGTTGGATAACGGTCTATGTATTTTGTCGTAATGCCCACATGAATATCATATTAATCATCATGTCATATATATGCATTGTTATGCGCTCAATATTTTGTCAATTGCCCAGTTGTAATTTGTTCACCCAGCATGTTAGTTATCTGTTATGGAGAGACACCACTAGTGAACTGTGGACCCCGGTCCATTCTTTTACACTGATAATACAACCAACTGCAAACACTGTTCCTTTTCATTCTCTGCAATTTACTACTGTTTTCCACACCGTACGTTTAATCCTTTGTTTTCAGCAAGCCGGTGAGATTGACAACCTCACTGTTTCGTTGGGGCAAAGTAGTTTGATTGTGTTGTGTGCAGATTCCACATCAGCGCGCCACTGACAACCTTCCGAAGTGATTTCTTGCTCCTACTGGTTCGATTAAACCTTGGTTTCATACTGAGGGAAAACTGCTGCTACACTGCATCATACCTTCCTCTTGGGGTCTCCCAGCGAACATGTGATCCACGCAATCAGTACTACCGGCCCCCAGCGGTACCGCCGAAACGGCTTTCTGGCGTGTTTTCTGGTACCGGTAGCGGTACTACCACCTAAACCAGCGGTACCACCAGAAAACAGCATTTTCTGAAAATTTCTTTTGGCAATATCTTTTGATTCTGGACTCTATTTTTTGTGTTTTCGACTCGTTTCGAAGCTACAAACAAGCTTTACGTCACCATTGCGGAAGATCCATCATCCACCACCACCCAAATTCGTGGGCAAGCATGAAACTTTTACACCAAAAAGGTGAGGATCGTCGACGAAAGGTATAATCATCACGAATCTTTTCCCCTTGCCATTCCTTTGTGAGCCACACTATATCTTTGCGTTTACCATGTCCTATTGAGGCTAGCTCTTAATGATTGCTTGGGCTTTGCACATTTGCACCGTGTAGTTTCCGAGCAAAAGTACTTGCGCTAGTTGACATATATCTTGTGTTGGCATCAAAGAAGTGAGTGTGCAAAAGAGAAAAGAATCAAAAGAGCAAAGAGAGAAGAAGCAAAAAGTGAAAGAAAAGAAAATAAAGAGACACCACTTGCCATATCTCTTATAGGAAGCGCGCAAGCTCGATGAACATCTAGTAGGTGGTACATTTTGTGTAAATCTAGTAGCCCACCAAGTATTTGCAATCGAGCTAGTGGCTCTCCTTGTACTTGTGCAACACGAGCTTATAGTCTTCGCTAGGATCATTTGGTTCTTTAGCTCACTTCTTGGTTGCATAAGTCCCATTTATCTCTCTGTGCGTGTGTTTCCTTGACATTCTTTCCTCTTGTTTGAGATGGACTTGTTTTGTTTTGTGATCATCGTGGTTCTTTACTTGCTTTTACAATATCTTGGTTTCTGGATTGGTTCGATTTGCTTTCCACCTACCATACCTTTCTATCCTCATAAGTGTGTGTGTTGGGTGTTAGAACCGGATTCTCTTTCGTCAAGCAACTCTATTCTTACGATATAGTTTCTCTTGGTTCTTCAATTCCACACATTTCACTTGTTATTGAGATCATGTTTAGGGGAAGTACAAACGGAAGCTCAAGCTCGGATGACGATATCCATGGAGGTATTCAAGGTGACAATGGCTATGTCACACACAACGAGTTCGTGGGCCTTCGACATCTTGTTCGTGATGGGCTAGGTCGCTACGAGCGCCGTCTTCAAGCACAAGAAGCCAACTTCAACGACCAAATGGCGCGCGTGACCGAAGCTATCAACAACCTTGCGCAACATCACTCTTCTTCAAGCTCGCGCCGCACAAGGAGCACCTCAAGGTCCACACAACCACGACATGCGCGTCATGACTCTCATCATGAAGAACCGCAACAAGCTCGTCAAGAAATTCCAAGGCGCGACGCACATGATCGACATCGCCATGAAGTGGAGCACCCACCTTCTCCTCGCGCACACCATGACATTGGGCATCAAGAACAACGTCGATCAAATGGTGGACACCGTGAACGAACTCCTTCCCCACCATCTCAACATCAAGACCGTCAAGACCCTTTGGCCAATGACAATGGTGTTCCGGGTGATCATGACTATGAGGATCAAGGCCGTCGTCACCGCCATCCTCCAAGGCCGCGCCACAACAATCGTGAACATGGGAACCATGAAGAGCGTCATCCTCACATTGAGCCTCACCAACACCAAGAGCATCGTCCGCATGATCGTCACCACCACAACAACACCGAATCAAGTGATATGGAGTCCAACCAACATCTTGATGATGGACTACCCCGAAGGAGACGTGGACGTGCATTCCCACCTCCAAACCGTCAAGATGACGATGACAACTTGAACAGCCTTCGCTTTGATATGCCCAAGTTCTACGGAACAAGTGACCCGGAAGCATACCTCTCATGGGCACTCAAGGTTGACAAGATCTTCTGCGTCCGACACTACTCCAACAACAAGATGGTGGCCCTAGCATCAATGGAATTCGAAGATTATGATCTCTTGTGGTGGGAACAATTTCAAGATTCACGTGTAGACAACCATCAACAACCAATCAACACTTGGGTTGAGATGAAGGAAGCGATGTACAAGCGCTTTGTACCAAGTCACTACACTAGAGACTTGTACAAGAAGTTGCAAGAGTTGAAGCAAGGGTTAAAATCCGTTGATGAGTACTATAAGGAGATGGAAATTTCCATGATGAGAGCCAATATTGAGGAATCGGAAGAGCAATCAATGGCTCACTTCATGAATGGCCTCAACTATCCCATCAAGAAGATTGTGGAATTCCAACCCTATGCCACCTTGGTTGAGCTAGTCCATCAAGCCACAAAGGCCGAGCGTCACGTGCTTGAAGAGCTCAAATACCTCAAGGCAAGGCATTCTTCGCTAACAAGCCTTCATCATCCACGCCTACATCCGCGCAAGCCCCTCCTCAAGGAAACACTAAAGGTCCTCCAAGAGCTCCTACACCATCCACTCAAACTACTCAACCTTTCAAGAAGGCACCTCCCTCAAGCAACACACCTCAAAGATCTTTCGCCGGCACAAGAGGATTGCAATGCTTCAAGTGTGGAGGACAAGGACACAAATCCTTCGAGTGCACAAACAAAAAGGTCATGGTTGTCAATGACTTGGGAGAATATGAGTCGATGAGTGAAGATGAGTATCATGCTTTGAACCAAGCCACCGCAACGCAAAATGTTGAAGAAGAATCCAATGACATCTATTGCGATGGTGATAACAACCCCTCATTGGTTGTGGCAAGAGCATTAACCGCCAATGTCCAAGTAGATGAAGACCAAAGATGCAACTTATTTCAAACAAGAGGGGAATCAATGGAAAGTCTATCAAGGTCATCATCGACGGTGGAAGTTGCCACAACTTAGCTAGCAAAGAGCTTTGTGATAAGCTAAACTTGAAGTTCAAGAAGCATCCACACCCTTACCATGTGCAATGGTTGAGTGATTCCGGATCCGTCAAGATCCAACACATGGTGCAAGTGTCCTTCAAGATTGGAGCATATGAAGATACCGTTGATTGTGATGTTGTGCCTATGTCCATGTGCCACTTGCTTCTTGGACGTCCATGGCAATATGACAAGGGTGCAATGCATGATGGAAGGACCAATTACTATAGCTTTAAGAGCAACAACAAGAACTTCGTCCTTCGTCCCATGACACCAAGCCAAGTAATTGCCGACAACGCCAAGACAATAGCAAGAGCACAACAAGAGAAAGTTTCTAGTGAGAAGAGTGGTGAGAGAGAGATCCACCAAAATGTGAGTGAGTGCCACAAGCCAAAAGAGACTGCACATACTAAGAGAGTTCCACAAAGCATGTCCTTGCTTGCCACCAAAAGAGAGATGAGAGAGTTGAGAGAAAACCCATCCACCCTACACTATGTCCTCATATGCAAGGGAGATTTCTTTAACTAACAACTTCACAAACCTTCCTCCGCCTTTGATGTCTCTTTTGCAGGAATTTGAAGACGTGTTTCCACAAGAAGTGCCACCGGGACTACCTCCTCTTCGCGCATCGAGCACCGCATCGACCTCATCCCCGGCGCCCCTCTACCAAACCGCGTCCCATACCGCACCAACCCCGAAGAAACCAAGGAAATCGAGCGTCAAATACAAGAACTCCTTTCCATGGGTCACATTCGAGAGAGCTTGAGTCTGTGTGCCGTACCGGTCATTCTCGTCCCAAAGGCCGACAACACTCTTCGCCTTTGCATGGATTGCCGCCCCATCAACGCCATCACCGTACGGTATCGCCACCCTATCCCTCGCCTCGATGACATGTTGGATGAGCTTAGTGGTGCTTGCATCTTTTCCAAAATCGATCTTAAAGTGGATACCACCAAATAAGAATGAGTGAAGGTGACGAATGGAAGACCGCTTTCAAAACTAAACTTGGTCTTTATGAATGGTTGGTAATGCCTTTTGGTCTCTCCAATGCACCTTCCACATTTATGCTTCTTATGAACCATGTTTTGCGACCTTTCATTGGTAAATTTGTTGTGGTATACTTTGATGACATCTTGATCTATAGCAAATCTTTGGATGAGCACACTTCACATGTTGCTCAAGTTTTGTTGGCTCTTCGCAATGAACGGCTTTATGCCAATCTTTCCAAATGCACATTTGCAACCAACAAGCTTGTTTTCTTGGGCTTTGTTGTTTCTTCCGAGGGAGTTGAAGTTGATGAAACAAAAATCAACGCAATTCGCAATTGGCCATTTCCTATGTCACTTGCCGAGTTGAGACGTTTTCTTGGATTTGCCGGATTCTATCGCCGTTTCATTGAGAACTTTTCCACCATTGCTTGCCCTCTACATGAACTTACAAAGAAAAATGTTCCGTTTGTTTGGGGCCATGAGCAAGATTTTGCATTCAATGAGCTCAAAAGGTTGTTAACCGAAGCTCCCCTTCTTGCTTTACCGGATTTTTCAAAAACATTTGAAATTCATTGTGATGCTAGTGGTTTAGGCATTGGAGCCGTGCTTATGCAAAATGGTAGACCAATTGCTTACCATAGCGAAAAACTTGATGGAGCACGTTTGAATTACCCCATCTATGACAAGGAATTGTTTGCTTTGATTCGAGCTTTAGATGTTTGGCAACACTACCTTCGTCCTAAGGAGTTTGTCATCCACTCCGACCATGAGTCCTTGAAGTTTTTGAAAACTCAAACAAGTTTAAACAAACGACATGCTAAGTGGGTTGAGTTCATCGAATCCTTTCCCTATGTCATCAAGTACAAAAAGGGCAAAGAGAATGTTGTCGCGGATGCTCTATCCCGCAAAACCAACCTACTTACGCATCTTGAAATCAATGTTTTGGGTTTGGATGAGATCAAGAATCTTTATGCCACGGACACTTTCTTTGGTCCAATTTTTGCCATGTGCACGGAACATAAAGGCATTGATGATTTCTATTTGCACAAAGGATTTTTGTTCAAGGCTAACAAACTATGCATACCCGAGTCTTCGCTTCGTTTGGTCCTTTTGAAGGAATCACATGGGGATCACTCATGGGACACTTTGGTCGTGACAAGACCTACGCCATGCTCGCCACCAACTACTATTGGCCATGAATGAAGCGTGACGTGGAACGCTAGTGCGACGATGTTCTACATGTCTCAAAGCTAAGTCTACTCTAAACTCTCATGGCTTATACACACCTTTGCCTATTCCACATCACCCATGGTCCGACATTGCTATGGATTTTGTCTTAGGACTTCCACGCACTAAAACAAACAAGGATTCCATCTTTGTCGTCATTGATCGATTCTCTAAGATGGCACACTTTATACCATGCAACAAGACCGACGATGCTTCACATATTGCTACTTTGTTTTTTAGGGAAATCGTCCGTCTTCATGGAGTGCCCAAGACCATTGTGTCGGATCGTGACGTCAAGTTCGTGAGTTACTTTTGGAAGACTTTGATGGCCAAGATGGGAATCAAGCAACTATTCTCCACCGCATACCACCCTCAAACCGATGGTCAAACCGAAGTGGTGAACCGAAGCCTATCCACACTCTTTCGTGTATTGATCAAGCCCAACTTGAAGAATTGGGAAGAGTGCATCCCACACGCCGAGTTCGCCTACAATCGAGCACTACACCGCGCAACAAAGAGAACACCCTTCGAGGTCGTCTATGGCTACAACCCCTACACCGCGCTAGACATGCTACCACTTCCACTCCGAGAGCAAGTCAACATGGACTTCGACAAGCGCGCCGCTTATATGAAGAAACTACATGAAGACACAAGAACCACGCTAGAGAAGCACAATGAAGACCATGCTACGAAGATGAACAAGCACAAGCGCGCCATGATCTTTGAAGAAGGTGATCTAGTTTGGCTACATCTACGCAAAGACCGCTTCCCCGACGAGAGAAAGTCCAAGCTAGCACCAAGAGGAGATGGACCTTTCAAGGTTCTCAAGCGCATCAACGACAATGCATACAAGATCGACATCCCCAAGTCCAAGTACGGCGTACATGACACCTTTAACGTCGCCGACATCTCGCCTTACCATGGGAATTCAAGTGATGATGAGAGCGAAGAGTCGAGGACGACTCTTTCCCAAGGGGGGGAGATGATGTAGCCCAACCTAGACACACTACACCAAGACCACCAATTGGTCCCATGACAAGATCAAGAGTCAAAGCACTTCATGAAAGGGTGACCTCGCTCCTCTCTATGTGTGATTTTGATACTCCTTTGAATGGTTTGCTACTTCATGCCGATACCTTGTGCATACTCAGGAACCACCTTGATGACGATCTACACTGGAGTGGAGAAGATGAGCAAGAGAAGGTCCAAGTTGATGGAGAAGATGACCAAGAGAAGACCCAAGAAGATGGTCAAGGAGAAGAAGAAGAAGAAGAAGAAGAAGAAGGAAGAGGGGCCCTGGCGGTACTACCGCCCTCCAGGCGGTACTACCGCTCCTGCAGACGGCGCCCCGAAGGCCGCCACGTCGCCCCCCAATGCCGCCCGAACCGAGCCGGCGGTACTACCGCCGGCACTGCCGCCGAAACCCCCTCTCGGGGCGCATATCCGGCACTGAGGCCGGCACTGCCGCCGGTACTACCGCCCGGGCAAAGTCAACGTGCCTTCGGCCCACACCAGCGGTACTACCGCCCGTACGAGCGGTACTACCGCTGCTGCGGGAACCGACCAGGCCTTTGAGCCTTGTAATCTCCACCTACCCCCACCTACCTTTCCCTTTTGCCTCTAGACTATAAATAGGAGTTCCCCCTCTCAGATCTGGGTTAGACTTGAGTTGAGCTTTGCTCCTTTCCACCTCATGTTGGTGTTGCCTCCTATGGAGATGAATCAAGGCCTCCCCTTGTGGAGATGAATCAAGACCTCCCCTTGTGGAGAAGATCCCTCTAGTGGATTCAAGGCTTCTTCTTGTAGTTGAGACCACTTGATAATCTTTCCTCTTTGAGTGACTTGATTGGATTGGTTGGGTTGACCAATAAGAGAAACAATCCTAAGAGTAAGGTTGCTTGGAGATTGAGAATCGGGGGCTGCCCTTGGGGACTTGTTACCGGTTGATTTCGTCCGTGTTGCTTTGCTAGTTATCTTGTGTTTGACTTTTCCCCTCTTGCGTTCTTCGCGTTCTTCGTGTTCTTCGTTCATCCGCCCTCAATCCGTGAAAATCGGGACCCTACCCGCATCACCTACGTACAACTTATTATCAAAAACATTTTTCGTTTAATAGAAAAAATGGCTTTATAAAGGAAGTATAAAGAATATTATGTTAATGACACTTCCATCTTTTAGGCCACACACAATACCATCCAAAGTTTCATTTAGCTATTTTTACCTTCTTATATATATTTTTAAAGTGAGTTGCAACTGGCGGCCTCACCTTTTCATAGGAAGATCTTGATTTTTTTCAACAACATCATGGATTTTCAATACATTTCTACTTGGGTATATGAATATTATTTTTGGTGAATTTCATGAACATTGTATCACACATTTCTAGTTCAAATTTGAATTAATTTTAGTAATTTGTTATTAATTCATTAAGTATGAGAAAACAGGAAAATAATTTAAAAATTAAAATCTTTTGACACTTGTGAAATTTGGCGAGGGGTCATTTTTTGCACCATATTTTTGTGCTTGCTTCACATGGTATCCCTCCTTTAGCCATTTAGAAGAAGTGGAAGTGTTCTTTCACATTGCTGTGTTTCCATGATTTAGGGCGTGTTTGGTTTCCTTTAGCCATTTTGACCACTTTGCATCCGTGACCCAGCAGGGCTTGGCCCTAGAAAAACGAGGCAAAAGCCACGTTCTGCAGCACATTTGGTTGCCCACAAAGAGGCAGCCATGCCCGTCTCGCTGTAGCCAAATTCCTAAGCCCCGCTGTTTGGTGGCCTGTTTGAGCAAAACACATAAAAACCTGGAGACTATGCGGGGGCCGTGAAGACGTAGGAGCGGGGCTCCGTCCACATGGTCCACTGAAGCCGGCGCCTCCAGGAGCAAGAATTTTGTGCGGTACTAAATAGGTAGAAGAAGACCACATACTAAAGCAGGGCGAAGAGGAAGAAGGTGAAGAATCGGCGGCCGTCACGCAGAAGCCAGGGCTCCGTCGACGGCGCAGTAGGCGTCACCGACTTTTTTTTGTTTCCTTTAGCCCTCATTATAAACGGTCAAAAACTAATCTTCATATCTGATGTAAAGACTTAAGGCAACGATTATATTATGCCCGCTGCCAAACTTATTGGAAACGATTTAAATCTCTGTTGCCATTGTGCACCTTCACATCAGCAGTGGGGGTGGGGAAACGAATGCTTCCTCCGTTTCCGATGAGGGTTTTGGCCCGTTTCCGATGTGTCGTTCTGTACTAGTAACTGTCTACGTTCAGAGGCTGCTTGCGCTTCCACGATGTGGTTTTACTCGGATCCAGTCAGCTGCGTGTTCGGAAAGGCGTGGCTACCGGTGAAAACCAAGTCAACCTCGGTTATTGTGGATGATGGCGGCGTCTAAATGCCGTTACCATGTCAAAGGCATCATCCTTGATGTTCCAGCCACCTTACTCAGGCTGCTCCGGGGGAAACCCCAGATCTGGGTCTTCCGGATAGGTTGATGGTGACGCTTAGGGTCGTTCTCCCTCCTTGGGGTATCCTTTTAAGCATGTGCTGGCTGGGATGAACATGAGGTGGAGCGGCGTGGTTTCTTCCACATTGAAGATGGCGGATCTCGACGGCATACACGTGATGATGGACACGCGCTGGGAGGTGGCATTGTATGGCGTCGTGGCGGCGTCAGTGGCTGGCTTGGCAAGGTTAATGCATTGATATTTGTTCTGAAAATGGATCAGCGGAAGATCGTGATGGCAGCTTCTATAGCATGCGCATGTGGTGTCCGCTTAGAGTCTGCTATACCGTTTTATACTCCCGACCCGCTGTTTGACAGTTTGGTTGAGGCCTCCTCATTGAAATGGTGTGCGCTTGTATAAGGTCTCGGCAGGCAGCCCCGATCATGTGCACCCTATTTATCAAGTTGGTAGGAGTTGCGCCAGATGTTACTAGGAAGGTGACTTTATACTTATTGATGTATTATTTTGTATTTCTTTGTTAAAGAATTAATAAAAAATGTGCCCATCGATTCGATGCAGAGGTAGGAGGTTTGAACCTCCATTTCAGAAGAAGAAAAAACTGGAGTGATGTTGTTGATCCAAATACCTTTGTGTTCCATATTGCATTTTGGAGCAGACATGCTTCGCTCCCTCTCAGATTTTAGTTCGCAAGGGGAGTCGTAACCTTTCCAGCAAGGCAGCAAAGGAGAGGAGCACAACAACCTAATAGGGCCCAAAACTAAAACAACAGGGTTGTTCAAGAACCTTTGCGATTATACAAAAATTCTACTTTTCTGATCCGTTGATGGAACGCATCGATTCCATTTACGCAAGTACCCTATGCAGGATGATTGCCACTTTGAATGATTGTGATGTTTAGAACCTACCTATTAGCCAACTGGACTGTCCAACTTTTGCACAATTACAATGATTAAAGCTGCTAATTAATACTGCTTCCTTAATTAGGAGCGTATACACTATGAACTTTTTTCGAGTCTAATTAATCCCCAAATGCTAAATGCCACTAGGCAATAATCAACGAAGAAGAAGGAATCAAACATAGGGGGCACAAAAACCTCCAACGATAAGGGGAAAATCACGGGCGCCGGCCGGAAGAGGTAACAAACGTGTTGTGGATTTACAACTATGAACTTATCACGTGTGGCTTCTTACAAGCGGTAGGGCGCCTCAGCTCCGCTCCGACTAAAGTTAACCTCTTATCTACGTATCTTTCGTATGAATTTGGATCCCAACCCAACAATATAAAAAAAAACCAAAACCCTTGCCTACCACCATCTATCTTCATCCTCTCCCAGCAATGCGAGTATTGGGAAACGGAGAGTCACTGAGAATTCTTGGACCGCGAATTTTTCCCATCTCCCGATAAGATCATTCTGCAAAACCTATGTGGAAAAGGCAGAATTCTGCATAATTTTGTCTACGAAATGGTGCGACCCAAACCAAACGGGATTGCGCAAGCACGCGAATTTTCCAGGCTAGAGCATGGTATTGATAGGGGATTTGGCTCTTCCTCACCAAGAGGCGTACGAGCTCGATCGGCCTCGGCCAGCCGGGTCCAGGAAAAAGTTGACGACAGCCGCGCAAAGACACATGCCCTATCATAGGCTAGGCGTTGGCGCACAGTGCCCTCGTTATCGTTAGCCATCACCAACCATCTCCATTACCAAACGCATTATGGTACCACAGCTGCTAATTAATTCACTCGTAGGAGTACACCAAAAGCTAAGGTAGATATACACATAGAAATTAGAAAGGTGTGAGTTGAGATAACCCAACAATTTAATTCCTTAGCAGCGGCCGGGCCGGATTCTAGGTACTTGAGTAGCGTTTTCTGTTGGCATGGCCGTGACATGTAGTAGCAGGATCATGCAGGCATGGTAGGATCCTTAATTAAGAGCTGTCACGAACGGAATGGATTCTAGTTTACAACTTGCCCCGTGATGAGAGTTAATTTTACTTGCGTATGTCTCCTGGCAACAACCGCGAGAATGCAATGGACACTATATAGTTCACGGGCAGCCGCAGCTTAGAGGTGGTACCACTGCCACTGCCACTGCACGGCACTCCTGCTCCAATCAAAAGGGAATTGGAGGAGAAGCTGGGAGGGAAGGGGAGCTACTGCTAGCCTAGTTGGTACTGCTCCTATAGCAGCAAGCTCGCAATGGCAGCTGCCCTGTTGAGTCGTAGAGCGATGGCCATGGCCGCAGTGCTTCTGGCCGTCGTCGCTTCCCTGCTCGCCCCCGCCGCAGTGGCGCAGCTCTCGACGTCCTTCTACAGCGGCAGCTGCGCGAGCCTGGAGTCCATCGTGCGCTCGGGCATGGCGTCCGCCGTCCAGCAAGAGATGCGGATGGGCGCCTCCATCCTCCGCCTCTTCTTCCACGACTGCTTCGTTAACGTACGTATGATATATACCTTCTCTCCTACCTCGCGTACGATCGACGTTGTGAGCTGAAATGGGATTCATGTCAGGGCTGCGACGGGTCGGTGCTGCTGGACGACTCGTCGACGCTGACGGGGGAGAAGAACGCCGGGCCCAACGCCAACTCGCTGCGCGGCTACGAGGTGATCGACGCCATCAAGTCCCGCGTCGACGCCGCCTGCCCCGGCACCGTCTCCTGCGCCGACATCCTCGCCGTCGCCGCGCGCGATGGCGTCAACCTGGTAACTATAAGCTGTTTACTCTATTACCGTCAGTGAAAATAGTTAGACCGGTTTATATTACTTGCATCTGCCGACACACCGTACAACGAACTAGCTGTCGCCTTGTCCGAAAAGGCCACTCTCCATTTTTAACAAGGCACGCACGCGCGACAAACTAGTCTGCACATGCTTTTTGACATCTGGGCCAGGGCCTCGATTGCACTGACAACCGCTTACAGCTAGTGAGGTTGTTGCAGTTGCACGATGTTGGTCGGAAGCTCGATCTTCTCAGCTTGTCCATCGGTCAATCTTGTCGCCTACGCATGATACTACTGCAAGTGTCAGTTTAGTTACTGTTGGTAATTGTCTGACTACCATATCTACCGTGTATGCAGCTGGGCGGTCCGACGTGGGCGGTGCCGCTGGGACGGCGGGACGCGCGCACGACGACGCAGGCGGCGGCGAACAGCAACCTCCCGTCGCCGTCTTCAAGCGCAGCGACGCTCATCTCGTCCTTCGCGTCCAAGGGGCTCGACTCCCGCGACATGGTGGCGCTGTCGGGCGCGCACACGATCGGCGCGGCGCGGTGCGCGAGCTTCCGCTCGCGCGTGTACAACGACACCAACATCAACGCCGGGTTCGCGACGCGGCGGCGGCAGATATGCGGCCCGCAGAGCGGCGCCACCGACGGCAACCTGGCCCCGCTGGACGCCTCCAGCTCCGTGCGCTTCGACAACGGCTACTACCGCAACCTGCTCAGCAGGTTCGGCCTCCTCCACTCCGACCAGGAGCTCTTCAACGGCGGGCCCGTGGACTCCATCGCGCAGCAGTACGCGGGCAACGGCGGCGCCTTCTCGGCCGACTTCGTCACCGCCATGATCAAGATGGGCAACATCAGCCCGCTCACAGGATCCAACGGCGAGATCCGCAACAACTGCCGGAAACCCAACTGATATATGGGTCCTCGAGATTCGTACGTGGGGATCTCACTCTCTCGACATTGCCAGCAAAGTGGAGGAGCTAGCAATAGAGCTTTTTTCTGGTGGGCCGGCGGACGGTGGAGTGCGTGTGAAGGTAATCAGGTGGAGTGGCGCTGTCAGGTGAGGAGAAGAACGGGGTTCGTACGTACGTGCAGGTCGCCGGCGGCGACACATCACTATCGATCTCCGCATTGCTTTGGTATTTCGGTTGCATTCTTTTCTCTGTACCATATCATGATTATAGTTTCGGATGTACTGTAAGTACGTGGCTCGCTCGAACGATGATTGTTTTGCAAGAAAAAGGAAATAATAAACGACACACTGTGTGTTCACGTGGTGTGTTTCCTGAAGACTGTATACCCACACAGCGATACTGGCATTGGCAAGTCAAGTTAGCAACAACGAGAAGTTTTCACCCAACTCCTATCCTATATATCATCCCATATAGTTGTAAGTTGTGACCGATACAACGATATGCAGTTATCTGGGACGGCCCGGGAACGGCGACGTACTGGTGCATTGATGTAAAAGGTCGTTGCTAATTTGAGTGGGTTTGCTTGTCCATCGATCGAATCATTGTACTAGCTCTCATCAAGTGACCTGTACTTAACATTATTGTTGGCTTGTGTTCTCTTTTCAAAAGAATTAGAATCAATGTATCACTTCTCTGCTTTATCTGATGAGTTCCTTTGATTCTCAATTTGAGAAAAAGAATTTCATTGGATCTATTGTGCATGTTTTGACTTTTGAGTGCACTGCCTTTGTAGACAACCTATAACTTGCCTATGTTAGAGCATCTCCACTAGATATCATATATTTTGACCCCCTAACAGCATTTCATGTAGAGGAGAAGAATTTTTTTGAGATATTGGGGAGGCTTCTGCAGCAGAGTTCCCAAAAAATGGATTCCTAAAATACGTTTGTGTCTTCTTCTTCTTCTTTCATTTACCATTTTCTGACGAGTGGGACATGTCGGTTAGTGTCTCTCCCAGTTTAACTTATCTTCTTCCTTCTTTCACGATTTCTCTATATGGCCGATTTCTCTCTCTCTCTCTCTCTCTCTCTCTCTCTCTCTCTCTCTCATCTCGCGAGTAGCCCACGGGCTGCCGATTCTAGCAACCGCCCACCTTTCCCCACATCATGGATCAGTGGCACGACCACGTGCGGAGCACTGCTTTTGTGAATGGCAACGAGGAGAGTCAGAGGATGGCGAGCAAAATGGATGCCCTAGATGTGCCCATTGGAGGCAAGCATAGTGCCTGTTGCACGTTTTGTCGCTAGATGCAGCATCGGTGAATCACGTGGGGGCGGAGCACAACCCTAATCAAGTGCAGGGGAAGTGAGTGGGAGCAGGTGGGTTATGATAGGGGACAATTCTTGTGTTTTGGGATGGACTAGTTAATCTTCAGATTCTGTTTAACCACGTGTCTGATTTATTAAACGGTCCAACAATCCACCCAACCGATTCGACCTATTAGACACGATCACCACCCAAGTATCGACTAAACGGACAATTAGTTGACTAATCAGTCATTTTTTTTTAACATTGGTTTTTAGTGATGGGATCAATAAGGGACACTTATGGCGATACTCTTACTCCATACTTATATACCAAAACAAGTGTTATTAGGTCTCATGGCGGCCCTAAGGATTGGCATCGGGTAATGTCAAAAGGCCAAAACAAGTGATAGGTGAGACAAGTGAGGTCAAAACTGGTGTAGTCATAGCAAATATCATGCTGCTTATCAAATTGCCATGACGAAAATAACGTAGCTTCACCACACAGTACATCCCGGGCTACATGGAGCTCGATTTAAAAATGAATCAAACCCCAAATTTTAAAGTCTCGGGAAAATTAACGAGTATATGTACATGTCTAGTATGTATTACAAAAGTATCATCATAATATATTTTCATTTGTAATCTACATAAAAAGACAAATGTGGAAATCGAAACGGACTTCTTTCCATTTTAGAGCCACAATATAAAAAAATTGTAGTTCAAATACAACGTATTTTCTGCCAAACATTGCACATACATAGATCATATCAGTATGTATCCGTGAGAAAGAAAACTAGATTTTAATACTTCGAAAATATCATTTTCTATATTTACCAAATTCTGATCTCTCTGGAGCCCAGAGCCAAAACGACCCTCTCTGGGAATAAAGGGATCATCTCCAAAAAATATATTTCTACACAAGATATCGGAAATTCCCTTTGGAGCCCGGGCTCATATTCTCCCGGTATTTCCGGGAGCATAAAAAAATTTGAAAAACTTTTCAAAAAATTCCGAAAAAAATCATGCACGTACCTGAGTATGGTACGCACCATCATGTGAAATTTCGCAATGAAATGACATCGTGGCCGCCCTGTGCAAAAATGACAAATTTCTGACAGAAAATTCAAATTTTTGGATCTCATTTTCTGTCAGAAATTTGTCATTTTTGCACAGGGCGGCCACGGCGTCATTTCGGTGCGAAATTTGTCACGATGGTGCGTACCATACTCAGGTACATGCATGATTTTTTCGGAATTTTTTGAAAAGTTTTTATTTTTTATATTTTTTAGAAAATACCGGGAACATATCCTCCCGGGTTCCAAAACGCGGCTCTCACAAGATATGTGCTATTTCCAAGATGGAACACCAGTTGATATGGTCTGAATCAGTGTTGCATGCGTATAGTGCGCTAAATTCGTACATTTTTTAAACATATAAATAAACTTAGTAGGAAGTGAGATGATACATTCAGACCACATCGTCGACCCTTTGCCACCCTAAAAAAGGGTGGTACTCCCTCCATTTTTAAATATAACATATTTTATCTTTTCACAGTTTTTAAATATAAGGGCGATGGCGATGTCTGGCGTCATGGCGACGTTGACGGCAGGCCTGTCAAGGTCAATGCATTAATCCCTCCCGAAGATGAGTCTGTGGAAGACGGTGGCAGCGGCTTGTACATCGTGTGCATGCGGCGCACGTGACTGTCCGCTGGACCGGTTTGTGCTCCTAGTTCATCGTTGGACGACCAGGTGAGGCATCCGATTTTAGATGATGTGCGTAAGTGTGAGGTCTGGGCACGACGGCCCCGATCATGGTCAACCCCTTCATCAAGTTTGTAGGTGTTCTGGTGTTGCGACAGGTGTCGCCAAGGTGGCTTCCGGTTGATCGATATATTTCTTCATAATGGCTTTGTTGAATAAAACTAATAAAGAAAAAAGTTGTGTGCATCATTTTGATGGAGAGACTAGAGGTTCATCTAGACACATTTTAATGTACATATACACTCATTTTATTCTATATATAAAACATCTTATAATTTATAATTAGGAACGGAGGGAGCCGTGTAGAACGGGAATTGTTAATAATTTATGCGGATGCACCTGTTTTTTTTTTCAGGGAAAGGCGGATATACCTACGCAAACATGAATTTGCTTTTGTCTATACTATATCTATACTACTATTAAAAGAGCAAACATGTTGGGATACTTTAAATCTTGTCCGTTTAATTTTCAATCAACGATCCAGATTGTCTCGATGTCGAGCACCAAACACTTTAAATGTTGTCCGTTCAATTTTCAATCAACGATCCAGATTGTACCGATGTAGGTTTCAAACGTTGTGTTTCTTGTCCCGTCATGTTATTCATGTTATTTGTCTCGATCGCTACCTCTCCCTAGAGTCCCGTCTCGATCGCTACTAGATTTGTGAGGCTAGACCGTGTATAAGGAGGACTCCATCATCGGGTGGGCATCCGTACTGGCCATGTACAAACCATGTACAAACGAAAGAAAAAACAGCTGTCTCATGTATTGATGTATGTCGGCGTTCCCTAGCAATATATATTCCACCGCATCGTGACCTCTCTATATCTTGTATCTCGGGATGAAAACCCTAGGCGGCTGATCGCTTGAGTCACCGATGTAGGTTTCAAACGTTGTGTTTCTTGTCCCGTCATGTTATTCATGTTATTTGTCTCGATCACTACCTCTCCCTAGAGTCCCGTCTCGATCGCTACTAGATTTGTGAGGCTAGACCGTGTATAAGGAGGACTCCATCATCGGGTGGGCATCCGTACTGGCCATGTACAAACCATGTACAAACGAAAGAAAAAACAGCTGTCTCATGTATTGATGTATGTCGGCGTTTCCTAGCAATATATATTCCACCGCGTCGTGACCTCTCTATATCTTGTATCTTGGGATGAAAACCCTAGGCGGCTGATCGCTTGAGTCGCTCTCTAGAACGGTACACTCGCACGGACCCAATCGGCGATGGACGACCAGAGCGATGAGTAGCGCATGCAGAGAAGAAGACGACATCCAACCACGTGAAGTCCCAAAGCGAGGTGGATCGCCGGGTCACGTCAAAGCTGCTCACGCTCATGGACGGGCTCCGGCCGTGCGGCTCCTGACATTGTCACCGGCACCACTAAACGCCCCAACAGCCAAGACGTGGCGCATGCAGGTGTACTATAACGCGGCATGGAGCTTCCGGCCTCCTCCGCCTTGCATAGTTGGAGGAGAAGACTCAGAATCGGCCGATCTGTACGTCAGGCAGGGCTTGGCGCCGCTGGTCTCACCCGCCTAGCACTTCTGCCGGTCTGCGCCATGGGACTATGAGTTTTGTGCAGACGATGCAGACCTGCAGCTGAAGCCTGAAGGTACAATGCGCTTGATTTTTCGATGTGCTGCTTTGTGATTTCGGACTTGGTCAAATAATTGAGGCATCGGAGACAGATTATTGAGATGGGGATCAGAACATGGGGTCCAAAGCAGAACGAACAGGTGCAGCCAATCGACGACGTCTCTGTCCGGCATGCCCATGACGACACCAAATACACACAAATATTTTGATTATAAATTGCTAGAGCGCAAGTAAGTACAATTATACACAAATTATCATTGCTAGCCATTAATTAAGGTTGTGTTTGGTTGGGATTCCTGAGGCAGATTCACTGCCTGGAAGCTGGAATCTGAACCAAAGGGTTCCCAGGCCGGAAGCAGATTCTAGGAAGCAGCAGATTCCTGCAGTGCAAACTGGAAGTTGGTCCGACCCCAGATTCCACCAGATTCCGGATCTACTGGCGAAACTTTGGGAGAAAATCGAGAGGGAGAGGGAGTGGGTGGAGATGGTGGAGACGCGAAGGGTCATTACAGATATTTCGTATCGAATTCACAGTTGGCAGTTGTTACAACCAAACAGCTTTCAGCTTTCCCACAGCAGATTTCTCACAGCAGATTTTCCACAGCAGATTTCCCACAGCTGATTTTCAGGAATCTACAGCTCAACCAAACACACCCTTAAGTCCATCAGCACCTACGACCCTAACACTTTTAATTATGGGAGGAAGAACCTCTCATTTTCTCCTTCATCTAATATATGGTAAAAGATGATGATTGATTGTGATTTCATAAATAAGTTGACTTCGCCTAAATAATGAACGTAACGTCAAGTTTCAATTGATGAACAAACTGATTTTTACCATGAAAAAAGGAAGCACGGTGAACATGTTACAATTATCTATTTACACAAAACATGTCCATTAGGAGATTCTTATTGTTTCCAATAATATTTTCCTATGAAAACAAATATGTATAGATGCAAATTAACAAGAATTCACCTGCATAAGTATTGTTCCCTTCTATTATACGTGCGTTGCACATGCACATTTAAATAAAAACGTGTGTTACACGTACATGCCAACTAGTACTTTAAAAGAGCAAATATGTTGGGATACATTAAATCTAGACCGTTAAATTGCCAGTCAACGATCTAGATTGTCCAGATGTCGAGCGCCAAACAAATTTGACCAGGTTAAACCGTTTTTTATCCCAAAGTTGAAAAAAAGAAACGGGAGCTCACCATCGTTAAAAGAAACGGGAGCTCACCATTGTTTCGTATAGGTGAAAGGAAATAAAAGAAAGGCAAATGTCCTGATCGCGATCGTTTCGATCGGCTAACCAATTCGATCGAGATTGCCACCGTCAAATCAACACACCTTTTACCTCCACTACAACGGTCGTCCTCGCGCGTCCCTCTCCATGGCCATGAGGGAGTTCATTGAGGCTGACCAGGCATCCCGCCGCAGTACGCGCGCTGGCGCATGTTCGTCGACGGCCGGAAGATCTCATCCTCTGCGTCTCAACTCTCAAGTCGTCGCTGCCCTGCGGCCTCCGCCCTTGATCTGCTCAATTCAACTTGCCATAGCCTCTTGGTCGCATGGGAGGCACGACGACAGATCGCTGGACCGTAGGACTAGAGCTGGATTCATGGGATTCACAGACGAAGGATTTAGTGATTGTTTTGAGCAGTGCTTCGTGGGAAAAAAATGGCAGTCAGGGCTCACCTCGTTAGCTGCCGCTGCCGACCAACTCACACGACCAAGGAGTTTCAGGAGAGGTACGCTCATCTTGAGGCAACGGGTGTGGTGTGCATGACATCCGTGTTGTGCTCCCACCGGCCGGCTATGCGTGCGTGCTTCATGTGCGTCGGCCAGATCTGCACCCGTGTTGTTTTGGTGTGCAGGAGATTCAAGACAACAGGACAGTAGGCTTCAGGACAACACATTTTTCTTTGACTTTCATCTAAATCCGAATTTGTTTCTCCCAATACGAACTCTGCTAGGCGCAGCAGCCACACACATGCCGGAGCAGGCTCATCGACTGTGCACATGGCCAAGGCGCAACGTCGGCGAGTGTGGGGAGCAGATGTGGGAGGTGCAGGAGGCGGCGCCGACGCGTCTGGCGGTACATGGCGTGGTACAGAAGTGGCGGCGTGGCGGTTGTAGTCAGAGTAAATGCGAGAGCTGCAGGGACGTGAGCGGAGGCGCTGCTATCTTGATTTGAGTAAACATATCAGTGAAGGTTACATTATCAGGTTCACAAGATTAATTGTTCAAAAGTAGGATGACGTGCTAGAAACATAATTGTTGCATATATGTAATCTCACCACTTTGCATGTGTATTCTTTATGTCATGTGTGTTTTCCTCTGATGTAGGTGTGCTAGGAAATATTTGTCAGGTTTCTCAAGTTGTCCAGTTTTCATCTTGCTGTACAAGAAGGGATCACTTTGGAGGAAATTTCTCATTATAAATCCTTAGTCCATCGATTTTCATATTACTGCAATATAATTAAGCCATCTTTTGTATTCCAGAGTACTAATTTACCATGCACTGCATCGAGCCGGTTTTCCTTTGTGCTATTTAACTTTTGTGTTGCAAGAATAGAAATAGATGACTACATTTTTTTCCCATAGATGACTTCAACCAGGTCACTGGTGCAATAAAATATTGCCATGTTTTCTTTTTCATGTGTGATTTTACATTTTTACGCAATCATATAGCATTGTCGTCTTGCATAATAAAAAAGCTTATGATTTTATAAAATGGTTTATTGTGTACTGAATTATTGACTTATTGTTACACTGTTTCGAGGAAAACGAGGATGGTCGAGAGGAATCTCATCAACCATGATTACATCTCTGGGACGTTGGTTTAGCATGATGGTATTATGCTTGTAGTTCCTTGACAATTTTTAGTTCAATTTTTTAATATTGTTTAGTCATTCATAAAGTGAAATGACAAATATTATTCTTAACTTATAGCAAAAGATATAAAGAGAATAGTCAGAGATGATCTCCAAATTATGTTATGATGAATTGACGGTACACATTTTCGTAGAACATTTATAAAAGATTTTATTCCGTGAATATGTCATGTTATTTATTTTGTGGAATAGGTTTGTGCGCCTGCATGACGCATTTTCTCTCTCTTCTGTGCGTGCACGGGCATGTCTGCTAGTTTACGTAAATGTACTTCAACATCGGAAAGAAAAGCGAAGACTTTTTTTTTGTGCTCTTAGTTCATTTTTACTGCTCGTACTTGTTGAAAGGAGGACCTGCACAGCACTGATGAATGGTAATGGACCGGCATCATACGTCTAACCGGGCTTGTCCAGTTTAGTGGTCCATAACAGGGTCTCTGTAGGCTAACCTTCATGGTCAAACGTGAGCCCAATCCCAATGAAGACTATGAGGCACTGAAAAGTAAGCTAGGCATTCCCAGCCCATATAGATCGACATCGTTGCCAAATTAGCAGCCCAATTCGATAGACGAATTCTTCATGCGGAAACAGAGCGGGATATTCTCAAAAAGAGAAAAAAAGCAGAGCGGATGCCAGATGCGATGGGTGCCGAAGCGAGGTGCAGAGCAAACCCCACCATGCACCGTCTTGTGCCCTTGTCGCTTGTCGGCACCGCAAACGCGCTGCCTGGCCCTTCCTGCCCTGAAGATAGGTATGACATCTGCGCCAATATTATCAGCGACAGGTTTTATTTTTTTTCCCAAAAAACATGTCCAATATTTATTTTAGACCAGGATTCAATAATTCAGGGTACAAATGACGGGGATTTCGACTTAAGGGTTCGATCCGCGTGACCTTTATGAGTTCAGGGTTTAAAATGGACTTTTTTTCTTCGAAGAAACATTCGACCCGAACTGACGTTTTTGAGACGATAGACACCGAAACCATCTGATCCAAAAAATAAAGGGACTGGGATCCAGTGACTTGATGTACAAAAGTCACCACATAACTTTACCCATCTGTTTGCCCTCCGATTTTCATCCAATGGATAAGATTGACCCAAATTTGAACTCAAAATTCAAACTCTTCACAAAAATGAAAAAAATCCAATCAATCATTAAATAGCTTTTTATATTTTAACCTTAAAAATCTATTAAATCATAAACGAGTGATCAAAATGAAACCAAGATTTTTTTTTAAAGGCGCAGGAGATATGCGTTTTCAATTAATAGAAGGAGAAGTTACAAGGAACCGAACAATTACAGGTGCAGTTTTAGGCGGAAACGGCAAAACTAGAGCTAAATGGGACTACTCGCGGTCTCGCAAATGGCGGCATCCCGCCTTTCCCCAAACGTTTCGCTCATCAATCACGTCCTGCAGAACCGCGGACGTAGGCCGATCGATCTCGCGAAATACACGCGCGTTGCGCTCACGCCAAATGGCCCAGACGACCATAAGCGCCAAGGATTTGCACGTCTTTGCCGACGCTGCCGGGCCAGCGGAGAGGCCAAGAAACCAGTTCGTGAGGGAACTGGCAACGGGCCAAGCACCCGGGTCGAAGGAGGCAAGGCGAAAACGAGCAGCCACCAATGCCCACAGAGCTCGAGACCAAGGACATTCAACGAGAAGGTGGTCGACAGTCTCCAGGTTGCGACGACACAAGTGGCAGAAGTAGCAATTTGGCCATCTTCGGGCCATGAGGCGATCTGCCGTGAGGACATGATTTTGCACCATAAGCCATGCGAGTAGCCGATGGTTCGCCGACGCCCACGCGCGCCAGATTGGCGAGAGCAGCGGCGATGCCGTTGAGCCAAGGAACTGGATCCTGTAGGTGGACACCACAGAGAACACTCCATTTTCAGTGCCACGCCAGGAGAAGGAGTCCGCCACACCATCGACGAGGTTGAGCGCGGCGGCCTCCTGCCAGAGCAGGACGAAGTCAGGGAGGAGCTCAGAGGTAACCCGGCCCCGCAGGTCCTGCACCCAGCGCTGACCCGTGACCGCGTCGAGCACAGAGCGCTGCTTGCGCCGTGCGGCGGCGTAGAGCGTCGGGAAGCGACGGAAAGGCGCACCGGCCTTCGTCCAGCTATCAAGCCAGAAGCGCGCTGTGGCGCCGTCGCCAATGGTCGCCGTGGTGGAGGCCGCGAAGATGTCCCGTTCCTCGTCCGAGCAGGGCACCGGCATGCCAGCCCAAGGCTTGTGTTGCGAGACCCTCTCCTGCCACAGCCATTTGAGCCGCAAGGCCTTGCCGAAACGGTCGAGGTCCATGATGCCTAGCCCTCCAAGATCCTTGGGCCGACAAATCTTGCTCCATGCCACCTTGCAATGTCCACCGTGACAAGAGGTGTCGGCGCGCCACAGCCAGGCACGACGCAACTTGTCGATTGCCTTCCGCACCCAAGCCGGCATGCTGTGCACCGAGATCCAGTAGACCGAAAGTGCAGCTAAGACGGCATTGAGGAGAAATAGTCGGCCAGCTTCGGAAAGAAGCCTCAATTTCCAGCAGGCTAGACGGCTCGCGATGCGGTCTAGCAGGGGCTGGAAGTCGACCTTCCGCAGTTTGCGCAGGCTGAGCGGTAGTCCCAAAAACTTACACGGAAAGGAGCCAATGGCCGCCCCAAGCGGAGAGACAATGTCCACGACGTCGAGGTCCTCGCATCTGATCGGAATGACGGAAGTTTTGGCGAAGTTGACTCGTAATCCGGTAACCTCCCCGAAGCGTGAAAGGATAAGCTTCACAGCTTCAATTTCAGCCTTGACCGGGTTGATGAAGAAGACGAATCATCCGCGTAAAACGACGTCCTGACCTCATTTGCCCGGCCACGCAGGCGGGACAGCACACCATCCTCGACAGCCAACGCAAGGAGACGATGGAGAGGCTCCATGGCGAGAATGAAGAGGAACGGCGATAGCGGGTCGCCCTGCCTGAGACCTCGCCGGTGCCTAATACGATCACCCACAATGCCGTTGAGGATGACTCGGGAGGACGCCGTGGAGAGCAGGAGCGCGATCCAATCACACCAGCGCTGGCTAAAACCTCGTGCGCGCAGCATGGCAAGCAAGAACGGCCAGGAGACGCTGTCGAACGCCTTGGCAATGTCCAGCTTGACCATCAAGGCAGGGAAGCGAGCACGGTGCAGCCGTCGGACTTGCCCTTGCACAAGCAGAAAGTTGTCCTGGATGGAGCGGCCACGGATAAACGCACTCTGGACCGGCGAGACGAGCTCGTCGATGCGTCGCGCGAGGCGAGTGGCGAGGACCTTCATGAACAGCTTGGAGAAGCTGTGCAGAAGGCTAATGGGCCTGAAATCGTCGAGGAGGGACGCGGCGTCGATCTTGGGGATCAGAACCACATGTGCATCGTTGGAGCTTGTGAAGGTTGGAGCGGTTGAGCTGGAACAGCTGCTGGAACGCAAGCCGCAGGTCCGGCAAGATAATTGTTGATGCTGCCTTGTAAAAGGCTCCGCTAAAACCATCGGGGCCGGTGCACGGTCGCCCGGCATGTCCGCAATGGCCGCAAGGATCTCCTCGTCGGAGAAGGGGACATCCTGGTCCGAAATATCGATTGGGTGGAGCCCAAGCGCATCCCAATCAAACGTCTCGGATGCCGCAGCCGGCGTGCCCAGCAAGCCATCGAAGAATTCCTTGATGAGCGCCGCTTTGTGGCCATGCTCCGTGGCCACCACATTCTCGCTCTGCAGCTTCGGGATGAAGTTCTTCCGGCGTCTTGCATTGGCTTTGAGGTGAAAGTAGCGGTGTTTGCATCGCCCACCCTAAGCCAATTGACACGCGCACGTTGCTTGGACTTGATCCGCTCAATGACAACCAGCCCGAGGATGCGGGACTTGAGCGCCTTGCGCAGCTCAAGTTCCTCAGGCGAAAGAAGCCGGGTCTCCTGCCCGCATCTAGCAGCAACACGGTGTCCTGCGCCATAAGCAGCTGCAGTTTCGTATCGCCGATGTAGTTCTTGTGCCAAATGCGAAGGGCACGGGCAGTCCGTGCGAGCTTCTCGGCCAGCCGACCCACGGCGTCGCGCGCGGCACACGGCTCCCCCCAGGCTTGAGCAACGACTTCATTGAAACCGGCAAGGTGCACCCAGAAGGCCTCGAAGCGGAACCGGAAAGGGCGCGGGATTGGGGACTCGCAAGTCAAGATCAAAGGGCAGTGATCCGACATGGTGGACGCGTGCGGCTGCAGCCGCGCGTTGGAGAAGGCACAGTCCCAATCAACATCGCAGAACGCTCGATCAAGGCGGCAGAGGGTGGGCTCAGCCTGCTCATTGGACCACGTGAATCGGCGACCTGCCAGCTTGATCTCCTTGAGCTCGCTCGAGTTCAGCGCAGCACGGAAGCGTGCCATCATCGGGCGATCGAGGTTGGCATTGCTCTTGTCCCTTGCCTCATAAATCAGGTTAAAATCCCCTAGGATCAGCCAAGGACCCGGCACCCGACCTCGCAGAGCAATCAGTTCCTGGAGGAACAGCGGCTTGCGCATCATCTGACGGCCCATACACAGTGGTAATGAACCAAGGGATCCCTCCCAAACAAGGGGTGAGCCGCGCGTGACGGCGAAGGTGGAAATCTCGATGCAGTCGATGGCGAACATGGATGAGCTCCAGGCCAGGAGCACGCCACCGCGGGTTCCCGCCGCGGGCAGGAAGGCATGGCCATCAAGCCGTGGGCCAACCGTCTCAAGTAGCAGCTCCGGGGTGAACACGGCCAGTTTTGTCTCCTGCAAGCACAGAACTGAGCACCGCACCTGCTCCACAAGCGACTGGACCGCGAGGCGCCTAGCCCTGGCGTTAAGCCCGCGCGGGTTCCAGTTTAAGATCGAGAAGGACCTATCCATGGGGTAAACTCGGCAAGCACAGAGTCAGCGGCGAGACTGAACTGAACAATAACATAACAACGCTTCCAATAGGGAGAGCGCGCAATTTGAAGAACAGGCACAACACGACGCGGCCGGCGGTACGCACGGGTGCCCGGCCAGAACACCACAAACTATACCAACGTCTTCGAGCAGTGAAGCTGCAGGCAGACAGAGCGCGGCCAACAGGCGGCGGCCACACAAACAGACACTCACACACACTAACAAGCTGAGGTTTTCCTAACATAGCGAACAAAGGGGTCCCAGACCGATGCGCAGGAATCAGGCAAGGCCGCCAAGCGCCTCGCCAGTGAGCGGAGCGAGCTCGTCGTCCGGTAGCAGGATGCGCGCCGTTGAGTGGACGTCGGTGGCGCGGGCGATCTTGTCAGCCAAGGGGCCGAGCGGCTCCTTGTTGAAGCGCGCCACGTACTTGGCGCGAACCTTGGCGTTGAACTGCGACGGGTCGTCGACGAACTCCAGCTGCTGCGCCAGGCGGGCCTGCGCCTTCTGCTCTTGAGTGAGGCCCGGTGGTCTTCGCGAGTCGGGCGCTGCTACGCCACACCGACACCGCGGCGGGCGTCGGCACCATCATCAGCTGTAGCTCGTCCTGGTGGAAGGGTGCGAAGGCGGGTGGGGCTCCCATGATGAGGGGGGGAGCAAGCCAAAGACCTTGTTGAGGAAGGTGGTGCCGCCGTCGACCTCAAGCGCCTGCAGCTGTCCAGTCAGGTCATCGACGGCCGCAGCGACAGCAGTGGGCTGCTGGCAGCCACCATAGGCTCCAGGGTCCAGGAACCCCAGCACGGGCCACGACCTGTTGGGCCCAACACCGGTGACCTCCGGGTGCATGTCCAAGACAAGACCCAACGCTTTCTGCTCCTGCTGGGCCGGCCCAGAGAAGAGGCCGGAATCGTCTAGAGGCATAGGCCACATCAGCACATCTTCCGCCAGCGACAGGACCCGGCTCTGGCCCACCTGCCCGACCACGTCAGTGCAGTCAAAGTCAAGCAGCAGCGGGTCAGCGCGCGTGAACTCGCACCCGAACACCTCCAGATCGGAGTGGGGCGGCGCCATGTCAGGCTCAGCGAAGGAGGTCACGGACGCGCCGAGCAGAGGAGCGTCTGGCACAGCCTCGGGTCCGAGCACAGCCGCAGACCTTGGTGGGCTGGACCACGATTTGCGTCCCTCCTGGGAGCGCGAGCGCGAACGGCTAGTGTTGTGACAGCGAGCATGGCCGCGCCCGTGACGCTGATCACGGCTAGAGTCAGGGCCCCAGGAGGTGCCGCGGGGGCCCACATCTCGGCGCCGACCGTTTCGTCCACCGTTACCGTCCCCCTGACGGCGTCGCTGCAGCGCAGGGTCGTGGGCGCTTCCATCCGAGCGGCAGCCAAGCAGGCCGCCGCGGCGGTTACCACGGGAGCGGTCACGCCGGCGGCGAGGGCAGACCACGTCATCATCTTCGTCGTCGTCACGGCGAGCGGGCGAATGCGGTCGTGGATAGAGGAGCGACGGCGGGCGGCGCCCGAGCCCGTGGTGTTCTCCTCCGTGCCGAGCGCCCAGTCGAAGCGCTCGACCCGCGTCCAGGCCGCCGTGCTGCCCACCGGCAGCGGCGCATAGTCCTTGTAGTGTCCAAGTGGATGAGGACCGGGAACAGCGGGCCTTGGAGCCCTTCCACACGCGGTGTGCCCTCCGGTGGCAAGGCGCGGCCACGCGGTTCCGGCGCGTTGTCGAGCACCGAGTAGTCGTTGGACGTGGGGATGCCATCCGGGCTCACCGCCCAGGCCCAGGCGTAGACGCAGGAGGTGTTGCTCCATGAGAGCGACTGGCGCTCGAGGCGATCGATGACGCAGGAGCGGCCCACAACCTCTTGCACATCCTCCTTGTTCCAGCATTGCAGCGGGACGCGCTCGATAGCCAGCCGACAGTAGTAGCGCCAGACACACTGGTGACCGCCGGCCGCCGGCGTCCAAGGCGCCAGCGAGAGGGCCACGCCGCGGCAGGTGGCCCTACCGGCCGCCAGGCGATGACACGGTGGATGGTGTGGGTGAACCGCACGAGGAAGGACTCCGGGTGGTGCTTGGAGACATGCAACTCATCGAACGGAATGGAGAGCTCGCTCTTGATGGCCTTGGCGACGTGCTGCGGGTTGATGTCGAGGTGCTGCGCAGACATGGACACGAGCACGGCAGAGAACCACAGTTGACGAATGGCCTCCTCGGTCGCCGACGAAGTGAAAGAGAAGGTGGAGCCGCGGCCAGGGCACTGTGCCGCCTCCCCCGGGCGATACTCACGGGCCATGGCCGGAGGCGGAGGAGGAGGTGGCAGCAGCGGGAGCGGAGCTGGCGTGGAGCACCCCTGTGGGGTAGAGGCCCGCTTGCGACAGCGGCGAGAACGGTGGCCAAAGCGGAGGCAAAGGGCGCAGCGAACAGGGTCTCTGCACTGGGAGGCGCGGTGGTCAGAGGCAAGACACCGAAAGCAGCGACCGCGGAAGCGCAAGATAAAGGCATCTGTACCCACGCTGCGAGAGGAGCGCGGCTTTCCGCCATTATTGCACCGGCCCAAAAAAGGTACGGGCGGCGCACGTCGCCGGCGCCTCGAAACGACTAGTTGCCATTCAGGGGAAGGAGACCGGTCAACAGCGCCAACGTGCGGGGAGCGGGAGGCAGAGGCCGGGGGAGTAGCTGAGGATCCACGCTCAGGCCGAGTAATGCGGATCTGGGCCTGGGCGCAGCCGACGCAGGCAATGAATGCCCGCAGCCCGAAATGGAGGGGTGGCGCCCCTGCGGCCGCGGCAACACCTCATCAAGCCGCCCACCACCATCAGCACGCGGCGCAGCAGCCGAGGAGGCTGAGGCCGCGGAGGGGGCAGGCGACGGACTGCTGGAGGTCAGCCGACGCAGCCAAGAAGCCGCCGTGTCTGCGGAGCCAGGCGGGGCCCAACGCTGAGAGGGAGAAACAGGGGACGGGGAGGTGGCCGACGCGCCCAGAGTGGGAGGCGCCGGTGTGGTGGTCGCTGGCGTGCTAGGCGACGCCGGCGAGAGGCTGGTGGACGCACCGCCCAGGGAGGGGGACGCGAGAGAGGGAGAGGGAGCCATCCCCGTAGCGGCAGTTCTCTCCGGTATGCGAATACTGGCCTGAAACCAAGATTTCAAAGAATACACATTGAAATATATACGACTGATGGATTTTTTTAAATATTTTCTGAAGAGTTCGTATTTCGAGTTCAAATTTTGTATCAATATTATCCGTGGGATGAAAATCGGGGGCCAAACAGATGAGTAAAAATATGGTGCCTTGTGTACCTGAAGTTACATTTCCTATGATCGGTGCGTTGCTATTTTCATCTCCAAGTTCGGCTGGCATTTCGAAGAAGGAAAATTTCATTTCAAACCTTGAACTCGTAGAGGTCGGGCGGATTGGACCCTGAAGTCGAAATCCCGATCATTCGTACCCTGAACTTGTAAATGCCGGTCTAAATCAATCCTGTACATGTTTGGTGCACTAGGAATATGATGATCTCGGCCGGCATTCCAGTCTACTCTCACTGACAATTTGGGTCCACTTGTCATATCCATCTCCTTCCCCCAATCTCTCTCAAAATCCCTATCAAATCAGATCTCAAAATCGCTATCGTCGCGGAGGCGGCATGCCGCTGCCGTGCTCGACACGTTGGTGGCGAGGCTCGAGGCCGCGCGCTCCGCGTGGATGTGGGACGCAGTCGCGGAGGCGGCCGCCGCCGCCGAGCTTGACGCTCTGCTGGCGGGGCTCGAGGCCGCGCGCGCCGCATGGACGCGGGACACCGTCACGGAGGCATCCTTGCTGCCCGCTCCCGCGTCTCTGGCGGTCATCTGCTTTGACGCTGCCGCATGTCTCTTCCGACTCCACTACAGAGGCTGGTCCCAACCAAGGAGGAAGTCGGGAGCGGATTGAACAGAGGATTCGGGAGGTAGAGATAGATATGACATGTGGGCCAATGTTGTCTACGACAGTAGTAATTTTATAATTTTACCTTTTTCCCCAAAAACATGTCCAAGATTCATTTTAGACCAGGATTCAATAGTTCATGGTACAAACTACAGGGATTTCGACTTAAGAGTTCGTTCCGTCTGACCTCTATGAGTTCAGGGTTTAAAATGAATTTTTTTTCTTCAAAGAAACATTCCACCCCCAACCGACGTTTTTGAGACGATAGACACCGTAACCATCTGATTCAACCATAGTCGTACGCGTAAATCATGCGTCGCGGCACTAGTCGTCGCACAACGCCACTTGCAGACTTAGGCATCCTCCACTTTTAGACAGTGCCTTTTGTGTTTTGCCGGGAATTGCATAGCCGAGGTGGATATAGCACTTTGGAGCAGTTCTGGTGCCAGCCTAGGCCACATGATGGCGGACGCGGACTAGCCAACCCGCCGCTGTACCGATGGAGCCGAGATCGAGATCCCGCCGCTGCACGCTACACGACTCACGAACGGCCACAATAATTGGGTGGCGGCATGTACGCGCCACTAACTGTGCCCACTTTGGAGTCTACTCCCACTCCAACGTGGTGATGATAACCCGATGCGACGCTACTGTTACCACTTCCTAGCAAGATCATCGGCCAAAAGCCATGGCCGTCTTCTTCCTCTCCGGCGTCAGGCCGAGCCCTTCCTCCTGGCGCTCTCAGTGGTCGTGGTGGCGCTCACCCGCGGCTCCGACGCGCAGCTCTCGGCGGGGTTCTACTCGGCGAGCTGCCCCACCGTGCACGGCGTCGTGCGGCAGGTCATGTCGCAGGCAGTCATCAACGACACGCGCAGCGGCGCCGCCATCCTCCGCCTCTTCTTCCACGACTGCTTCGTCAGCGTACGCCACACACTACACACAGCTTTCCAGTTTTCATTCAAGCATCGAATCGCATCGATTCGGCTCCCTGGCTTATGCCGTATGTTTGTTTGAATTCCAGGGCTGCGACGCTTCGCTGCTGCTCGACGACACGGCCACCACGCCGGGCGAGAAGGGCGCCGGCCCCAACGCCGGCGGATCCACCTTCGGCTTCGACGTCATCGACAACATCAAGACGCAGGTCGAGGCCGCCTGCCCCGGCGTCGTCTCCTGCGCTGACATCCTCTCCCTCGCCGCGCGCGACAGCGTCAACCTGGTCAGCCTTTAGCCTTTCCATCCCCACTCTCCTGCTACTGTTGTGCTACCTAGCAACTTCTTCCGTTCGCGAGCAAGAAACACTCAACACAGCACTCGTGCTCGTGCTTGCGTTCGTGCCTGCAGCTCGGCGGACCGAGCTGGGCGGTGCCGCTCGGCCGGCGCGACGCGACGACCCCGAACCCTTCCGGCGCGGCGACGGACCTACCCGGCCCAGACTCCGACCTCGCCGGGCTCGTGGCCGCCTTCGCCGCCAAGGGCCTGACGTCGCGCGACCTGGCCGCGCTCTCGGGCGCGCACACGGTCGGCATGGCGCGCTGCGTCCACTTCCGGACGCACGTCTACTGCGACGCCAACGTGAACCCCTCGTTCGCGTCGCAGCAGCGGCAGGCGTGCCCGTCCTCCGGCGGCGACGGCAGCCTGGCCCCACTAGACGCGTTCAGCCCCAGCCAGTTCGACAACGGGTACTACCGGAGCCTCATGTCCGGCAACGGGCTCATGCGCTCCGACCAGGAGCTCTACAACAACGGGCAGGTGGACTCGCTGGTGCGCCTCTACGGCACCAACCCCGCTGCCTTCTCGGCGGACTTCGCCGCGTCCATGATCAGGCTCGGGAACATCGGCACCTTGACGGCGGCCAGCGGGGAGATCAGGCTCGACTGCAGGAAGGTGAATTCCTGATCAACATATATATAGCAGAAAAGCAACATGCATGTTAATTCGTTGAAATGGACATGACATTGCAATAGAAATGTGTCAAGCAATTAGTGAATTGATTGATTATTATTGATGATTTAGGAAGTGCACAATACAAATCACTTACTACTAGTGATCATTTCGTGGAGCAATTAAGCGCTTTAACACCAATTCATGGCTAGTCTAATTAGTGTGTCATTTTCAGTTTTACGGTTTTTAGAGGAAAATTTACTGTACAGGATTTCGGAATGTATGAAATGAAAACGTAGTGTTGGCTTCCTATTCCTTTGGTTTTGAACAGCGCGCAACTCGAACTTCTTTGCAAGAAGTTCATGTGTAGTTTCTGCATCCTATCAAATGGTCACTCGACCTATAGTTTTTCTCAATCAGTGTGCCTCTGCAATCCTGCAGTCGATTTTCTTACTTCTTTGTTCCAAGAGACTCTGGTTATCTTTACTACTCGGGGATCACGGCATTGCGTCCGACGTACGCTGGTTCTGCGAGCTCAACTGATTCGGGAATAATCGCCCGTTAATTGTACTCGACAAAAGCATTGCCACATACCAAAAGAATACCTGAAAGATGCAGTAAGCACTTGGGGCGTTCTAAATCAGTTAGTTGTTGGCGATACCCGTGAGGCCGTGAGCATCTTCTCTGCGCTTCCCGCGACGGAGGATATTTTTTATGTACAGTATATATCAGCGGCAGCGACGAAGAAGTCCGACGAAACGCATAAGTCGACGTCCTCAAGCATGATGCGGTTCTTGAACGGCCCTGAAAGATACATGCCACCGAGCAAATGCGGCCGAATTGTCTCTACTTCTAGGCGCGCGTGTGTTGTCCAGCTGGGCCAGGAAATGCAGATAGCTGTTTTCCGATTGGTTCCCAGTAGGCCAGTACATGGCCGACTGAATTTGTGCAATCCATGTTGGTCCATCCTGATTATGCACTTGGCGATGAAGATTATGTTTTGATGGTTAAAGGGACTTGTGTATTAGCGCATTAAGTTGTGTTCTTGTGGACACCGTTCTGCAGATAAGTTGCCCAGTCTATCACTTGTTAGATGGGAGTTCTTTAGAGAACAAGGGTGGGTCACTCGGGACTCAAGACCACATATTCCGGTGAGGCCGGACATTTCAAAGAAAAATTCAAAAGAGGTAAAATATTTGTCTTTCCATTGATATAGAAGTAGAGAGTTGATTGGTTTGTAACCAAAATTAGTCGAAAATGATACAAATACAAAACGCATGACAATGCCGCCATCGGTGGCAACAAGCGAGGTTATGCAGGAATTTCACCGCTTCAAGCCTGCATCCGCTTGTGTGACGTAGGCAAGGTTACCTTGCAGCTCGCCGTTACCGGCCACTAGCTCTCTTCACTGGTCACTCCGTCTGCGCTGAGCCACCTCCTATCTCATCGTAACATCAGAAATTGTCATCCGTAGCCGCCGCCCCGACATCTGGCCGCCAGATCAAGACGCGGAGTGACAAGAGCCCACCAGGCTATGGCGTAGGTCATGGAGGCACCAAATGAAGGGTTTAAATCGGCAAGTTGGTGCGCTGGCAAGAGACAGTCAAATAGATGTAGAGTAATACCCGGTAAAGAAATGATTTTTTAAGGTTTTCACATTTGATGGAAGCCAATTTGTATGAGGTAGCCGTGTACATGGTAGGCAGCAAACACAGTACCCTTGTAATGAAGTGATTTAGACCGTTAATAGTGAGAAACTAGGAGGTGGCTTGGCTGAAATAAAATTTACCCAAATAGATGCAATGGTTATATGGTGAGTCATCCAGGTGGATTTGAGGTTGAACCGTCGTTGTAGTGTTGCAAATATTTTTAGCAGTTGTTGTGTGACATTGATCACAAATTCACCCTCTTTACGGTGCGAGCGATAGTGTTGATGAAATGATTTTTAAAGGTTTTCACATTTGATGGAAGCCAATTTGTATGAGGTAGCCGTGTACGTGGTAGACAGCAAACACATTACCCTTGTAATGAAGTGATTTAGACCGTTAATAGTAAGAAACTAGGAGGTGGCTTGGCTGAAATAAAATTTACCCAAATAGATGCAATGGTTATATGGTGAGTCATCCAGGTGGATTTGAGGTTGAACCGTCATTGTAGAGTTGCAAATATTTTTAGCAGTTGTTGTGTGACATTGATCACAAATTCACCCTCTTTACGGTGCGAGCGATAGTGTTGATATGATATGGTCGCTATGGCTACGTAAAATTCCATTCCTTTGCAAGTTATTAACTATTGTACGCACGGTCTCAATTCCTGGTCAACTCTTAAGCTTTAGGAGCATCGCGAGCACTTTAAACAGTGTGTACACAATTGGAGCAGGTGTCAGGGATATCTATACCTCATATGGATGGCAGCATACTCTTTGGATTGATCCTTCAACGTCATGGGCATTACATGAGTCGTGCATTCGTTTTTTTGAACTTGGTTTATCTCAACCTCTACATCAAAATGATGCATACAGCCTACTTTATTAAATTACTGCAGAGTGTTCAAAAGAGTTATAATTTATGTATCACACAAAGTCGAAACGTGAATCATCCAACCAAAAATAAGCTTCATGGCGAAGCAGAACATCGACGTGTAATTCTCCTAGAAAACGAATATGTGCCCGGACTAAAAAAATCCCGGGCCAGTGACTGCACTCAGACTCCATCTCCCCGCGCTTCTCCTTCCATTAGAGAACAGACCACAAGCAGATCATTTGAATAGCCAAAGGAATAGCCTGCAAAATAGAAGGGTTTCTTTTCCTGTTAAAGACAAAATCATTACGCCCATACAGTCCATAGCAGCGCACAAACTCTCACCCAGATCTGAACTTTGCTATTCTTATCAATCCCTTTCCAATTACCGAGCAAATTCGTTATATTAGCTAGTGGCTGTAAGTTGAACGTCATGAATTTGACAGACAATCTTAGCGAAAGGAAAAAAATGAGAAGATGAAAATTGTATGGATAAAGAAGATGATGTGGATTGGTTGCGTGAAAAAAAAGACTATCATTAATTGATGATAGTGGGATGACATGGACAAATTATTGGCTAAAAATCTAAACTAGTGGGTGATGTGGATAGCTTGCATGTTGAGATAGAAAATTCGGAAATGACCTGTAGTTGGGTTTTACTTTATAAGAGGTGTAGATACCCCTACCACCTACCACCATGAAGGGTATACTTGGTAAATTTTCAATGACCCCTTCGTATACAAACCCCCAAAGGGGGCTAGAGGTCTCACTCACTCATTCAATATAAAACGGAGAGTGGGCTAGAGGTTCAAGCTTTGTTTAGGGAGCTCTAATCTTGGATCCGAGGAAGATCGTTCGACTCAGATCGGTGTTTTGTGGTACCTTTACTTTGGCCCAGGGAAGCCTCATTTGGCCCGAGGATCCATGCTCAAACCATTTTGACGCCCTCCTAACGTAGGATTAAACCGCGCTCCAATGAGGCGACCCAACCCATGACAAAAACACTGTTGTGTCAACTATCGCATACTGTATGGTGACCTTCGACATAAGTCCTACGTACACCCCTACTAACCTCTATCTAACCACGTCACTCGACCGATCTGTCTTCTAAATGTCATCTTCAAAATATTCACTAAGACCGCTACTATAAAGCACAGCTTGTTGGATGATGTCATTGTCCGACCAACAAAATAAAATTGTATGCAAGGAAGGAACATCCTAAATGGTTGGTATTCCGTGGTGAGATAGTTCACTAAATCCACCGCCAAAAGATGACCGCTGTGATTTTTAAATTATACTTTGAAAAGGAGTATGACAAAATCAGTGTTCAAGATATCTTCCGATATTCCGATAAATCGGCCGATTTATC
This sequence comes from Poa pratensis, assembly GCA_947311845.1. NCBI lineage: Eukaryota > Viridiplantae > Streptophyta > Magnoliopsida > Poales > Poaceae > Poa > Poa pratensis. The sequence goes on along the minus strand of CAMZMU010000033.1, from coordinate 35,967,894 downwards.
ACTTCACAGTGTCTGACTGATAAGATAAGTCAGCCGATAAATTTGCCGATATGCTGATAAATCAGCCGATATGCCGATAAATCGGCCAATTTACCCCTTATCTTGGGTCGGCCGATAAGTTCCCGATAAGCGATATCCCCAACATTGGACAAAATCAAATTAAAATTTCTCCAGTCGGCTACAAATGAAGGGCTTCTCTAAAAATGGCGCTATTGGATCCACATTTCCGTCTATGGAGCTTGTGTGGCCACAAAAGTTCATGATGATATGGATCATTACTTTCAAAAGAAAAGAAAAATGCGTCGAGGCGATCCCTTATCAGCCATGCATGTTATTTAAAACCGTGGCAAATATGTTTTCCGTCATGTTTGAGTGTGCAAAAAATAACGATCAAATTATATGCCGATGATAAATTATCCTTATGGAAAATGACCTCGGAAAGCTATGGATCTGAAGCTAATAATTTCAGCCTTGTAGCAACTTTTGGGTCCGAAAACTAATTTGCCATAGGAGTGATCGTTCTGTTTTGGTGAAGGTCAATATGTGGCTGCTCAATAAGCTGAACTTTTTTACTACGAGTTGGTCAATTTGAAATTAGATTTTTTGGCTGCTCAATGCCCAATGAAACAAGTTGATGAATGTGAAGTAAAGAAACAAATCAGTTGGAAAGGCAAACTCCTATCTTCTCTGACAAACATTGGATCTTATAAATTTGGTACTAGTAGTATTGTACGGTATATGCAATCATTTTTTCCAGATTCCAAGGGGTGTTCTTCAAAGATGGGTAACATTCGATCTAGATTTTTTGTCAAGCGGATAGTGGCAAGAAAAATGAAATATAGATCGGACAAATGGAACATCGTTTGCCGTTCCAAGGATTAGGGTGGTCTTGATATTCATGAACTTCCGGTAAAGCATAATCTTTCTTATTAAATGGCTTACAAGCTTTTACGGAGGATGTGGTCTAGCAAAACCTCCTGAGGAGAGAGTGCATTGGCTCAAAGCCCGTCTCACAGGTTTATTTGAAATCGGGGATTTCACTTTTTTGGCAAGTCTAATGACAACAAAGAAACATTTCTTCCACTTCGGATCATTTATTATCAAGGACGCTATGTAGATTAGTTTCTCACAAGATAAGTGGTAGATAACACCACTCTTTGAGACGAATACATAACTCGGTACTATATTTCTCGTCCAAAAAGTTCATAAAAGTGATGCTATCACTGAGGTGTTTAGAACATCCCACCTAATATAAATTTCAGTCATTATTTAGTTGAGCCTTTGTCTTGCGGTATGGATTGTCCTTCGTACGCGGTTCGCAGTGATCCAATTGTCGGAAGGGAATGAATAATTTTGTTGGGATCTACACGTTTGTGACAAATTCTTGGTGGCTTCCATATACTGAGTGCTTGTACAATTAGATGTGCCAGTTAACAACAATGAAAAAATTTAGCAATATTTACGTGTTACCTTCACGAAAGTATCATCCTCGTTAAGGAACCTTACGAAGTGTAACTATTGTATAAGTAAGCTTACGTGGTTCTTTTGTCACAGTGAAAAGATTATTAAACACATTTTATTCTGATCCAAGTTTGGAACTTCTGTATGGTGAGTCATGCAGGTGGATTCGAAGTTGAACCGTCGTTGTAGTGTTGCAAATATTTTTAGCGGGTGTTGTGTGACATTGATCACAAATTCATCCTCTTTAGGGAGCGAGCGGTAGTGTTGATATGATATGGTCGATATGGCTACGTAAAAATGATGAAGTTTTTAATTGTGAAAATTTCATTCATTTGCCAGTTATTAACTATTGTACGCACAGTCTCAATTCATATGAGTCACGCATTCATTTTTTCAAAATTGGTTTACCTCGACATTTACATCAAAATGATGCAGACAACCTACTTATTAAATTACTGCAGAGTGCTCAAAAGAGTTACAATTTATGTATCACTTTAAGTCGAAGCGTGAATCATCCAACAAAAAATAAGCTTCATGGCGAAGCAGAACATGGACGCAATTCTCCTAGAAAACGAATATATACCCGGACTAAAAAAATCCCGTGCCAGCACCCAGACTCCATCTCCCCACGCTTGTCCTCCCACTAGACAAAACAGACCACAAGCGGATTGAGTGAATAGCCAAAGGAATAGCCTGCAAAATAGAAGGGTTTCTTTTCCTGTTAAAGACAAAATCATTACGCCCATACAGTCCATAGCAGCGTACAAACTCTCACACGGATCTGAATTTTGCTATTCTTATCAATCCTTCAGTAGCAAATTCGTTATATTAGCTGGTGACTGTAAGTTGAACGTCATAAATTTCAGACACAATATTAGCGAAAGAAAAAAATGAGAAGATGATGTATTGTTTAATCTTGATCGCAAAAACAATGTTTCATTTTACCGGTCCAATTTCTTTTGTCCAAATTATACTTGGTTAACAGTACTTCCCTATATTCTCACATAAAAATCTTTATTTTTAGAGTTACCTGAATCTTCCTAATATATTTGGGTAGAAAGCACGTATTATGATTCATATAATACAAATACATGGATTGACAGTAAAGACCCGGACGTAGTAAGACGCCAAACGAAAACATCGGGCCGTTGAACAAGATGAAGGTAGCGTGTCCATTTGTTTTCAGTTAAATTCCTTCTAAATTCTATATTTAGTATTTTCCACTAACACTTTTGCAACCGAAACTTGTTTTATTTTACATTTGCAGTCATTCATGCATGAGCTTGCATTTTACTTTTTTACTTCACGAGCTTTGTTCTTGCAGCTGTGTGCATTCTACGTACATATAGGCTGGGTGCAAAATGTTTTGGCTTTTATCGGTTTGATTCGAATGTTTGAGGCTGATAATAGTACCATTTTTTGGAAACTCATAAATCATCCAAAGAAAAACAAGCTTCATGGCGAAGCAGAACATCGGCATGTAATTCTCCTAGAAAGTAAAGATATGCCCGGACTAAAAAAATCGTTCCACTGACTGCACCCAGACCCCATTTCCCCACGCTTCTCCTCCCACCGGAGAACATAACGCACAAGAGGATCGATTGAATAGCCCAAGGAATAACTTGCAAAATAGAAGGGTTTTATTTCCTGTTAAAGACAATTATTACGCCCATACAGTCCATAGCAGCGCATAGACTCCCACCCGGATTTGAACTTTGCTATTTTTATCAATCCCGTTCAGCCAATTAGGCAATTACCGAGCAAATTCGTTATACTAGCTGGTGATTGTAAGTTGAACGTCATAAATTAATTTGACACACAATCTTAGCGAAAGGACAAAAATGAAAAAATGATGTATTGTTTAATCTTGATCGCAAAAACAACACTTCATTTTACCGGTCCGCCTTCTTTTAGTCAAATTATACTTGTTTAACAGAACTTCCCTATATAAGAATCACATAAAAATCTTTATTTTAGAGTTACCTTAATCTTCCAAATATATTTTCATAGGAATCAATTATTATGATTCATATAATCAAAATACATGGATTTCACAGTAAAGACCCGGACGTAGTAAGATGCCAAACGAAAACATCAGGCCGTTGAACAAGATGAAGGTAGCGTGTCCATTTGTTTTCAGTTAAATTCCTTCTAAATTCGATTATTTTCCACTAACACCTTTGCAACCGAAACTTGTTTTCTTTTACATTTGCAGTCATTCATGCATGAGCTTGCATTTTACTTTTTTACTTCACGAGCTTTGTTCTTGCGGCTGTGTGGATTCTACGTACATATAGGCTGGGTGCAAAATGTTTCGGCTTTTCATAGGTTGATGCGAATGTTTGAGGCTGGTAATAGTACCATTTTCAGTAAAAACCGTGATCCGGCTGCAAATTGCTAACGCAGTTTTGGTTTTTCAATCTGGACTCCTGATGAAAGCAAACACGAATTTGGTTAGCAGTAGCCGTAGCTCTCCCTTCCACGCCTTCCGCGGCAGCGCACTACTGTGCTACTCCGTCGGCCATGCCACTGATCGACCAGCTATGGCCAGCGTCCGCGCGCGAGTGCGATCGCTCCTCGCCAATTCCGGCATTGAATTCTGTCCGATCATGTGCGCGCGCACATGTCCGGTTCCATTCCCCATTGCGAGCGCACGAAGCTTCCAAGCGGACGGCAGCAGTAGCTCGCCCACCCGCATACCGGCCGGTTCTTGCATCGGCAGGTGCTGTAGCGCCATTACTCGCGGGTCGGGGCAGCGAACATGCCGGCCGACGCAAAACCTGCGGTGAAAAGCACCCATCGCTGAGCACACGGATGGAAGATGGATTCATCATGGTGTAGAAGCAAAACAACTCCTTTTCGTTTGCTCTGCTCTCCACTCCCTCCCTAGAAGGCCAGTGTCTGTCGGCCGCCAGGTAAGATAGAGGTGATCTGTTCAGCCCACAACGCAGCCCATTCCGCGTGAAAGCAGTCAACCGACAACAGCCAGCCAGGCCAGCTACACCGCCTCCTGTTTGCCATTAACGTCCAAGCACTACAAATAGTACCACCTTGCCGCCACTTGAGAACTCCTCAGTCCACACCACAGCCATCTCCGTCGGTACCGTCGCCGAAGCTACAGATCAAGAAGCGGGAGCCTGGTTCAAGTTCAACCATGGCAGCCATTTTTCCCGCGAGGACGAGCGCAGCAGTCGCCGCCGCTCTCCTCCTCGTCGTCGTTTCTTGCCCCGGCTGCGTCGCGGTGCTGTCGACCAAGTACTACGACAAGACGTGCCCCGGCCTGCAGCCCGTGGTGCGGTCCGCGATGGCGCAGGCGGTCGCGGCGCAGCCGCGCATGGGCGCCTCCGTCCTCCGCCTCTTCTTCCACGACTGCTTCGTCAACGGCTGCGACGGCTCCGTCCTCCTGGACGACGTCACTGGCGAGAAGGGCGCCGGCCCGAACCTTAACTCCTTGCGCGGCTTCGAGGTCGTCGACGCGGTCAAGGCGCGCGTCGAGGCGGCGTGCAACGCCACCGTGTCCTGCGCGGACGTCCTCGCGCTCGCCTCTCGTGACGCCGTGAGCCTCCTCGGCGGGCCGACCTGGACCGTGAAGCTCGGGCGCAAGGACGCGCGCACGGCGAGCCAGGCCGCTGCCAACGCCAACCTCCCAGGTCCCGGATCCAGCCTAGCCTCGCAGCTGGCCTCGTTCGCGGCCAAGGGTCTCTCGGCGCGGGAGATGACGGCGCTGTCCGGCGCGCACACGGTCGGCCGCGCGCGGTGCCAGACGTTCCGCGGCCGCGTCAACGGCGGGGACGCCAACGTCAATGCGACGTTCGCGGCGCAGCTCCAGCAAGGGTGCCCGGCCGCCAATGGCGTCGGGGACAGCAGCCTAGCGCCGCTGGACGCGGAGACGCCGGACGCGTTCGACAATGGGTACTTCCGTGGCCTCGCGCAGCAGCGCGGGCTGCTCCACTCTGACCAGGAGCTCTTCAGCGGCGGCGGCTCGCAGGACGCGCTGGTGCGCAAGTATGCTGGCAACGCGGGCATGTTTGCAAAAGACTTCGCCAGGGCCATGGTGAAGATGGGAAGCCTCGAGCCGGCGGCCGGGACGCCGGTGGAGGTCAGGATCAACTGCCGGAAGCCCAACTAGCAAAATTAAGGATACAAGAATCACACTGATACATGCATGTCGAGCAACAAGAGAAATGTGCAATGAGACACAGGTTAGGTTAGATAATACTAGCAGTATAATATGCATCGAGCATGTGAATACAATTCTTATGGATATATTTTACGTGATGCCAATTTTCTTTTCTTTTTTTATAAGAAATCAAACTAAGGAAGTTCCTTAAAGGAACCCACCCATGTGACATATGATACGAGCGGTACAAAGCTTATAAGCGATATATCCCTTTCGCCTTTTCACTTTTATTGCTGTAGTAAGACCGTAACTTTTTTGCATACATATGTTACTCCCTCTATTTGTAAGTATAAGCCTTTTTAGCCTTTTCATCTTATAATTTGAAACAGAGGGAGTATTAGACAGCAGTAAAACAAATATCACGAAAACCTCAAGCCGAGAAAAAAAAACACGAAAACCTATCACAACTCTATTTTGACTCAATATTTTTTTATGAGAAACACGATACATACGTAGACGCTCACAAACATGAATACACTTTACCCTACGAGCACCTCTAAGAGTATGACCTGACACAATTTGGATCCATATATTCAGCACAAACGCCTAGCTGTTGATGGAGACACCATCTACGGTGCATTGAAATAATAACACACGTATCAAGCCAAATATATGAATCTCTAGAACTTCAGAAAAATACGAACACATGTATCAAGCCTTGTACCTAGGTGGTTGGTTCCACCAGAAGGACCTAACAAAACATCAACAATTTAATTACATCCTCATACTACGTTGTTGTTAGACAAAGCCAGAAGTGTTTGAATACATGTTTTCCGGAAGTCTGTTTAGAGGCAGCGCAACATCTTCATATCAGATTCCTCCATTAAGTCTACTTGAGAGCAATATCACATATGACCTTCAATAAAAACTGTCGAAGAACATCTTGATCAGACGACGTTTGGGACAAAGGAAACGTTAGCTTGGAACGAGCTTTGGACGGTTCTACGGGAGTCTCTTCGGGGGCCCTGGAGGAGGGTGCTAACTTTTCACCTATCCCCTTTTAGGATCTTCTCTCTTAGGTCCGCTTATCGTGGTCACTTATGTGGGCTGGACTTGTCATGGACCTCCCCTTTGTGGAAAGCTCTGTTGCCTCTGGAGATCAAAATCTTTGTAGAACAGCTGCTCCATCGTCCTTCGGGTGTCGATATGATGAAGCGACACGTGCCTGGGGATGGCATGTGCCCCCTATGGGATTCCCGGGTAGGGGACCCTCATCCTTTCCCCTTGTCCTGCTTCCCGCTTTCATAGGAACATTGTCCATGAGGCTCTAGGACCTGAGCAGTAGGGACAAGATCTTGGCGAGTTCTTGAAAGCTCAGACAAACCCAACCGGGAGGAGGAGACATCTTTCCGAACTTGTGTTCACCACGATGATCTTGAACCTTTGAACTAATCAAAATAAAATGGTTATCAAGTGGGGTTTCCTTTGCCGCGCCATTGATTATGTGTTTAGATTTACGACATTTATACAGCAGTGTCGCCCACTATGTCGGCAGCGGGACAGAAACCGGCTAGACGGCATGCTTGATGCTCTTCTGGAGGCAGCACATCACCTATCCTCGCTAACTAGCTGTTGAGCTTTGTTCTCGTTTGGAGTTGTATCGCTTTTTTTTCTAGTTGGCCATGTTTGTGATGTTGCCCAGCAGACCTTTTTTTAGTGAACCTCTTATATGGATATGGTTGATTGCTTTACTTATAAAGTGAGTCAAAAGCTTTGGATCATTGGGAATGCTATTATAATTTCATATATACTTCTTTGCAAGGGAAAATATAATTTTCTCCAAACCTTTTTAATAATGTAGATAGGAAGGTATCCATAGGAAAAGTATATATGAAACGCCACAGGGTCCAAAAGAGGAAGGCTCACGCTCACCCAACTGCAAAATGGGCTATTACAGCTGAGACAGCACATGCGGTTCAGCAAAAACAACTGATGGCATTTCTATCGAAAGTTAGTTTCATATTTTTCTAACATGTCGGTAGTATCACACATATATATCTATACCAATATAAAATCCACCCCGCTACAACACTGCCGAACGGACAATCCACCCCGCTATATACTGTTGGAGATATGCCCTACAGACAATAATAATTTACTCCCTCCGATCGGTAAAGGTTGGCGTGACCAGTGAAGAAATTTGTACTAACTAAGTTGTGTTCCCACGCCAACCTTTTCCAACCGGAGGTAGTAGTTATTATTTATCTCCAAGTTTATTATGAATGTTTATGTCTTTATGCTATAACTGTATTGGGCACTTGAATAGCAAATACAACGTGTTCAAGAGAAAAACCTCAAATACAGGTGTAGAGATACGAACAAGTAAAAGCGTTCCTGGTCTTGTCTCTAAGACTAGCCTATCTTGGTGTTTGATGATCATGTTTTCCTGATCATGGACTTTGTATAAGTCACACAACTATAGGAGTTTGTTATCGGAATGATAATAGTACTGAACCGACCCACTATATGATCTTGCTATGAGACTAATCGTCAACGATGAAGATAGCAATTGATCATATGTTTAGTTTTCATTAGCTGTATTCCTATGCCCTGAGAATATCTGGTGACCGCTTATTCGACACTCATGTTTTGATTGTCACCTAACGTCTTGCCGTAACTGGGGACCATAACGGTGGCTTTTGGGTGTGAACTAGAATAATGTATTGGAACAGAGATTATTCAAGAATGGCACTTACTCCTCCAGACGATGGAGAGATACATCCTCTAGGCCATCTCAGTATTATTATTGTCACCCAATCGTCTGGCCAGACACAGCGTGATTAATCACGGGACAATAAAATACGGAATGAGAAAAGAGAATGATATTGGTACGAGAATTATATGTGTTATGATTAAAGGGTTTAATCACACTAGAGCATATTGTCTCAAATCTCGAGATATCATTGGTATCATGTACGTAAGGGAATTAGCGTAATGAGTAACACACAGGTTCTGTCGTTCACTCATGAACACACGGGAGCCAGTACAGACGTCTAGGTCCCAATGCTGGTTATTGTCTGGTAAGTTCCAGGACATGTCTTTGTGTTCACTAAACCTTTCGGGTCACACACTTAAGCTGTGAGTCAATCTTTTATTGAGAGAATTAAGTTGTAGTCTAAGTGGTAATGAGATAGTGTCGGAGTAGCTCCGATGTCACAGGAACTTGTTCCGGTGAAGTTTTGAGTTAGAGAGAAGGCGGACATCTAATGTCCCGGGGTGATAGGAATTGTTTCTATCACTGTCGGATTTATTCCGAAGGTTTATATAAGAGGGAAATATTATTCCGAGAGTTTTATCGGCGGATACTGGGTATCCCGGATCATGTAAATATGTTTATATGATAAGTAATTAATTCCGGGAATTTTCTATAAAAGGAAATATTCAAGGAGAAATTAATTAGACAAAACAATTAATTATTTATTTAATTAATTAAATTGGAAAATATTAAATAAAAGTTTTTATTTGGGGCCCACAAGGCAGCCGCACCCCCATGTGGGGCGGGTGGGCCAATCCGAGTTGGAGGGGGGACTCCCCCCTTGGCTGAAACCCTAGTGGGCTAGGCCCACTAGGTTGAGGCGGTTTGGGAGGAGGAGTCCCCCTCCAACTCCCAATCCGAGTTGGGGTGGGGGAAGGACTCCTCCCTCCTTTCCTTTTAGGTGGAGGCGGTTTGGGAGGGAGGAGTCCTACTCCTCCTCCCAATCCGAGTTGGGGAAGGGGAGTGATGAGGTTAGGACCTCATGGGGTGCCCGATCTTCACGGATTGACGGCGGATGTGGACGAACACACGCAAGAACACGAAGAACATGAAGAACACAAGAACACAAACACGATACAAGGACACGTTTCCCTCACCGGTAGGTCCAAGCCGGTCCAATAGAATCCCAAAGGGAGAGATTGGCAAGTAGTAGATACAAGGAGAGATATTGAGGGGTTGTTTCTCCAAACGGTCAACCCAACCGATCCAATAGAGTCACCCGAAGATGAAAGATTGGCAAATAGTCACAACTATAAGTAGAGGTCTTGAATCCACAAGAGGGATCTTCTCCACTAGAGGAGGCCTTGAATCCACAAGGGGATCTTCTCCACAAGGGGAGGCAACACCACAAAGGGGTGGGTAAGGAGCCTATGCTCAACTCTCTCTCATCATAGACTCTCCCTTAGAAAGGAAGAGGTGAAGTGCTATTTATAGTCTTAGTCCAAAAAGGGGCGGACGCAGGAAAGCCGGCCTGGGAGCCAGCCAGGCTGGTCTGGAGGCTGGCTGCCTCTGCAGGGAGGCAGGCCTGGAGCCAGTCCAGGCCGGGCTGGAGGCTGGCCGCCTCTGCAGGGAGACCAACCTGTAGGCCGGCCTAGGCTGGGCTGCAGGCCGGCCTCGCAGTTTTTGCCATCTTCTTCATCTTCGTCTTGTCGCTTTCTCCTCCTCTTCCAAGCGTACGCCTTGGATGATCTTGAGTCTCGGGCTTCCTTGGCATCTCCCCGAATGTCCGTACACGTCATGTGATACCTAGCATAACAAAGGGTAGATGCTCAAGTAGTATACCATCCAATGGTGCACGAAATTGATTCACGTAGAGGAAGGAGTTCACCTTTAATGTCCATGGTGACTTGTAATGTGTTGGAGCACTTGCGATGGTGATGGACGTGACCTGGGCTACATCATCTCCCCCCGCTTCAAAAAGAGTCGTCCTCGACTCTTGCTCTTCATCACCATGCAAAGGAGGTAGATGTGTTGTCGAAGAATTAGAATTCACCATGCCTACAAACACTAAAGACCAAGCAAACCATGTGTGTGCAAGAAAGAGGAGCATATCAACAATGACATGTACATTCTTTGTCATAACACCGTTAGCACAACACAAGAATATCAAAAGGTAGTGCAAGTGCAAGGTCAATGTGCAAGCCAACCAATGGAACATCGTCAAAATGTGGAAACACAAAAACTCCATAAAAATATGAGGATGCCATCTAGGTATCTCATGTTGAACCATATGATTATCATTGCACACAAGGCATTGGAAAGAGCAATTTGTCATCATCCTTGATGCAATAAGAGGAGACTTTGGCAAAAACACACAATGTATAATGTCCAAAATATCATCATGGGAGCAAACAAAGCGTATGAAAGAGCAAGTTTTCAACATATTTGTTGCAACACCAAATTGGTATAAACCAATAAAAGCATGGCAAGGCATGCTCAAATTGTCATTATGGTTGCAAACAAGCCGTCTCAAAGACCAATAGTTCATCATTTTTGTTGCAACGCACAAATCATTCAAGGGAAAGACCAAGTAAACATGCTTGTCATAGAGGAGACCAAAAACATCAACATGATTGCAAACAAACCATAAGCAAGAGAAATTGTTCAACTTGTTTGATGCAAAACCTGTGCAAAGTATTAGAGTTGGATTCAATCCACAACTCACATGTATGCTCACAAGAGCTCGTATTGTCAACTCATGCGCAATTGAGGTTGACATTATCATGCGTTTACCGACACACACAAGACACCATATGAAGAAATTATGTGCACGGTATATGAACACATCATCCATCATGAAGCATCTCTTCATTTGCACATCACCAACCACACAAAAATCAATTGAAAATATGACATATGTGGATGGTCACTATGCAAAGTGAAGGATGGAACAAGGTCCATAAGAGAAAACGAAACATCTCCAAAAAGTGAGAAAGCTATGGGGGCAATCTCGTTATCAACCATTTCAACATTATTGCAAGCAACACATGTGAAAGAGGAATTGTTCAACATGTTGCATTCCACTATGGGAGAAAATGGAAACATTCGTAACAAGGCATGCTCATGGCAAGATCATCACAAATAGGTGATTCCACATGATCAACATTGGTTTTAAACAAAGTATCACAAGGGAATAAGAACGAATCATATGTGACATCAATATAATCATCCATAACATGCAAGCAATCATAGTTCATCATGTCCACTAGTGGGATCATGGTCACATCAACACCCATACCTTGATAGTCCCGCTCATGTGAAGTAGGTGTTGAAGTCGTAGGGGCTTCCGTGTAGCTGACTTGTCCAATTTGAAGTAGACATGGAGTGGCATCATCATCCTCCTCCATGTACATCTTCTCCATTTGAATCATCATTGTGTCGAGCAGTGGCGTCTCATCATTCACGGAACCTAGCACACAATGAGAGAACACACTAGAGGTAGAGGGTAAGTTGTTAGAATTCGAAATGTCCTCACAAGGCCTATCAACTACCTCTCTCAACTCATGTGGTGTATCACTCATTTCCTCAAAGTGGTAGAACTCAATCTCACATATGGTGGAGGCACTCAACTCACTCTCACTCTCACTCAAGTGGGCTAAGTGGCTCTCATTCTCACATGGGATTGGTACCATCTCATAACTCAAGCTCATAGGGATGGGCTCGGATTTCTCAACTCCATACGCCACCATGGTTGAAGGGATACTCCCATGCTCAACCTTCTCGACCTCATCGCCTCCAAAGGTCAATGCCATAGTGGGGGCATCATCCCTCGACTCCATTGCCGAAGGAAACATCCCATGCTCTGCATCGTCACTTGACTCATGGTCAAAGGTGATAGCATCATCCATGCTCGCCTCCGTGGTCGAAGTGAAATCCCATGCTCGACCGTCTTCTCACCATCTTGGTCACCAACTTGGCAATCCCACATCATGTGACCTTGGCCATTGCATATTGGGCACAAGAGATTGGGACATTCTCGTGGGTCATGGTCTTGGCCTTGGCAATTGTCGCATATGAGGTCTTCATCTTGCCATATGGGGGCCATTGTGGTGGTGCCACTTGGTGTAGATATCGTATGAAGTGAAGTGCTTGAGAAGGGCGCCGATGTTGTGGTGGCACTTGAAGGAGACATCATATAATTTGCACTCATCGCCATCTTCTTCTCATGTCGACGTTGGCGCTATTGAGTGGAAGGGTGACGACGAAAGTCATTTGGATGCCTTGGCTTCCTTGGCTTGGCGCGTCCACTAGAGCTTGGTGATATGTTCCGACGCTTGGCGAGTGTGTCGATGTTGGCTTCAAGCTTGTCCATGTTATGAGCCGTCGTGGCCTTGTTCTTGTGGCGCCTTCTTGATCTTGATGAAGAGTGTAGACGCTTGGCAAGCTTGTCGATGGCATCCGTGAAGTTCTTGAATGCTCGATTAGTGTCGCCGAACTTGTCCAAGGGTGCATCAACCTTGTTCACTTGGCCATCTCTCATGTTGGCATATTTCTTGTGGCGCCTTGATGAGGTAGATGGGCCTTGGCTTGGGTTGGCCTTGTTGATGCACTTCGTGGGGCGCCGTCTTGTTGTTGATGTAGAAGGTCGATGCTTGGCGCTCTTGGCGATGTCCTTGTCACGGCGCCTTCAAGAAGGTGATGAAGCTTCATAGGATCGACTCATGGTGGTCTTCTTGTTGTTCCATCTTGAGCTTGAACCATAGTAGGTTGTGCCATGACGCTTGGTGGTGCCGCTCTTGAACATGGTGGTGATGGGAGTCCTCTCCTCTTGCATGTCGTCGAAGGTGTAGTCGATGTCGTCGCACATGCATAAAGAGTGGTAGTCGTAGACGTTCTCCACCATGTCATCGGAGTTGTAGTTGTAGTAGTGGCACTCCACCATGTCGTTGTAGTCGAAGTCGGTACCATATTTTGAGGCATATGCGGAGACTCGCACCTCATTGTCGTTGGAGCTTGTGTAGTTGATACCATGTGATGAAGTTTTGTCGACGTCGTGGTACCGCTCCATGTCGTTGACGCTTGTATAGTCGGAGTCATGGTAGCGGAAGTCTTGGTGATGATCCATCATGTCATGCACACTCATGGAGACGTAGTCGTGGTAGCGGAAGTCTTGCTGATGCTCCCTTATGTCATGGGGTCATTGTCGGTGTAGTAGTCGTCCCCCATGTCCTCAAAGCATGAGGCATCATAGTCCATGTGACTCATCATGTACTCAACATCATCTTCGCCTCCATAGTTGTATATATGTGGAGTGGAAAGGAACTAGAGCACAACCTTCTCACCTTTGTAGATAGTATTGGACGTTGTGGACAACCAAAGGGAACGATCACAAAGTAAAGTGCTTGTGTTCAAGTATCCAAAGCAAACTTCAAAACACACACGGCTTAAAAGTGGATGTTGGGGATATACCTACTGGGGGTATCTCTGACATAGATCAATCCGGCTAGTCCAGGGTGCCCTGTAATGGTGGTGAAGGCTTTGGCCTGCCAGGCGGCCTAGATAGTCGGTGTACAAGGCGGACGAAGGATGGAAAGATGGAGGCCCAAGACTGAAGCCCATGACGCCACCAAGATCAAGACGGAAGGCGGTGACTTGCCGGACAGGTTTAGGACTCAGTAGTCTTGCCGTACACGTTTGTCCCTTGTAACCCTAGGTCCGGCCGCCTATATAAGCCAGACCACGGGAAGCCTTTAGGGGAACACATAGCATACTCTGATACTTTCATACAATCCCATACTCATTGTAACCCGATCAAGGCTATTGCCATTATAGTGAGTTATAGCAGCACGTAGGGTCTCGCCACCGCTGCGAGATCCGAAGCTGGGTAAACTGCCTTGTTGGATCCCGACCTCGACGACGTCCACCTTCACCCCCTCGGTTAACCCTCGGCTAGAGGACCCCCGTATCCTATCTACAATGCCGATACGACGACAGTTGGCACCCACCGTGGGGCCAAAGGCAGCAAGCGTCACGTTCCAGGCGGGAACCCTAGGCGGCATTGGCGAAACCATCGCCGTCGGCCATGCCATGCGCTATGTAAACAATCACTACATCAGCTGCGACGAGTCCTACATCCCCACAGACGACTACATTGTCGGATGTGGGGTTGTGCCGTTTGGCAGCGTCGATGTATTCATTGGCTACACATCTGAGGCGTATGCGTTGCCGCGGATTTATTCGCCATCCCACCCGCCCTACAATCAGGAAGCTTACATTCAAGACGGATCTGAGTCCGCCTCCTCCCAGGAGTCAGCAGATTCAGATCTACACTTTGTTGGCATGACATGACTGGGATCTGACTCCCAGCCTGATAGCAATGATCCCGAATCAATCCTCCCTGCGTTGCAGGATGAGTCTATGTTGGATGCCGGATCCAGATCTACTGTTCATGTCAACGTAGACTGATTCCGAAGAAGACTCTGCAAGCATGTTTGAGCAACGGATCAAAAGGTGTTAAAATACACCCGAACCTCCGCCTTCCGAGGCGGCCACAGGCTCGTCCGCCAACATGCAGCAAGTTTTTGTGGCGGATGTCACCAACACAGATCCGGCTAAGGAGGCGGCAGCAGATGCCGCCACCGCTAGAGCTGCGGCAACCGATCCACTGTTCGAAGAGCCCCCGCCGGCTCTGAAGAAAAAGAAGGTTATGGAGAAAGGCGAGCTCAGCAAGATAGGGAACATGGCGGTCCTGGCGGAAATCCTGCACACGCCCGTGAACGATAAAACTAATCCAGCTGATTTAGAGAAGCTTCGAAGCACTTTGGTGGAGCAAACCGAATACCTAAAAAGCAAGCAGGTAGAGGTTCAGGGTCTTCTCGAAGAAGCCAAGGAAGAAAACGCCAAGTTAACCTCGAAGCGCAACCTCTTCACCACTACTCCATTGCCCAAGCCGACAGGACAGGTGGCAGACAAGAAAAGCAAGAACGGCAGGGATCAGTCTCCCGACAACTTCAAATCCCCTGCCCAAATACTTGGTTTCGAGTGGGCTTCAGCACCGCAGCGTAAGGACAAGAACGGGGACGTCATTCTCTGCACCCCTGTCCTCAACACTGCGGCCGCCTTAGACATCCTCAACAACGATGACTACGACAAGGACGAGAAGATCTATTACGCCTCGATCCTTGCTCACAAAGCTTTAGAGCAGCAGGCCTGTGTTGATTCTCGTGCCGACATGGTGATGATCCCGAAGAGCAAGTCTTGATGCCTGCACAAATAACGAGATTTAGGTTGAGACTCCAAGTGCAGAGTGTATAGTATAGTGGAAGACAGTTTTCCCCACGAGGGGTGACTTGAGGGTTTAATATCGAACTCTCGGGGAATCTGAAGTGGTAGATTTATCTTCTTATCCTTCTTTTGGTTACCTACAAAACAAGGTTAGATGTTTTGGTCCTCAACCTCACCTGTGGTTGTCAAGCACAAGGTGTAAGAATGATATCAGGATAGTTATGCAATGCAAACAGGAAATAAATATGCAATGATGGTGGATGCAATGGTAAATGATATTTTTGGGTTTTTAAATGATGTATGCAAGATGAAAAGTATTTTTGTATTTTCGGATTTAATGATGGCTGAAAATATAAAAGTGGTATATGGTGTTGGAAAGGTGTTTCTTATGATTAAAAATGGACTGGGGTTCATGGTTTCACAAATGCACTCTCTCTTTATAAAGTGGTAGACAATGGAACACACAAAGTTAACATATGAGATTGCAACACAGGGTTTGATAACAAGTTACTTAGATATATGGGCATCACGTCCTAACATAGAGATCTTTTGGTTATTAACCTCTCTTATACTCCACCAAGATGCGAACTAAATCATAACACCTCAGTAATTAAGATAACTCAGAGTATAGCAATAAGTATCATGACATGAAGTGAAAATAAGAACATGCTAGATCTAGTCATGGAGTAGTGGCAATGGTCACGCCCACATCCCCGGTAGAATGGTATTTTAGTTTATCCCTAGTGAGGTAACAAAGTAAGGTAAAGATACCAAAGTGGATCGCAAAACTTTCTCTCACGTTCACTGCACTAGCCACCCCCGTTACTCCAACTAATGCACACGTTCCCCCTCACACGCTCTCATAAACATGCTTGATCAAAACAAGTAGACAAGAACAGGGTACATAATATGCATCTATACTCATAACTGAAACAAACATTGCAATCTCAAACATATATTAACTCATAAAGATCCACCACAAATGTATTACAACGGTGACCGTAATCATGTTCAGCAGCTCATACGGTGCTAATTAGTGAAGCTCAAGAGAGGAGAGATACATAAGTTACTTCCACAAACCCATAGTCCAGAGGTGGACTACTCCCTCTTCATCATGGAGACGGTGGAGAAGTTGATGGAGAAGGTGGAGACCACGCCGGCAGCGCCCCGCCGGAGTTTTCCCCCTCCAATCTGCAGCTCCTGATCTCCGTTTCGGTGTTTCTGTGTTTCTGCGGCGCTCCTTCCAGAGAACGACGGGGGACCTTTTTTATAGGCGTTTTTAGGTCAAGACGAAGGCGGTGGAGCGAAGATCGACGGCAACGGAGCCACGAGGCCCAAACGGGTGGGTCCCACGCGGCCACAGTACCTGGCCGCGTGGGCCAGGCCCGTTTGGCCCTCGGGTCTCCGTTTGCTTGCTTCCTTTTTCCGTAGTCCTTCTTCCTTCCAAATATTGACGCCCGTAAATTTCCAGGTGATTTCGTTGACGTTTGGGTCCCTGAAACATTAAAATACAAAACTAGGGTTTTCTGCCTGTGCAGGGTTAATTCCAAATAAATGGGAAAACTATGAAGTATTCCCAAAATCATGATAAAACATTGATATAACCCTTATATGATGCAAATATGATTGGAATATAAGCAATTAAAGTGCAAAGTTCATGTATGCATTTTACATGCATCACATGGCGGACGCAAGAGGAGGAAGGCTGGAGTCCAAATCCAACGCCTACAAAGCTGTGGCTGGTGGCCACCCCGAGGACCCATCCGGCTCCAGTAGCCATGGGAAGGGGAAAGACAAGGACAAGGACCCGCGTAAATCACCGCCTCCCAAGTGGCAGCATGACGAAGCATCCCGAACCGGCAACAGACGTGAAGCCTCGTCTCCTCCACCGCCTAGACGGGATGAAGGAGGAAGCCGTGGACACAAGCAACCGCCAAGGAGTGGCGCCAATCGCGACAACGCCCCGCCGCGAAGAAGAAGCAGGGACCGCACACCGTCCCCACCGCCAGTGCCCAGGCACGAAGGCGGAAGCCAGGGACACAACAACGAGCCTCGGCACAGCCGGGCAGCGCAGGACGAGCGCCACGCAGATAGATCCAACAGGCAGCTCGATCCAAAAGATGCGCGACATCGTCTCAACGACATAAAGGCAGGAAAGCAGCACGCCTACCTCAGCCCTGAGTGCTTTGGCGCAGCCATCCGCAATGTTCAGATACCTCGAGACATGACATCAGTGTCAAAAACTCATCTGAGGTACAATGGAGCGGACAAGCCAAACTCACGGTTGTCAGATTACGTGATGGCAGTCAAAATTGCCGAGGGCAATGGCCTCGTCGCCGCACGCTTCCTTCCCCTCATGCTAGAGGGGACAGCCCGAAGCTGGATCGAAAACTTGCCGGAGAAAAGCATTCATAGTTGGCTTGACATGGAAAAGGTGTTGACGCAACACTTCCAGGGCACATACAAGCGACCTAATACATATACAGATTTGGTCCGCTGCGTGCAAAAGCCGGATGAAACTGCAACAAGCTTCCTGGCAAGGTGGATCCAGACAAAGGCAAGCTGTGAAAACGTGGACAATAATCAAACAATTCATGCCTTCACCACAGGCCTCCTGAAGGGCTCGAGTCTCAGACATAAGCTCGTACGCATGCAGGTCAAGGACCTCAGAGTCATGCTTGAAAAAGCAGCCATGTACGCACAGGCGAATGACGACGCGCGCGATATTGACGGCGCTCATGACATGGCGCCAAGCAGGCGAGCAAGTCACAAACGCAAGGCTCCCCAGGACGACAAAGCCGGACCATCAAACGAGGTCGCCGCCGCATTCGAAGGCAAAGGCGGAAAACGCAAGTGGAAAGGATGGGGTAAAGAAGGCGGCTCTAGCAAGCAACGCCTGACCTATGATCAGGAAAAAGCCTTACCCTGCCCAATCCATGCATCCTTGGGGAAGGTTAACCATACATTGGGGAATGCCGGTTCATGGAGGATTTCAAAAAGGACCCCGAGGTTGGCTGGAAGCCGAAAAAGAGCAAAAAAGCTGAGAAGACAAAGAAGGAAGACGATGATGAGGCAGTCTCCATGTCGGAAGATGAGGACCCTAAGCCGCCATGCAAGGAGAAAACGTACCCCAAGGTGCACGGCCAGTTGGTCTGTTTCTTGGGCACTCCTTCGGCAAAGGAAGAAATGACGGAACTACGCGAGCTAAATGCCACAGTGCCTGATGTTCCTCAGTACTTAGATTGGTCCGAGAAGGCAATCACCTGGGACAGAGATGACCACCCAGATCACGTGCCTCACCCCGGCAAATACGCCCTTGTCGTCGACCCAATTGTCGACAACTTCAGACTAACCAAGGTGTTGATGGACGGCGGCAACAGCCTCAACATCATGTATGAGGACACCCTGAAGCGCATGAACTTGTCGGAAAGCCAGCTTGATTACAGTAAAGTCAAGTTCCATGGCATTGTTTCGGGAAAGTAAGCCAAATCCATGGGAAGCATCAAACTTGAGGTTACTTTCGGACCTGAGACAAACTACCGCTCAGAGTATCTCAGGTTTGAAGTAGTACCCTTCGAGAGTTCTTACCACGCCATATTTAGACGGCCAGCTTTCGCCAAGTTCATGGCTAGGCCGTGTTACATCTACAGCAAACTGAAGATGCCTGGACCCAACGGTACCATCATCGTCAATGGCAACTTCAAGAAAGCAAAGGAGTGCGAACGTGGCAATGCCACCTTCGCTGAGGCAGTCCTCCACGCAGAGGAGCTAGCCATGATGAAGAAGGAGATTGATACGTCGCAGTTGCCGAAACACGTGAAGACTGCCGAGCCCAAGAAGACTTTCAAGGCCTCCGAGTAAACAAAGAAGGCAGACCTGGTGCTAGGCGACAGCTCCAAGCAAGTCACCATCGGGTCCGGCTTAGATGACAACTAGGAAAGCGCGCTCGTCGAGTTCCTTCGTGAGAATCGGGACATCTTTGCATGGTCGTCAGCCGACATGCCGGGTGTGCCGAGGGAACTTGCCGAGCACTCTCTTAATGTCTACAAAGGAGCTAAGCAAGTGAAGCAGGGAATAAGGCGCTACGGTGAAGAGAAGCGAAAGGCAATAGGGAGGAGATCATCAAGTTGCAAGAAGCCAAGTTCATTAGGAGGGTAGTACACACTGATTGGTTGGCAAATCCTGTAATGGTTCCCAAACCCAATAAGGAAATGAGAATATGCATTGATTATACCGGTTTGAACAGGTGTTGTCCTAGGGACCACTTTGCTTTACCACGTATAGATCAGGTCATAGACTCCACAGCCGGCTCAGAACTGTTGTGCTTTTTGGATGCGTACTCCGAGTACCACCAATTCAAAATGCGTGAATCCGACCAACTCAAAACATCGTTTACTATGCCCTACGGGACCTTCTGCTACATCACGATGCCCTTCGGCCTAAAAAATGTTGGCGCAACGTATCAGCGATGTATGCAAAGATGCCTTCATGAGCAGATTGGCCGCAATATTCACGTCTACGTAGACGACATTGCCGTCATGTCCAAGAAGAAGGCGGATTTGCTTGACGACTTGCGAGAAACCTTTGATAGCCTCCGAGTATATAAGATGAAGCTCAACCCGAAAAAATGCGTTTTCGGGGTTCCTGCCGGCAAACTTCTCAGCTTTATCATTTCCGAACGAGGAATCGAGGTCAATCCGGAGAAAATCAAAGCAATCCTCAACATATCCAGGCCCAAGGACCTGAAGGACGTGCAACGACTTGCCGGCTCGGCGGCTGCTGTCAGTCGTTTCCTTAGTCGTCTTGGAGAGAAGGCAATGCCTGTCTACCGACTTCTGAAGAAATCCGACAACTTTAAGTGGACAGTCGAAGTTGATGCCGCCCTGCAGCAACTCAAGGAAGCATTAACGACTGCCCCAATTCTCGCAGCACCTCGTACACAGGAGCCAATGCTGCTTTACATCGCGGCAACTAACCTAGTTTTCAGCGTAGTCCTGGTTGTGGAACGCAAGACGGAAAAATCAGAGATCCCGGAACAGCGTCCGGTCTACTTCATTAGTGAAGTCTTTTCCGCCTCCAAACAGCGTTATCCGCATTACCAGAAGCTGGTCTATGGTGTTTTCTATGCCGCCAGAAAGTTAAGGCATTACTTCCAGGAACATTCCATCACGTTAGTGAGCAAGGCACCTCTGGGAGATATAATCAACAATACGGATGCCACAGGCCGAGTTGCTAAGTGGGGCATTGAACTCGCCGCCTTCGACATCACGTACAAACCCAGAAATGCCATTAAGTCTCAAGCCTTAGCAGACTTCATAGCAGATTGGACAGAAGCCATGGACGAAGTACCTCTCCCTGAGGAAGCATATTGGATTATGCACTTTGACGGTTCAAAAATGCTTCAGGGCTCGGGGGCTGGCATCGTGTTAAGAAACCCGCAAGGAGACAAACTTAGTTATGTGCTACAAATCCACTTCAAGGCAACCAATAATGTTGCCGAATACGAAGCACTCCTTCACGGCTTACACATCGCCAAGGAACTGGGCGTCCAACGCGTCCTCTGTTATGGAGATCAGACTTGGTGGCGCAGCACACACGTGGAACTTGGGACGCAAACAGTAAGACAATGGCGGCATATCGCGCTACCGTTGACGAATTCGCTAAATGCTTCCTAGGCTACGAGGTCCGCCACATCCCAAGGGCTCAAAATGAGGCGGCAGACACACTTGCCAGATTGAGGTCTAAGCGCAAAAAGGTACCAAAAGATGTTTTCCTGGAACACCTACACAAGCCGTCGATAAAAGGGGCAGACTTCTTTGACCCAGAGTCGGCAGAACCAGTCGGAGACGCTAGCTATGCCGTCTACCTGGTAAAGCCAGATTGGACGACGCCATATTTGGACTTCTTGATTAATCAGGAGTTGCCAGATGATGAGGTTTTGAAAAGGCAAATCAAAAGAAGAGCCAAGGCATTCACAATAATTAAAGGCGAATTGTACAAGCGTAGCACCACCGGTATCTACCAACGTTGCATTTCTCCTGAAGAAGTTAGAGACCTGTTGGACAAGATACATGCTAGAGTATGTGGACATCACGCTTCCTCACGCTCCCTTGTTTCCAAAGCTTTCCGACAGGGTTTTTACTGGTTAACAGCCAAGCAAGATGCAGAGGACATCGTCAAAAGATGCAGGGGCTGCCAACTATATGCCAGACAACCACACATGCCGGCTGAGGAGCTTAGAACAATACCCATCACATGGCCTTTTGCAGTCTGGGGCGTGGACATGGTTGGTCCGTTTACTTGTGGCTGTAGACAAGTTGACCAAATGGGTTGAAGCTAAGCCCATCAAAAAGCTAGACGGTGCCACAACCGCAAAGTTTCTGTGGGGAATAATCTCTCGGTTCGGGGTGCCTCACAGCATTATCACCGATAACGGCACTAACTTGTCGGAAGGCGAAGTCGAGGAGTACTGCCATAAAAACGGCATCCGCCTAGATCTTGCCTCCGTAGCACACCCGCAGGCAAATGGCCAAGTAGAGCGTACAAATGGTTTGGTCCTCCAGGGCATCAAACCACGTCTCGAAGTACCGTTGCACAGGGCGGTTGGGGCTTGGGTGGATGAATTGCAGTCTGTCCTTTGGAGTTTATGAACAACCCTAAACAGATCAACCAAGTTCACTCCTTTCTTCTTAGTCTATGGCGCAGAAGCAGTGTTGCCGTCCGACATGATGTACGATTCTCCCAGAATTCAAGCCTACGTTAGGAAGACAAGATGCAAGAATACAGTCCTTTTGCTTACCCTATTCTCCCTAATTTTGCAGATTGTGCATTTAAGATGGGAAGAAGGGTTCCTTTCCACCCCGAAGAAAACCTGCACCCAGCAAAGTGTTCGAGCAAGTTCTTCTTTCCACCCCGAAGAAAACCTGCACCCAGCAAAGTGTTCTAGCAAAGTGTTGTTTTGATATTTAGTTGTATTTTCATTTCAGAATACCTGTTTGTATTGTATATGATTGTAATATACCTTGTTTGGTTGTTGTATAAAATATTATGTGTTTATTGGCTCTATTTGAATCAAAATATTGGTTGCATGTATTTAGGACTGATGGGTTTAACATGGACAGCATGCCCTAGGCCCATCTGACTAGTGGGACCAGATAAAGAAATCGGACATGTGGGACCTATACTAAATTGCAAAATAGATTAAAAAAGATAAAGAAACTGACATGTGGGCCCACTAGATCGTATGGCGAGTGGGACCAGATAATAATATGGACCCTAAAAGGCCTAGGCCCAAAAGTGAAAATGGACTGCCAAGGCCCGGAAAAGAAAAAGGCCGGACTTTTTGGGCTTGTCCCATATAGACTACCAAAATGGACCGGGCTGATTTTAATTTACGACGATTTGATTTGATCATAATTTTGCCATGTAGGACTGGCCACGTAGGATCTGATGTGCCATCGCCGGACTAGTAGTGACGATATGAGATCGTCATAATTTTATGACGGTCCAAAATCGTCATAGATGATTATGACGATTTAAAAAAAAGGTCGTAATTTTTTATTACTGATGGAAGATTGACAACTATCTGTTTTTGGTCATAAAATCGTCATAAATGAAGAATAGTGACGATTTAGTGACGAAAATAGAGGGTCATGTATCAGCATATTTCTTGTAGTGAAATCTGTACACACCACATCTGAAAATAAAATGTTGAACGATACATACCTACGCTCTCTACACTTTTTTTAATCAGGAGGTACCAGCACCTCGTAAGTGAGACAACATAGAAGTAGAAGCGCACCTCGTAAGTGAGACAACATAGAAGTAGAAGCTACAGGATTCACGTTCCGCTAAGAGAATCTGAAAAGGTGAAAATAAGGGAAATAGTAGTAGGATTACTTCATCCTGTCACCACTTAGGAAAGAGAAAGCGAACACCGTATTGCCTTGCGAAGAGATTTACTCAGAGAAAATAGAAGGAACATGTAGAGAGCGCTAATATTTTACAATAGCAGGTAAACAAATATTTTGATTGGGTACCACAAAGTGATCGAAATTCACTTACGTCGATGAATTAACCTAAGTGCGATAGATTTTAACATGACCTTTGTATATTTACACTTGGGAGAGAATGGAGTTCAAATTCAAATTTCAAAAATAAATCATGACATAAGGTCCTGATGATATCATATTGTTTGGAAAATTTAAATTGATTGAATAATTTCAAATTACCTTGACTGGATAATTTAAATTGACTCGAATATTTTTTAATAATGGACATCTCGAAAGTAAATGAAAATATTAAAGAAATAAGACGGTAATAAAAAGAATAACTTTATTCATTCAATAGTCTTTACAATTGGACTATTACAAAATCAAAAGGAAATTTGAAAGAAAGAAAAGAAAGACCTAAGCTAATTAGACTCTTGAACCTGCAAAACGAACACTTTGATGAAGGTTAAAATGTTTGCTATCATCATGTGATGTGATGTGGCATTTTTTATGTAGTATCTAGCTATTTGGAAATTAAGAACATGTCTTAGTTCTCACATGGTTTTTAGAGGGATTTATTTCCAATGCCTTGATAATTTCAAAAGAAAAGACAAATGGATAATTGTATTAGTTGATTTTTTTCGAATAATTGGAATGTGGGTGGCAATTTTTGAAATTTCTGAATTTTTTTCATAGAAACAACATGTCGCCAAAAATAATAACAAGTTTAATTAGGAAAACTAAACTTTCAATTTTATGAAACATTTATTTATTTTCGTTAACATTCATTGAAAATATATTTAAAAATAAAGTGCACATGATTTTTTTTTACATGTGCGAAACTCATATGAAATATTTGTGATGCCACACGAGGACTAATGGCACATGGGGACAAGCGCACCTGATATACGGAAAATTTAAAGATGTTCAAAAAATTCCAAAAAAAATTACGCTCAAAGATTGCCAAATATTCTAATCGTGTAAATAATTTGACCATAAAAAATTATTCCTAGACTTCTGGACAAAAAAGACAAATTTCTGATGAATATAGCGTGTATATAGCGTCTTTTTTGGCAAATCTTTAACCCAGTTTGCAATGAATGTTATTCTCTGAAACAATTTTTTGTACGGGTGCAATACTTGATAATATTTACCCGACTAAAAGTTTCGGATTTTTTTGAAATTTTTATGAATTACTAAATTATTTTAAATATCATGAAATTTAATTAGGAAAACTAAACTTTCAATTTTATGAAACATTTATTTATTTATATTCGTGAATATTCATCAAAAAAAATTAAAAAATAAAGTGCACATGAAAATGTTTTACATGTGCGAAACTTTTATGAAATATTTGTGATGTCACAAAACAGTCATAATGAAAATATGCATGAAATATTTGGGGTTTCAATACCATTTTCAAAAGTCGATTTTTTTTTTTTGAAAATATGATGAAAAATGTCCAATATTGATCTTGTTTTGAAGATCAATATTCGACATTTTCGGTTAGGTGTGAAGACAATGGTGAACTATGGGGTGGGTGCATCCCAGGGATCTCCTGAACTACTAGGGAAGCTCCACATATTTAAAATCCTTAAACCTTCCTTAAAGTAGGGGAATATTTGAAGGAGCTTTAGCAATTTATTTAAGGGAAAATGCATGATTTTCATGGATGTAAGTGTACTCTATTACAAGCATGGGCTGTTACGTACGGCCAAGTAACTTTAAACTAGTAAGTGCTCTTGGACAAGGGTGTAAATAAAATTCCAAACTCATGAGCTAACCAAGTAATTCATGAATCGACTGGACTTAATTTTTGAACTTAGTGACTAACGAGCCAAGTCGAGTTTTAATCTAAAATTATTTACCAAACAAGATTAACATTTGAGTTAACAAGTTAGTTGCTCAACTTGTTAAGATTAGTTAATTAGCATCCCCAAATAATACGATTCTAGTATGTTATTATAATTATTTTTTTGATGACAGTGTAATGAAGATTATGGTGTAATTGTGTGTCTTTATTTATTCCCTATGCAACCAAATTATAAATTTATGAACGCTCACATAATTTATTCCATACATATGCTAACTCGTTCAAATTTACAACGAGCTTAGCGATTTAAACAAGATAACTCGTGAGTTACACGAGTCGGTCCGATTTCATTTTGAACTCTTTATTTTAGCGAGCCAAGCCGTGCTAATTGACTATATTAACATACTCCAGTGAGTCGATTTGAGTCCGGTTAGCTCGAATTCCAGCCGACTCAAGATAGAGCGAAGGTCGCGACAATCACACTCTATGCAACTATAAGTACTCCCTACATCTCGAAATAAGTACACTTCTAGCTTTGTTTTTAGTAAAATATTTTAAAATTTGATCAACTTTATAGAAAAATAGCAACAACTACAAAATCAAATTAATATCTTTAGATTCATCTTGAAATATAGTTTCATAATATGTTAATTTTATGTCATACTTATTGCTACTTTTTTCTATAAAGTTGGTCAAAATTAGAATAGGTCGACTTAGGACAATACAAAACGTACATTTATTTAAAAGCAGAGATAGTAAGTGTCAATAATTTCTACTTTGAAAAGACAGAGAGCTCAAAAAACAATATGGTTATCTAAACATGTGGGAAACTTATGGAGTATTACATAGAACTAGAGGTATCTAAACCAAACATGAAAGGGTTTTATGAAACACTCCCTCCTTTTGAAAAATAATAGTAAACGACATAAAATTTTATTTCCAGTCAGTTTTTCTACAGGATTTTATAAGTCTACTTACGTTTTAGGAAAGAGGAGGTCCTCGAGTTATTGTTCCGTAGCAGAGAAAGTTTGAATTTTTTAATAGCCAGATCAATTTTATAAGTCTACTTACGTTTTAGGAAAGAGGAGGTCCTCGAGTTATTGTTCCGTAGCAGAGAAAGTGCAAAAGGAAAAAACGTATTCGACAAGGGAGATTCCATTCCAGACTTCCGAGGGCTGACAAATTGACCACGTCCTTCCCGAGCATAATCACAGAATACAAAGGAGCTAGGTGTAAAAATCCTATGGAGAGGTCACAAGTCACAACTCACAACCCGCCGGCTATATCCGAAGTCATCCATTTGTGCAAATCAACGCTTCTCTCTGTAGTGGGTGGAAGCAGAAGAGAATAAACTATAAGCGGAAAAAAAGCAAGGAGGCTGACTCACGGTTCCCTTCCCTCTAGCCTAGCCAGCAGCCCCAATCCTCTCACCAAGCACAAGAGAAGAAGAGAGGAGGAGAGAGGCAGAGCAGAAGCAAGGAGAGAGAGAGAGAGGAGCTCCATTTCGGCACCCCGTCCGGCCTCCTCCCCCACATGGCGACGCTGCCGGGCGGGGCCCACCCCGCCGGCGCGGCAGCTGACCCGATGCAGGTCGACGAGCCGCACGCCGCCGCGGCGCCCGTGGCCGAGAAGGTGAGCGACCCGTCCCCGCCCGGATCCCCGGCGGCCCAGCGGCCTGCCGCAGCGTTTCCCTAACCCCCCAGATCTGCCCCCTGTTGCTTCTGCCGCCTCGTCGTTCCTCTCCTGCTTGACGTCTGGTAGTTCCGCGTTTGTTGATCCACTCGTAGATCTGCGGGATTCCCCCCAGGCTTTTGCTCCGTGTTTGGGAGTGGATTGGCATCTGATTAGGAGCGTAGCTTTGCTTGCCTGTCAGGAAATGCGCTACTTTGCTTTGGGGCTGGTCTTTGCGTGTGCGCTATGCAAGCATCCCATCTCCTGCTGCTAAGTTGCTTGGCTCAAGGAGTCGCCTGTGTGTGTCTTTGGGAGTTTCTTCTAGTACTAGTACTAGTTAACTATTATGGCTTAGATGTGTTGTTCTACATACATGGAGACAATTAAATCGGTTATTTTTGGCTTCGTGAGGCCGTTGAATAAAACCTACCTTCGGTGTTCGGTTGGTTAGCAAGGTTAATAGTCATCTTGTAGTCTTGTAGCTGGGACTCTGACTTATGGATAAGGATATCCTGAATTGCAGTGTAATGCTAGTATGATGTATACAGTCTATTGTAGTAATTACAGGTGTAGAGTTCCAGTTCGAGCAAATATGTTTTATGGATTAGGAGAGTTGGCCATAGTATTGCACTTAATTAGTACTTCTAACGTCTTGCAGCCATTTTAGACATTTGAATCTTTAGGTTGTTGATTCATGCTTCTTTCGGCGTGTTTGTTTGCCTCGTTAAAGTGCTGATTTGCCTTATGTATTTTCACCACATGACAGCATGGTGCTGCTATTATCCAAGGGAGTGATCCAGTCACTGGTCACATAATCTCCACAACGATTGGAGGGAAGAATGGAGAGCCTAAAAGGGTAATTTTGCATAGACACGCAAACACAAGTCACAATGCATTGTTGAATTATGTGATAGTTTTCCTAACTTGGATTGTTATTTTGTGTTTCTTAGACAATTAGCTACATGGCAGAGCGAGTTGTCGGAACTGGATCATTTGGAATTGTCTTCCAGGTACAATCTAGTTGCTTCATTGTAAGTTTCCTTAGTTAATTTTGCCTCTTATTTTACATCTGTGTTTTGTGTATGCATTTAGGCAAAATGTCTGGAGACAGGCGAGACCGTTGCCATCAAGAAGGTTTTACAGGACAAGCGTTACAAGAACAGAGAGCTGCAAATTATGCGATCAATGGACCATTGCAATGTTGTCTGTTTGAAGCATTGCTTCTTCTCTACCACAAGCAGAGATGAACTTTTCCTCAACTTGGTTATGGAGTTCGTACCCGAGTCGTTGTATCGTGTTCTGAAGCATTATAGCAATATGAACCAAAGGATGCCACTTATATACGTCAAACTGTATGTGTACCAGGTAAAAAGTTGTCAATAGTAGTTTTCTGATAGAGTTTCAATAGTGTCATGTTCTGATATTGATATTTTGGTCTTCTTATGCAGATATTTCGGGGTTTAGCTTACATTCACAGCGTGCCTGGAGTTTGCCACAGGGATGTCAAGCCTCAGAATCTCTTGGTATATTTGCTATGCTTGACCTTTTTAATCACTTTTGGTGTTGATAGGCGGGTCAGGGGTAAATGACTGATTTAATTGTCATTTCCACAGTAGATGTCAATTAATGTACACTAATATTTGCTATGCTTGACCTTTTTAAGCACTTCTGAATATGTGCTGACTCTCACATAATTGGTGTTGATAGGTGGATCCTCTGACTCACCAAGTCAAAATTTGTGATTTTGGGAGTGCTAAAATGTTGGTAAGTGAACACACTGGTTGATCCCGTAGCATTTTTAGTGTACATTAGAGTGGTATTTATGGATTGCAATATGATGTAATTTAAAAGTTTGTTAATTGTTTGCATGGTTTTGATTGTAGAAGTAAAGAAAAAAGCTAAGTGGCTAAGATTAAGGAAGCTACATTCTTTCTATTGCTGCTTTATTGTGGACTACTTAGAACTTGCTATGATGCATTTCAGATAATCCTTTTTTGGCCGTGGTATCTTTTCTCCTTTAGGATTGCTTGAAAAATTATTAGCAATTTTAGGGGATTTTTAACACTGTTTTGTTCAGATTCTGTAGATTTTTGAGTTTTAGTTACTTTTATTTAAAGAAAAGGGCATTATACTTTGTTTTTCAACGTGTAATGCAATTCTAATTTTCACCTGCTCATCAGGTTAAAGGTGAAGCAAACATATCGTACATATGCTCACGTTATTACCGTGCTCCTGAGCTGATATTTGGGGCAACCGAGTACACAACATCGATTGATATATGGTCAGCTGGATGTGTTCTTGCTGAGTTGCTTCTTGGCCAGGTTAGCTTCTGTTTTGTTGGATTACCTTTCTGAACTTTCTGGTTATGTATCCACTCGAGTGGCAAACTTGCGACTAAACCTATTTTATCCATTTTACCAGCCTCTGTTTCCTGGTGAAAGTGCTGTGGACCAACTTGTTGAGATAATTAAGGTACTTTATTTTGTCTATGCTGCACTATTATTATTAAGAAATATTCTCACTGCTGCTGTATTTTCATGAGCTGAATGAGATCGCTTTGCTTGCAGGTTCTTGGTACTCCAACACGTGAGGAAATCCGCTGTATGAATCCCAACTACACAGAATTTAGATTTCCTCAGATAAAAGCTCATCCATGGCACAAGGTATGTTTTCTTTATTTACCACAATATTTCATTAATTTGCATTATGACACATCACAACTAACTTGTAATATCTATTTGCAGATTTTCCATAAACGAATGCCGCCAGAAGCAATAGACCTGGCATCACGTCTACTTCAATATTCACCAAATCTACGATGCACTGCTGTGAGTTTCTCATCTTCAGTTTGACTTGTTCAAGTCAACTAAAGAAGCCAACTACCCATTAATGATTGCCCCGTCTAATAATTGCATTGATTATTTCTCTCAACTTGATCAGTCATGTTCTATGTGTTGCTTTCTATTTTTATTAGCCAGCATGATTTGTTATTATTTTATTCAACCACGCATGTTCTATTGCATAAAGCAAGTGCCGACGATTGCATTTAAATTAGACAGCACCATTATGGTTTTAGGTCTGATATTTACTTAAGGGCATACACTGTTTCACATTATATCCTCACAAAAGGGAATATAATATTTTGCCCAATGTCCTTACAAAGGGAAGATATGTTTTTCCCTACATCCCATAAAAGAATAACAACTCTATGAGCTTCTCTTAGAATGGTCTGGACATGATTGACAAAAGAAAATGAATTAAAGAACTGTCGTCAGTTGTTGCCTTGGCATGTATAATACTTTCACTTTGAATGGTTGTATTTTTAGCTGCGGGTGTCTATTTGTTGTGATTCGTATGTTGTTGGCGCCCTCTGCTCTTAAAAAGTTAATGTGTATGGTCATTGTTCAACTGCCAATGTATGTTGAGTTCATTGCTTACTTATAATTATTGCAGCTCGAAGCATGCACACATCCCTTCTTTGATGAATTACGAGAGCCCCATGCAAAGTTGCCAAATGGACGCCCATTCCCTCCACTTTTCAACTTCAAACAGGAAGTAAGTTATTTAGATATACCTTGTTACTTCTATGTTCTATCTATCTAGCAAGCCTGGGTTAGCAAGTGTGTTTCTAGAGGTGAGGGGACTAATAAGTTTTGTTTGCTTATTCATCTGCAGGTAGCAAATGCTTCACCAGAGCTCATCAGCAGGTTGATACCAGAGCATGCTAGGAGACATTCCGGGTTCAATTTCTTGCCTTCAACGGGACAGTAGTGAAGGCTGTACGATTATTTACTTTGCACTGCCGTCAATGCTTGTTTATGCCAAACGGCAACCTGCATGTTCTCACATTTAGAATCTGATGACCATTATTGGAAAGCCGAAGACGAGCTGGCACCATTGTGTTTACATGAGGGGGGTATGTGTTTGTCCAGCTACCCCCTGATGTAAACCTTTACTGCTCCAACTCCATTATGATGAGGCAATGGTTGGGAGCTCGGCATTAGCCAAGAACTGTGCGCATGGCTGGAGAGAATTGGGATGGGATGGTGTATTGTTAAGCAATTGGTGGGACCAGAGAAAAACAATGTATTGTAATTTCTCCATGTTTAATGGTGTAGCGCGCCTGTAAGTGTTTCACATGTACTACCGTGAATGTAGCTGTGTAAATGTTCCTGATAGGATGTCTCAGTCATGGTGGTCTTGCTCAAACTTTTTATCCTCAACTCTAAATTGAACATGTATTAGCTTGGCTTAAGTAGCCGTGAAACTGGAGCCAAGTGCTTATTTTCATTATTATTATTCGTCTCCCTGACCCTGAGCAGTGAACGTTGCTGTATGATTGTTCTGAATTTCTAATATTCTTCCAGGGACGAGCTGACCATGGATGATGGATTAGGTATGTGTCAGTGCGATGTAGTAAGCCAAAGGATCGAACAATCGTATAATGTGAGAATAAAAGCCACACTTGTCGCCTTGTCGGCAATGCTGTGGTCCTCCTGCAATAGATGCTGTCTGTTAGTGTGGTTGAGCTTTTATCATGACGGCCGATTGCCTTTTATTTTTCGGCGATATTGCAAAGATCACATGGTTGGAACATACATCACCGGCATGTGGCCCCTGGCCGCCGTTCCACCCACGACTGACGATATTTCTTAACTTAGCCCATTGTGACAGTTTGACTATTGGAACTTGGAAGTCAGTAAACAATGTATCAATTGTTACTCCGCTGTTTGTGCTACTTTGAGGGCTTCCTGGTTTCACACTGCTTCATTCATCTGCCTCACTATTTCTGCGCTTCATGGTCAATAGTCATGATCTAATAATAAGTTGAATTTTAAATCAGATGCGCTGCAGGTACCTAAGCTAGCAGGTGAAGAGGAAGATCTCGCATGGACTAGTCTACAAACTGAAGCTGTCATGGTCATGTATCGAAAAATGCAGCAGATCTGGGATCTTGTTGAAAGTTTCCACATGAGCAAAGTGAACTACAACATATTCGGGACGTTCAACAAAAGAGTTGTCCCTGTCTAACCGTAAAGTTTGAAAGTACGAAAACCTCCAGTTGGGCAGCAATCCAAACCTTTGTACTGTATAAGCTACAATTATTTTTG
This sequence comes from Poa pratensis, assembly GCA_947311845.1. Lineage (NCBI taxonomy): Eukaryota > Viridiplantae > Streptophyta > Magnoliopsida > Poales > Poaceae > Poa > Poa pratensis. The sequence goes on along the minus strand of CAMZMU010000033.1, from coordinate 35,935,688 downwards.
TGTCTTTCTTTCAAAAATTAGGGTCTAGAGTCCAGACCTTTGAACTGTCTGAGCTACAACTGTTCTTGTGTCTTCCTTTAAAAAATTAGGATCCAAACCTTTGAAACGTATAGGCTACAACTATCAACTTGTATCCCTCGTCGTGCGCCGTTGGCCCTCGGGGACAATATCAACGACTTGCATAAGATCATAGTTCATAGAGAGGAGGAAGCAAGGAGCACTATCCAGTGACCGTGCGTAGTTGAACGGGCATTTATTTAGCCACCCGCAACGAATTCATATAGTAACACTAGGTAACCAGTTTGCGGGTAAATTGTACTCCCTCCGTCCAGGATTATAAGACTAGTCACAATGGGGAGTAACATCAGTGCCACATAGGCAAAAAATCTGATGTGGCGGGTAATTAATGAGGAGAGAGATGGTTGTGGTAACTAGCTATGTTACCATAACATCACACATTTCAAGGAAAGATGAGTGTATAACCTATTAAATATGACACTACACACATGTTACTCTCCACTATGGAGGTAGTAACTTAGAGTAGTAACATATACATGTTACTAGTCTAAGTTACTCCCCATTGTGACTAGTCTAAGTCGTCCACGGATGAGCAGCGCGACCAAGGTGGCAATCTATTGGACGAAATTCATCTCCTCAACCCCTACGATTCCACCTATCAGCTCGCACGAACAGAGAAAGAATCAGATGTGCAATTAATGATGGAGAAAGCTCAGCATGCATGCAGGTGCGGCGTGCTCATGTGAGCCAACCAGAAAACGAATCGAGGTACTAGCCTGCATGCAGATCCTTTTCACACTTGCAAGCGGCCTTGCGGGAGCGAGTTTCACAGCGCGGAGAAGAAGAGAGAGAGGGACTTGGTGGGATTTTAGAGTAATCACGGCACGGTTTGTTATGGCAATAAATGATTACGGGCCTTATTTGGAGAGAGTTTCCGGACAAATAGAAATCCACTAGGGGACTAACAATCCTGGACGGAGGGAGTAGGAAAATCTGGAGTTATTCATTAACCACACATTTATTTAAATTCTACTTCCCCTTCTTTTTATTACCCCTCGTGTTATGGGTTTAGTCAAAGTCAAACTTTATGAACTTTGACCAAATATATATTGATACATATCAACATCTAAATTATAAAATAAATATTATTAGAATCACCATAAAACATCGTATATGGGTCCTGAGTAAAGAGAAACAACACAAATTCTTATTACTTCACTGGAAGCACCAGGAGGATGAAGGAATTAAATCAATGGACGAATATAAGATACGTGTACATAGAGTAAGAAATGCTCTCGATCCGCATGAAGTGAACTCCATGCACAAACGTTCCTGATCCATAAAATAAAATCTTCCAATGAGGAGCCTTGAAAATGCGGAATATGTACCTATGATGGTTAAATAACATGAAAATACTCCTCAGTACCATAGCAGGTGAATAAGTTGTGTGCACTTGTGCAGCGGAAAATTTACACCAGACTAGTTAGATTTGCTATTTTTTAATTCCAGAGATAGGCGGAAATGTGGAATGAGTAAAGCATATCCTATCCCAGTGAAACAATAAAGGAATCTCCGCCTGTAGATGATAACTTTTTTAAGTAAAACTCTTTTAAGAAAAGTTTACAATCTGGAAGGCAGAGTGATTTTACCTCATTTCAAGTCACCAAGCATAAAAGAGATAACAACAGCAGCCCAGATCTGCTGACGTTCTGCAGACGCAACAAAGCAGAGATGCACTGCGTCCGACGGGTGAGAAAGCGAGTTGGAGTCACCGCGCAGATTGACACTTCTTCACCCAAGTTTAAATTTTACTAATTCATTGCTTCGTATTTTTGTTTCACTGAATATTTACTATTTCACATCTTGTTCACCATCAGCTGCAGTTGCCACTTGCAGTTTCTATGAAAAACAAGTAATTGCTGCAGTTTTCTCTTCTTTTTCAGATCGAAATGATCATGACCTTTCATGAGTTTTAAAATGAATTATTTGTATTCATCGATCTCTAGAGAGTGATAATATAATGGCATGGTAACAATAGAGGGGACAATTACCCCCGTTGCATCATTAAATACAGTGAGAAAAAAAAGTTACATAACTAAACACAGCAATCTGCCATTTTAAATGTTACGTTGGACAATGGGTGTAAGGTATCAGTGTCATGTAACAACTTATAGCTCAGCGTAAGCAACAAATTGGGCTGAATTTTGAGGTTATGCGAAATCGATTCTTAACCCTACAGTTATACATTGGCTAGGTTTGCTGTCACAGAATAACTGATATATGTGGTTATGTGAATAACGGTTTCAGATATGCAATCACTGAATAGTAGGCAGATATGTACAAAGAACTTTTGTCTCTGCTCAAGCTGTAGGTTTCAGTGGATAATTCCTCATATCCAATTCTTCATATGTTCCCCCAACAAATGCAAGTTCAAGCTTGATTGGATTTGCTTTTTATTCGTAGCACCTCCACTGATTTTGTTCTGATGATAATGCACATGTATATGATGAAAATAATTCATTTGTAGATCATGCTTTAGTCCGACATAGGTTACCTTTTCAAATTTGTAAAAATATTCCAACTAAAGTGAGGTCAACTGTGGTATTTAGGAACAAAGATAAGAGGAAAGAAATCAAAAGGCAAACAACAAACAGGAGCCCATATGAAATATATTCTAATCATAATTCAAATATTGAACTGCAAAGTTAGTATAAACTGACATATTATTTGTAAGAAAAATCGAAATACTTAAACACTGAATTGCAAACTTAGTAGTAACTGGCATATGATGGAACCAAAAGGACAATGAAATGAAAGTGAAACATGCTAGATAAACTTTGCCATAAAAGCTTATCACACATACATATTTAGTTGAAATACACAGGTGGTTACATGAGAAAGTTGGTCCAGTCACACATCTTTTTTCCATGATATTCAACGGAAATCAGAAACACAAACATATCCAGGAACTTCTCATTTTCAGATATCTTCTCTAGGGAATGGCAACACCAACATATGGGGGTTCATAGGGAATCAACAATGACCAAACTGGCATGCAACAGGCATACTACATATTATAGAAGACAACCAGCATCCAGTGAAGCAAATAATACTGAAACAAGAATTACCAGCTTACTACGTAGAGAGAATGGCAGTAACCAAAGTTAATAGCCCGTTTTTGGTGCATGTAAATTTGAAATTAGTTGGCACTTCCCCTCTGCAAGCGGCCGCATAGTCTTCAGCAAGGTGTGGTGCAACTTCCTTGTGAGGACATATGTACTTGTGCACGAAAACCTCGTCGGTCTTGGTGACTGCAGTAGAAAAGCTCCAGTCGCGATCTAGGAATCCACTTTCCTTGAGAAACTTTAGAACATAGTGTCGGGGCCTGAGCCGGCTCTCCAGGCTCAAACAGATAATTACCGGTCGATAAGCAATGTAGGCCGGTTCCAACCCCACCTCTGAGATGAGGAACTCAGACCTGGTCCGCAGCATGTCTTTGGACCTCGTCAGCAGCATTGGAGCCTTAGCCAAAGCAATGCTCACTTCCGTATCAGACCACCTGAACGTCTTCTTCATGTAGTCCACTTTGGCAACGACCTTCTCCTTGCTGAGGAATGCGACAGCCTGTAGTGCCTGCCTGAACATCCCAGAGCCGCGGGGCACACCTATTCCTTCCGCGCACGCCGCCATTGCCCGGACGAATTCCGGTTTGGCGGTGAGCATCCTTTTCACATGCATGCACAGCTTGGCAATATCACGATCACATAGCCCGCACTCTCGCAGGAATACCACATTTGGCTTGACCGTTCTCTCTAGGTCAAAGCCAAGGAAGTAGGAGCTGTGCTTGAGCAGCTGGAGGAATTTCTGGAAGGAGTCGAAGAGGGGCAGGTAGTAGTGCAGCTTGGAGACTGTGGATCTATTGCGGATGCGCTCGGGGTGGAGGCAGACGAAGCGGGCGATCTCAGGACGCGAGACACCGAGGTCGGAAAGCCCGACGACGACGGGGGCCAGGGTCCTCTCCACGCCGGCGCAAAGTAACTGCGGGTCCTTGATGACGGCGGCGGCAACGTCCGCGCTGGAGAGGCCGAGGCCGGCGAGGAAGGAGAGGACGGCGTCGGGTTTAACAGGGAACTTGAGGTGGGAGAGCTTCGTGGTTGCCTTGAGGGCTTGTGCTCGGGTGAGGCCGCAAGCACTAGTACAGAACGACACATCGGATACCCCTCTATGGAAACGGCAGGCGTTAGGCGACGGAGAATCGGCTTTCCGCGCGGCCAGTGCGTACAAACCTGACCTGGGCCGCGTCTGGCCCGTCAACATAGGTAACGGAGAAAGTATTAACTCCGTTACCCATAGTATTGGCAACGGTCTTAATTCTGGCTCCGTTTCCGATATGTGACTCTATAGCAACGGAGACTTTTGGGTGTCCGTTTCCAATGTGGACACGTTCCATCTTCTTGGAATTCGAAGCGAGGCGAGTAAATGCCATGGCGTAGTGGCACCGCCCACTACTCCTTGAAAACCCCAATCCTTGCTAGCTCAAGACGCCACCGAATCTGCTCTCTCTCTCTCGCTCGCTCGCTCCCTCCTACTGATTAGCGAAGATGCCTCGCAGCAACGACACACAGGAGCACACTGAGTCGCCGCGGGACAGTCCCCCCGTCAGCGGCGAGTCCGTTGAAGGACCGACGCCGGAGACGAGCGACGACGAATACGCCAACTTCCATGATCCCACCTTGATGCTGGGCCCGCCGAAGGTTGATTCTGATGACGAGTCAACCGAAGAGGAGAAGGAGGAGGAGGAGGAGGACGACGACGAGGAGGACGAGGCGGAGGCGCCGGTCCCGAAGAAGGGAGCCCCGGCGACGGAGAAGAAAGCCGCCGCCACCGCCTCCGATATGCCGCCGCCGCCGCCACCACCTCCAATGGCCCCCAATAAGCGAGGCCGTGAGAAGGACGAGGATTGCGCGGAAGCAGGGCGCAAGAAAAACAAGAAGTAGCTAGTAGTAGTTCTATAAGTTCTCCAACTGTAATTTACTTTATTATTATTAATATGTACTGCGTATGTAATGTAGTAATCACTAATATTAATATAAGTATCCTATAAGTGGTTTTCTCCATATAGTAGAGATTAGGAAAATATTATTCCAGAGAGTAGAAGAAATTCCACAGAGTGGGCGCGTAGGTCCCACACCTCAGTGGAAGAAACACAAAGGAAACGGTCCTTCTAAAGAACCGTTTCCTATGTTTTACCTATATATATGGGCGTACAGAGCAAAACCTAACACTCGTTTCCTCACTCTGTCCCAGTATGCTAGATCTGTTCGTGGCGGCGCCTCCTGGCGTTGCGGCCATCGCCGGCGCCGTGGCGGCGCCGTCTCCGCCCAGACGACGGCTATCACGGCGAGGTCTTCGCCATCTCCCCCGACACGGCGAGGTGTTCGCCATGTCCCCCGACACGGCGAGGTCTTCGCCATCTCGCCCGACACGGCGAGGTCGTCGCTCTGTCCGCTTCCTCTGCCTCCACCACTTCCGGATCTGCTAGATCGATCCAACGGCGACGTGAAGAAGGTATCAGATCCACATCCGGTAGTTCTATCTAGATCATTTCTTGATGTAGTTAACTTGCCTATTGTGCACTTGCAACTAGTTGTAGTTTAGCTTACTTGTTGATAGTAGTTCAGTTCACATCCGGTAGTTCTATCTAGATCATTTCTTGATGTAGTTAACTTGCCTATTGTGCACTTGCAACTAGTTGTAGTTTAGCTAACTTGTTGAAAGTAGTTCAGTTCACATCCGGTAGTTCTATCTAGATCATTTCTTGATGTAGTTAACTTGCCTATTGTGCACTTGCAACTAGTTGTAGTTTAGCTAACTTGTTGAAAGTAGTTCAGTTCACATCCGGTAGTTCTATCTAGATCATTTCTTGATGTAGTTAACTTGCCTATTGTGCACTTGCAACTAGTTGTAGTTTAGCTAACTTGTTGAAAGTAGTTCAGTTCACATCCGGTAGTTCTATCTAGATCATTTCTTGATGTAGTTAACTTGCCTATTGTGCACTTGCAACCGGTTGTAGTTTCGCTAACTTGTTGATAGTAGTTCAGTTCACATCCGGTAGTTCTATCTAGATCATTTCTTGATGTAGTTAACTTGCCTATTGTGCACTTGCAACTAGTTGTAGTTTAGCTAACTAGTCCATGTGAAAACAGGAGTCTATTTCGGTGACACTGCATAAAAAAGTCGGAGACACAGAAAAACAACGAACATTACTCAAGAGAGTAGTGTTTGTTGACTTTCCCATAATGGCCTCCAATTATATACACAGGTCAGTACACACTATATACTACTGTATACTTCATATTATTGTGTTAAATTGTTTGTTCTATCTAGTAGTGTCAGAACTAACATAAATCCTTATTTACATTTAGGGATATCAAGCTGTTCCCTTTCAAACTCCACCATACATATCCACCGTCGCTATTGTGACGTTTTGGTACACTGCATAAAATACTTTTTTAAGTAAGAGTGTTTTATACAGTGTCGCCGAAATGTCACATCGGTGACGTATTAGATTAGATTTCGGTGACACTGCATAAAAAATCCAGAGCCGGTGGTGGCCTCCATGGAAAGGATGATCGTTGTCAGGCATCCTATGAAGCTGCTGACATCGCAATATCTTGTTGACAAGCCGTGTGTTGGCTGCTCCGGTTCATCAATAAGAGCCACCTCAAGACATAGGTAAGATATCGTTTCAGTTTGCTTAAATTCATAGTGTATTTGTTTTAGCATATGTATTTAACAATTGTAACTCTATTTACTAATGTATAGGGTCCAAAGCTTCAACATCCTTCTCTCAAGAAGTTGAGATAAGAAGAGATAGCTAGAGTGACACCTGCGAGGATTGTGGAAAAGGATGTAGGGAAGAAATCATATATTCTTTCCGTCCTTTGACATGATAGGCTTAGTATAGATGAAATCTGTTATCGTTTTACCTCTTATGTTTGTCACATCTTGTGATGCAATTGTAAAGGTGAAATTGTGATGGAAATGTAAAGTTACATTGTGATATGAATGAAATCTGTTACCGTTTTAGTATTTGAGCTTGTGCTGTGAGATTTTAAGTATCTAGTGGCATTTGTAAACGTGGCATCCTGTAACCGAAATATGAGAAATGCTCAGTGCAAACGGGTGGATGGCAAACTCCGTATCTGATGAAGGAAAACTAAGAAAACGGAGGTCTGCGCACAACCGTTGCCAAATGGAGACCTCATCGGAAACGGTTTTTGGCCTCCGTTACCGATGAAGGCCTTCACATAAGTGACAGAGGCGGGGACACGGACCCTTTCTCCGTTGCCGAAGGGGTTTTTTGCCCGTTTCCGATGTGTCGTTCTGTACTAGTGAAGTGTCGACGAGGTAGTCCTCGACGCCGAATCCTTGGCTTGGGGAAATGGGCGGACTCGGGGAAGCTGTCGGCGCGGTGGCGGAGAGGAGGCGGTGGAGATGAGAGACGGGGGAGGTGGCGGGAAGGGAGAGGATCCGGGAAACGACGCAGCTTCGCAGCCGGAGCATGGCGACGGCGGCGGCGCCAGAGAGATTCACGACGATTCTTCCTTTTTTTTTCCTGAGAGGATCGTGTCGTGGTGACCACTATAGAATGTTTACTCCGCTGGGCCAGAATCAGATGTGGAAACAAAACTTGTCCTTCCGGGGGAGGTCCTGGCTCGTGTTGGTGTTGGTGTCGGTTCCGTCGGTCTCTGCTGGGGAGAGGTCGGCGGCTCGCCGGCGCCGTTTTAGGCCGGGGCGGCGGCCCCGGAGGCGCGGTGAAGGTGGGTGGCGGCGGTTGCTGGCTCCTGGGCGCGGAGGTCGCGCAGAGGCGGGAGATCGAGGCCGCGCATTGATCTTCCGATGCCGGCAGCCTGTTCGGTGGCCACCGCGTGTGGCAGGCGGCCCGGGGCGCGGCGGTTCCGACCGGCGTCTGCAGCTCCGCGGCGGTGGTGGCCGCGGAGAGGACGGTGGCGCGGCGGCGCCACATCCGCATCTGGTGGTGGAGGTCGTCGCCGATGCAGCCCGCGGTTGGTGCTCGATGTCATGTGGTGATGTCCGGCTGCTGCCCGCGGTGGTGGAGAAGGTGAACGTCGGTGTTTGACTCGCTGCTGGGCACAAGGTACGGCGTGGTTGGTCGGCTGCCCGTGGTGGTCAGCTGGGCTGGGCTGGAAGTGGTGGTGACAATGGTGGTTTCGGGTCGCTCCAGGTGAAAGCCTAGCACTGATCTCGGTCAGTGCCGGCGGCGGCGGCATCTGTGGATGTCGTTCCCCTCCTTGGAGACGTCGTCGTGGAGCGCCAACCATGTCTTTGTCGCTCCAATTCACAGAGTTTCTCCGGGTGAAAACCCAGTATTGTCGTTGACAATGCGGGCGGCGGCGGCGTTTTCGTCGTTCCCTCCTTGGGGGCGTCTCCTTGGAGTCTCCGTACTTCTGCCTGCCGTTGTGTTGCCATGCTAGCTTGTCTCATTGGCGGGTGTGTGGACGTCGAGGCGGCGGCTTCGAGATGGTTCTTGCATGTCGGGGCGGCGGCCCCTGTTTGCTGTGCGGCGGTGACCCAATGTGGTGGGGTTACGGCTCGACATAGTGTGAGTGGTGGCTTCGTGCTACAAGGGTGGCGAGGTTGTCGGCTCGGTCGATGCGTCCCTACGAGGGCGATCTTCAGTATGTCGAGGCAGCGGCCTCGGATGTGGTGTGGCGGCCGTGGTCTGTGGGTAGTTGCCCTGGGCAGTTCAGACTGCGGGGTAACTAGGTCGTGCGGCGTTGCAGCTCGAGCGCGAGCGGTGGCATGTCGGGGCGACGGCCCCGGAAGGTGGTCCAGGTGGTTTGCACAGGGCGTGATGAAGGGTTGGATGTCGGGGCGGCGGCTCCGAGTTTTCTGCATCCTCGAGGGCGTTTCGCCTTGTGTCGTGTGGGCGACAAGGTTGCTCTCGGTGTTGTTCGCCGTCAAGCCTCCCCGGTGGTGGCCGCTTTCATCTACGACGGGGTGTCCCGTATCTGCTCCTCCCATAGCAGCTGCGGATTCTTCTCTCCGGCAAGGGTGGATTGCTGGTCGGCCAGCCGCGGAGTGGGTGAATAAGGCAAAGCTTTTGCCTTCGTTTCAAAAAAAATGTGGAAACAAAACGAGCTTGATTTCGCTAGGACATCAAGTTTTCAAAAAAAAAAAAAAAGGGGGACATCTCCAAGGTAGAACGTCCAACATCTTGACACATGTGCATACGACTAGTTGAATGTGGCGCGTCGGCACGCCGCGCCCGTGGTGTATATTTTTGTGAATATAACTTGTTAAGTTGTTTTGTTCAACTAATATATTTTGTGAGTGGAAATGGTGGCGTTTCTTGTATAATTCATTTATGTTTGCATAAATATTACAACCAATAATTTGCTGTAATGCATTAATGTTTGCGTAAATTTCGCAAACAGGGGATGGTTTTTTTTCTGTGGGAATTTTGGAAATTTGTTTTTTTTGGAAAATTTGGATATATTATTTGTATTTTATTTTAAGTGTAGGTTTGAAGGTTATAATGACATGATAAATGTTAAAGGAAATTGGAATTTGACAAAATTCGTCGAACGTTTGTGCGAATTTGGATCCAAAATTGAGGAGTTATAGTCGACTAAACTCGGAACCGATCACGCGGATGGAACCTGTTTGTCGACGCACGTATTTTTCATGTATATAATTTTTGGAAAACGCGTGGTCTTTTCTGTAAAAATATTGACGAAGTATATAATTTTTGGGAAACGCGGGGGCTTTTCTACAAGAAAATGCGCGGGGACTTTTCTGCAAAACAATTGGCAAAATTCGTCAAATGTTTGTGCGAATTTGGATCCAAAATTGAGTAGTTAGAGTCGACAGAACGCGAAACCGTTCACAGGGATGGAACCTGATCGTCGACGCGCATATATTTCGTGTATATAATTTTTGTAAAACGCGGGGACTTTTCTGCAATTTTTTTGACAAAGTTCGTCAAATGTTTGTGCAAAGTTGGATCCAAAATTGGGGGGGTTAGAGTCGACAAAACTCGAAACTTTTTTCGTGTATATAATTTTTTGGAAAACGCGAGAACTTTTCTGCAAAAAAATTGACAGAATTCATCAAATGTTTGTGCGAAGTTAGATCCAAAATTGAGGAGCTGGAGTCGAGAAAACTCGAAACCTACTCGTCGGCGAAAATTTGACAAAATTCGTTAAACGTTTGTGCAAAGTTGGATCAAAAATTGAGGAGTCAGAGTCGACCAATCTCGAAGCCGATCACGGGAGTGGAACCTACCCGTCGGCGCGCACATATTTCATGCATGTTTTGGAAATCGCGGGTTTTTTTTTCAAAAAAAAAAGAAATATAATTTTTTGGAAAACGCGAGGACTTTTCTGCAAAAAAATTGAAAGAATTCATCAAATGTTTGTGCGAAGTTAGATCCAAAATTGAGGAGCTGGAGTCGAGAAAACTCCAAACCTACTCGTCGGCGAAAATTTGACAAAATTCGTTAAACGTTTGTGCAAAGTTGGATCAAAAATTGAGGAGTCAGAGTCGACCAAGCTCGAAGCCGATCACGGGAGTGGAACCTACCCGTCGGCGCACACATATTTCATGCATGTTTTGAAAATCGCGGGGTTTTTTTTTTCAAAAAAAAAAGGAAGCAGAAAAAAAAACAAAAAAAAGAAGAAAAAAACCAAATGCTACAGTGCGCGCACTGTGCATAACTGTTCACGTGAACAGTGCGCGGCGCGCTGAGAGGGCGCTAAAGTTTGCGTCCATTATATATAGTAGTATGATTGGCGTAGAAGGCATGATTGGTTTATGCTACCGTGAACCTTGGTGGAGTAGAAAAGAATTGCGTATGTTGAGGACTTTTACAGTACCCAAATTTAATAGGAACAGTCATTTTCCTTAATCCAGTGATCCACGTGATCTGGTACTCCACGTTTAGCCCCACAGAGTAGTCGCTCTAAAACTCACGCAACCCGATGTAGTACATCCATCTGAGAGGTAGAACGGTAATCTCAGCTGCTATACAGTTATTTTTTGTCTCGGGTTTTTTGGCAAATGTCTCCCGTATCAAACCTAATCCATGGACTACGTGTTGTTCTCCTCTGTACGAGAGACCTCCTCTCGTGACCTAGCCGCCGCCACTACTCCGTCTCCGTCATAGCTCGGTTCCCCCTCCTCCGGCCGGCCTCGCCGGCGTCGGGAGGGGTGGGGAACCCGATCTATGAGCGGAGTTTTCAATAAAATTAGTGTTTCTCCATAGATTGGATTAGGGTTTTGTTAGCCGTCTTCTTCTTCAATGGAGATGGTTTTGTCTACAATAAATAATCTTTGCCCCTTCGTTCGACGGCGAGATCTCCTTCCCGACGTCAATGGTGGTTTTGGAAGATTAAGTTTGTCTAGGTATGGTTCTTCAGATCTTGATTCGTTAGATCAATCTTGGATTGTTTCTCATGGTTGTCGTGAGGAGGATTGTCCTCACAATATCTGTCCCGGCTACTACGTCCTCGGCAATGGTGATTCGTTCTCTCGGCTCCCAACGACGTCGACAAAGTTGATCGGTTGTTTGTCCCTGAAATATCAGTGTTGGTGCTCTTGCCGATGTTGCTTGATTAATTTATTGGCTCCGTGCGTGCGCAAAGCCTTGGCATTGCGGCTTAAAATTAAAAGTATGGGAGAACCTTCGTTGGTATTCACAGGTCTGTGGTTTGGTGTATTCTTCGTTGTTCTACGGCTGCCTTCGGAAAATTACAAGATTGTGTCACGGAAGAAGAAAGGGTTTGGAGATCTCAAAGATTGGCTCGTCTCTTTTAGTATTGTTTTTGTAATCGATATAATCATGTACTATTTATTGGTTTAATATATATGGTATTTGCTAAAAAAAAACCTAATCCATGGACTGGTGGTGCCGTGGTGGCGGAGTAAAGGTGTGCAAGAGTCGTTGTAGGACAGGACGAAACACATGTTAACTATCTGTGATAACACCAAATTCGCCTGGGAATGGGGCAAAGCCCGCACCTACTCCAGCCCTCACCTAATGATGTTGACTTTATTTTCCAGCCCACACCGCGCCAAAAATTTGATTTCTTAAGCCACACCGCATCAAACCGCTTGTATTCTCCGGCCGCACCCGCACCGCACCGCATGGAATTTGCGGACTGAACCCGCGGGTCTGTGCATTGGTCGCTTCTGGCTGACGGACTGCTACTGCTGCTAGCTAGTAAGCTAATCGTTAGAGTCAACCCGCGGGACTGTGCATTGGTCGCTTCTGGCTGACGGACTGCTACTGCTGCTAGCTAGTAAGCTAATCGTTGGAGTTAGATTCACCATTATAAATGAAAAAAATGAAAAATTATATATGTAAACTATCCACCAGATCATCTGAAAATAATGATCATGATTATACAACAAATAATAATATCACGAAAATCGCAAAAAACTTCCGAAAAACTATATTACAAGTTCAGAATTGGATTGACTATGTCACACTTAATAACAAGTCTAATTAGTGGCAAGGATATTCTATGTAATAATCAGTTCAAGCGCGCACCACATCATACAGCCACAGAAGATGTTACAGAAAATGCAGGACACCTCTCCATTTACAGAAAAAGATGATTCCACATGAATTCAGAAAAAAAAGATCAATGTTTCCAGCCCCATTCCCATTCCACAGCGAAATTAATGGCTGCATCTTCCCTGACCATTTGGACCTCACGAGGTTGTACCTGCACACGAAAAATAGATGGCCTTCAGTTTAGATTTGCAAGCAAACAAATCACCCATTCAAGCAATCAGATCAAATTATTTGCACTTGTTTTTCATGAAATTATTATGCTAACAAGAGATGGTATTTGCCTAAAATAAATATGCTTATTGTAAATCATGCTGAAATTATTAATCAAGATGAAGCACATCAAGACACAGACAAAACAGTCCTAAATCAAGATTTTACCTGTATTAGAGGGTGCCTAAATCAAGTTTCTACTAGGGCTTGGCCTCCTAATCTGTCATGGTGCTCTCCTTACTCTACTCCTCTTCTCCTGAAAAGAAAAAGGAACCAAAGAAAGTGTCATCTTCCACGAACGTGAATTTGGTGAACATGGTGGCGACCGCTGCCCAAATCGGGACCGCATGCAGATGCTTTGAGATCCGATGCTAGAGTAAGGAGTAATTACCATTTTCAGAGATACGATCCCTCTAACTTTGTTATACAGAATGAATACGGCCGTGACAGGTTTGGGACCACATGCGTACGCCTCTAATTGATTGTAGCTTCCAGTAGCATTTAAAGTGATATGTTCGTCTATTCAAATCTACGTGTAGTAAATCTCAGACAAAAATGTCTGCTCCACGCATTAGGAGTACGTGTAGTTGAGGCCTGACAGTGCGGCCTTTTCAGTAATGCATTATTAAATAGTAAACATGTGATTAAATCAGTTTTCACACAACCGAATGCCCCAATCGTACCAAAATATATGCCCACAATATTGAAAGTGTTTCGAACTAAGCTTAGCACCACGCATTAGGAGGGTACTAATGACTTCTGGTTCATGAATATGCATAAGAGGATTTCGAACTAAGCTTAGCACCACGTAGATTCATAACCAATGGGCGGACATAAACTTGATCTTTGTTCGCAGATCTGTTCAGAATTTTGAATATCCAAACTTGATCTTTGTGTTTTGTTAATTTCTCAATGTTGTGTCATTTCTCACAAAGAATGTTGGAGGAATGTTTAAAACTACAACACAATCTTTGGACCAACAAAAAGAAATTCAAATACTTAAATGTTCCCAACATAATAGAATATTCCTTCTGGAAAATATAAGAAAATAGTATGCAAAATGTTGGATACAAGAATGGAGAATTTCTTGTTTGAAGTCTTAGAATGTTCGATTCAGTAAAACATCATGTTTGAACTATTGGGAAGATGTACTCTAAAAAAACTATAGGAGGAATGTCTATTTTGAAAAATACAACGAAATGTTTTTTCAAGTTTTGTTCGGAAGCAATATTGCAACCAACTGAATATCCATATGAAAAATTAAGTTTTGATTTTCGTGTGAGAGAAAATTGCATGGCTTTACTCGTGCCATTAATTAGGTACCGGTTGTACTAATTGGCTGATGCAATAACTGGCCAGAATTAACTACCATGGTCAATTTTGTCAACATGTTAGGACCCACCTCATTAAACGGAGAACTGAAATACACAACCTGCTATGCACTAATACACAAAAATACTAATGATATATTTGTGTACTGTCCGAATCTCTAATTGTGGGACGGCTATGATGTGGGGAGCGAGCGCCACCAGGTTCTCTTCCGCATTTTCCCATCTTCCACCATCTATTTCTGTCTGCATCTTCCATGTGGAGAAAGATAATGGCTAGGAGTTGCTGCTCATGGATCACCTTGGTGAGTAGGGCAGGGACGGAGGACGGCGTGGTGACCTTGTCTTGCCTGTGCCGAGGAGAAGGGCCAACATCGGATTTAATCCAGAGCGGCCAGCGAGAAGGCGAACAAGAAGATGCTCTGGGCGACGGTGGTGCACGGCAGCGGCGGCGATGGACTGTGGCGCCTCGACCCGACTGCTATACAGTGATGCTGTGTGTCACCGGTTAAGCGATACAACCGGAGGTTACGGGTTTACCAATCCCCGGCCAAAACCTTTGGTAGGCGTTGCTCGGAATGGATCATCGGCAACGCAACACCCCGATTGATGCCTTAACACAGGCACAACTATCAAAGCATAATAGAGAGATCAAGACTTGTGGAACAACTGGCACATCACAGACTCTACGACACAAGGCATTATAGTTCAACTCTTATAATAGAGAAAGATAGCAAATTACAACCAGAGGTCACAAACCCAACAGTAGATCATGCGGAAGCAAATTAAGTTGTTCTAAACAACAAGATCCAAATTATGGCCTAAGAGGCCTACAGATAAACATTCCAGCGCCAGCTGTTCCGGGATGTCCCAAGCTGCCACCTAGGAACCCCAGACTACTCGTCGACGTCCATAAAGAACCCACCTTCAAGGTCGGTGAAGTCCTCCTCTGAAACAAAACAAACGACGTTGAGTTCGACGAACTCGCAAGATTAAATATAGAGCTTTAGCTCGATGAGGCTTTCAAAGTTTTATGCCTGTTTTGTATAAAGCTGATTTTATTTATAGAAACATAACTCCATGGCATCGACTAATCAGAGTATTTTTAAAAAGGGGTAAGAAGTAACTCTTTTCTTATGATCTTTTCTCAGCATCAACCACCATTAACCACTGTACCTGTTCTACAAAGGCACCTCCCCGAATCACCCTCGAGGAAGCTAACCTTGCATTCTTGAGTAGTACCTTTAGTACTCAGGTTTTAATCATTCCGTTCAAGTTTTCTATGATCTTATCGTCCTTTCCCAAGTCGTCCATAACCGTGGACACGGCTTTTCAAAAAGATTTAACCCTGCAGGAGTGCACTGTGTTTAACCTTCGGTACCGCCCGGCTCATTGCCTACGCTTAGCTCTCTTCCGGGGAAAGCCGGCTGAGTGGGAACGGTTACAACCTTTACCTTGCTTGAGACTAACCCAGGATCATCAGTGAGAACGGGACAGGTTCAGTGCCTCCAACACCCTGCCCCGTGGCCACTCATTTTCCTAACACCACCATCCTCATCTCTGTCTTGGCCACCATCTCAACGCACGCGCAAATGGAAGCTCAAACTAGAGGACCCTGGCTAGTCCCGCACAAGTTAGTCGGTCGACGAGGGCTCCATATACCCCACCGAAAGGAAGCGCGCTCATTCTTGGTTCAAGAGGTAAAGAACTCGCACCTAGGCGGCGAGAGCGAGACAAAACACCACCAAAACATAGTGGCCTCTCATCCCCACCTTTAAGCATTTTATTACCTGTCACCACAATTCCTCCACCATCATCCGAACATTTCAACATCTGTTTCCAACATGAAATATCCATCGGACGAATAAGCATTTAACTAAGCATGGCTAAGCATCAACATAGCATAGTTAAGTATCTCAGGCCAACAATACAAACCTATGGATAATAGGAGGGAAACAGGTAATGACATCGGAAACTTAATGCAACTATAGGATACTCTAATCCAAGCAAATTGACATTTGGAGCCGCATGCAATATTATAGTGGAGAAAATATTTGCGGAAATATAGGATAAGACATGCTCAGAGTGGGGATTACGCTTGCCTTGCTCAACGTGCTGGTAGTACGGATCGTCGGGGTATTGCGGCGTAACCCCGGTTGCTTGATCTATCGAAGCATAACAACGGAAGAGCAATCAATCACCACACATGCTTTAACAAATGCAATGCGCAAACACATGATGGCATGACAATTTAAATCCCCGAGACGAGGATGATTCAAGCTATTCAACTTAAACGGAATTCGGATGCTTAGAGGGGCGCATCTCGAATATCCCGTGGAGTTAAGTAAAGTAGCATCTTTGCTTGTTGATTCGAATAGATGAAACCTTAGGTTTAACTTGCATATGATTGACATGCACATGTGACAGATGCAGGGTGTAGGTGTTTAATCATTCTTACAATCAAATTAACAAGGGGAACTGGAGTAATTGTATTACAGCTGAAAAAAGGCTAATCGGATTATCCGATGAGGTTGGAATCGGATTATCCGATGGAGTTGGCTCGAAACGGCTAAGGACCCGAAGTTGAACAGTGTTCTGGGGTACTGCTAATTTTCGGATTATCCGATTTTTTTTCAAACCGGATTATCCGATCCGTCTGAAGGTCTGAAATTTTTCTAAGGACCTAAAGCAACCTCACACTGGTGTACTTCGGATAGTCCGATTTTCACTCAACTCGGATTATCCGACGCACTGCAAACATCGCGGCGACGGCGAACTTCAGTGAACCACGGCGAGACTATGGCAGCGGGCAGCGCTCGAGGCGGCTGAGGGCACAGGGCGGGTCGCCGACTCACCCTAGGCGCGTGGAAGGCTCGGCGACGACGGGGACGGTCGGAATCGACGGAGAACTTGCTCGGAGTGCGGCGGAGGGCGTGAACGGCGAACTCGATTCCCGTAGTTGTACTGCGTCCTGGACCGATTCCTTCGGCGTGGACGGAGAAGAGGACGCGACGAAGCTTCTGGTGGTCTTCGATTTACTCGGAGAAGCTCCAATCAACGGCGACAGGCGGCGGCCATGGCGGCTAGGTCGTGGGACCGTGGGGACAGACGGGAGAGAGAGAGGAAACGGGGAAGAATCGCTGGGAGGGAGTGGGAGCAGGTATGCCTCGTGGTGCTTGCTCTCCTTGCAGGTGGAGGCAGAGAAGGGGGGGCCCCGGCGCGGCGTCGTGCGGGCGTGGCACGGCGTCATGGCGCCAGTGCGGGGAGAGAGACGACGGCATTTTGCAGATAACCCCCTAGACATTGTTTTCCCTCACAACTAAGTCCTTTTCAGTTTTAATTTTAGAAACCTGTGACTTTTAGTCATTTAATTGAGGCACTTAACTCACTCCAAAATTTATGAAATTATTTGGGGAGGCTCCCCTTAACATTTAGTTGCTCCACAAAAAAAATTGGTGTCTCAAACTAAAATGTTTTGTACCACTTTGGTTTAGGAAGGTATGTCTAGGGATTTTTGGCAATTTGAAAATTTGAAGAATACCCTAGTGATTTAGAGCAAGTGCAAAATATTATTTTTGAACTCTTGGAACTTCCTTGACAAATATACGATGTCAAAATATTTTTGTTTTGCAAGTTTGAGTGCCTTCATTGTTTTGAGATTTGTTAGAGCAAGTTTGGCATTTTGTTTTTCAATGTTGCCAAACCAATTAGTGTGTTGTTTAGCAATTAAATATGGATGCCATGATGCCATGAAACACAAAAGTGGAAATTTTACTCAGGTTTTTAGGTTCCCAAACTTTGGGCTGTTACATGGACGGCCGCGACAGGCGGCCACAACGCGAGTCGGGATGGCGGCGGTGGTGCACGGCAGCGGGATGCCGCGGGCGACGGGGCAGGGGATGCGGCGGAAGTACTCCTGGGCGGCGCCACCGGTCGGCCCAGAAGGTCCGTGCTCCAGATGGCGGCGTCGGCGTGGGCCTTGACTTATGCTCGTCGGGGTGGAATGAATCCGGTAGCCGGCGTCGAGGGAACGCCGGTGAGCGGAGAGACTGGGTCGAAGGCAGCGGGAGGCTACGCGGCGGCGGCGGCGGAAGAAGGGGAATCGGGGGAATTCGGCGACGAGGCGTGCCCCGAATGCCTAGTGCGGGTTCAGCCCGTTCATGTTTTTTTTAGACACCGAACCGCACCGCACCGCCCCGCTTTTCTGTTAAGCCCGCACCGCTTCGACCCACGAAATCATTTCCACCCATTCAGCCCAAACCGTTTGTGGCCGAAGCATAATCCGCACCAAAACCCCCCCACTTCAACCCGCACCATTCCCAGGCTGAACACCAATCAACATTTCAACGATAAGATCCCCTGGTATATCATCTATTGGATCTACCCATCCACATTGTCCTGCTACCAACGTGCTCGCATTTATGTTGACAATCATATGTCTATGACTAGGAAAACAAAGTCATCCAATCATCAATGAGTTAGTCTAAGAGGCGCGACTAGGGTACACGGTTTGTGTTTATGTTTCTACACGTACGTATGGGTTTTCCTCTGAATCATGTATTCAAGAACCATAGCATTTATAACATAAAAACATAAACTTAATTATGAAACGGAGATTAATAATAAATATTATTACCTCTTGAACATATCTCCAACAGTATAAACTATACAATATTATGCATTAGGGAAGTAATATCATAAATTAGATCATATGCATTGTTCTAGTATATGATATTTCCCGCTGGGTATTATGCAATACCATGTAAGCAAAATGATGAAGTACCATTATATGCAATTAATAAATAAAAAAGGGGGTGGGGGTGGGGGGGGGGGGGGGGTGCTAAGTGAGCACTATATTTAAGTGGTACTAAAGAACAACATTATGCTAATGTGAATTGTGAACATAGTATTATAGTCCATGATACATACTCTATGACACTTTGGATTGCAAGTGGAGAGGTGTTTTAAATTTCGTCCCAAAAGTTGTAGTGTAGAGGTGTTTTATGTTTCGTCCCAAATTGTGTATTTTTTTAAAAGGAAAAAACTACCGCTACAAATTGTGTAATCTTGGGTGCACAATCATAGGACACACTTTGAAATTCGACACATACTCACATCAATGGAGTTGGTACGTATATGTCCATGATTTATATAAGATGTCCCAAGAGCATTCACATCAATAGCCTCGAAAAGAAGGCCTCAAAAACTATCCATGCGTCATTGAGAAAGATGTGGCGAAATGGTGGTGGCGGGGGCATTGTTTGTGGGGGCAATGTCAGGTAGCAACGACGACGTGGGTCGTAACTGCAATGAAGCGATGCCTATGTGCTATAAGAAGCTTGCCAGTTAAGATGAGGACAGGAGGAGATCCCCTTGTACCGGGGCTACGGGAACTATTTTGGGTGACCACACGTAAAGCCTCTTTGAGTCGCAGGATTCCAATACCGTAAGAAAATTGCATGATTGCAATGCCATGTTCAGTTTTTCCTACCAGATTATTTGATTCCACTAAAAAAAGCAAAGGATCTTACAAATAGGTTTGAGTGAATGTTTGCTATGGAAATGTAGTGTAAAAGATTCTTAAGAAAAATGGTACATGATTCAATCAGACAATCAAACAACCATTATAGATTTTTAAAGGATTGAAACTCTCCAAAGTTCCTATGAAAACCCCTCCGAGTCAAATTGACCCTTACATGAAACGAACAAGACAGAAGAAGCCGTAATAACTGGCAGACCGGAAGCGCCAATCCCACGGCGACTCTCTTGCATCTCGAGGGTATCCATTCTGTTAGAGTTAGTTTAACCTAACTAGGACTCTTATGTAAACCCTAACCCTAGGGCCCTCGTGCCCCTATATAAACAGGAGCCCCGCGTGCCCTTTGAGCCGTGTGTGGTATTCCCCCAACTCTCATCGTCTCACATGCTATCAGACTTTAGATCCTAAAACCCTAAACCCTTCCGCTGCCCTCCACCCCAACCCGCCGCCGCCGCCGCCGCCGCCATGACAGCCCCTAGTCTCACCCTAGCCACCCTCCCCTCCTCCTCCTCCACGGTGGCGCCGTCCACCCTGTCCAGCCGCGCGCCGATCGCCGTCGTTCTCACCTCCTCCAACTACTCCAAGTGGAAGATCTTCATCCTCACGCACCTCGGCAAGAACGGTCTCCTCGCCCACGTCGACTCCACCAAGGCCGCCGCACCCACCGATCCCGAGTGGGCCGTCTCCGACTACACCGTCCTCTCGGCCCTGCACTCGTCGATCTCGGAGGACATCCTGGACCTCGTTCTGGAGCCCGATCAGACCGCGTGCAAGCTCTGGACGGCCCTCGCAACGCTCTTCACCGACAACAAGGAGAGCCGCGCCACTTACCTCCTCGGTGAGTTTCACAACCTGCTGCAGGCCCCCCTCGACGTCACCGCCTACTGCCAGCACAACAAGCGCCTCGCCGACACCCTCCGTGATGTCGACTGCAAGGTTGACGATCGCGCCCTCGTCCTCATCGTCTCACACATTCCCATCTTCGCAAATCAAAACCTCTAAACCAAACCAAAGACGAACAAATTCCCGAGCCTCGAGAGCCACCCGTCTCCACGGGCCCAGCAGTTAAGGCCCACTTCTTAATTAAGAGATTCCCAATTCCCGAACCAATTAATAAGATTTCACCCGAGCCTAATCTAATCTACTCCCCGCGCACGCAGCGTTCGATAACAGCAGTATTATACAGTACACAGCCCCATGGCCACCGAGGCGGCCGAGCAGAGGCACAGTCCAAGTCTCGACTGTCTCGTCCCACTTTGCCATGGCCAGACTACGACCCTTCGCCGGCGGCGCTGGTTCCGTGGCGGCGGTGGTGGTGGTAGTTGCCGGCTGGCTCCTCGCCGCCGGCGGGGTGTCGGCCGGGGACCCGCCGCTCTCGCCCAAAGGGCTCAACTACGAAGGTGGGTGCGCCGGCGTTGGGTTAGGGTTTGGGGATTTTGTTTTTGGTGCTGACGGTGCTGGGTGTTGCAGTGGCGGCGCTGATGGCGGTGAAGAGCCGGATGCGGGACGAGAAGGGGGTGATGGCCGGGTGGGACATCAACTCCGTCGACCCCTGCACCTGGTCCATGGTCACCTGCTCCGCCGATCAGTTCGTCGTCTCCCTGTGAGATCTCGCTCTCTGTTTTGTTGGTGCCATACTGTTGGATTTTACAAGGATGCTCCATGTGTCATTGCCTCTGTTGTTGGTGGTGATGTTTTGTGCTTGGCTTCTGGAGTTGCAGGCAGATGGCGAACAACGGGTTGTCAGGGGCGCTGTCGCCGAGCATTGGGAACCTCAGCTACCTGCAGACGATGTAAGGCCTGCAGACACCGTTAACTTTTGAAGCTTCCGAGCTACTCCCTCTGTTCCGAATTACAAGATGTTTTATCTTTTTTTTCCGATTTGCATGTATCTAGACGCGTTTCAGTGTGTAGGTTCACTCTTTTCAGTCCGTATGTAGTCTACATTGAAATATCGAGAACATCTTATAATTTGGAACGGAGGGAGTAGATTTCTTCAAAATGAGAAGGTTCATGCTTGTGTGCCTGCTAGTACGGAGTTTTGAAGCATGGCATTGCAGAGCAACATTCGAAGTTTTGCTTTTGTTTGGTTAATTTGCCCACCTGCTGTTTAGGGAAACAAACTCACCTGACCGATCACGGTTTTGTTTGCCACATACACTGCTGTGTCTTTCAGCACCGTTAATTTTTGAAGCTTTTGAGCTAGATTTCTTCAATATTAGAAGGTTCATGCTCGTGTCTCTGCTAGAACCGAAATTTGAAGCATGATATAGCAGAGGAACATTCGAAGTTTTGCTTTGGTTTGGTTAATTCGCCCAACTGCTGTTTAGGTGTAGAAGTATGATATAGAGTCGAAATGATCAATCCATGTGCCAGAACCTTAATTTATTTTTCTTGTACATTGTTTCTTTTTTTCTCTTCGCTCTTTGGTTGTCACTGGTTTTGTTGTGTTTCATCTCTAGCCTACCCCAACTTGCTTGGGAAACAAAGGCTTTGTTGTTGTCATTGTTGTTTCACTGTGCTCTATATTAGGAGAAATGTCATTACTATCTTTGACCATAATATAGGTGGATATCCGACATCGACCATCTGGAGCAGAGATTTGATCTGAATTGTATTCAGATAGTAACTTGATCCATACCCGGATGCAAGAACAATCAGACTTGACCAAAACAATATAGACAAAATATGTTTTGATTAGGTTTTGGTCTATTCACATCCTATTGATCGTCACTTGTGCCATGGTTTTTAAAGCATCCGGCGTCCCTAAGGCACCCCCGCCCCCGCCCCCTCCCCCCTCCCCTCCAGGCGCGTAAAGCATCCGCTTAATCGTCAGAGCTCCCCTCCTCCGCCTTAGGATGGTTTACCGTCTTAAAAAACATGACTTGTGCTTTTCTCAGTCATGGGATTATATTTCTTCTGCTGCCTGTAGATCTTGTTTCACTACCAATGCTTTATTTTTTTAGACCAGTTACCAATGCTTTATTGCTCAACTCTTTTACATTGGCCCCTTCAGGTTACTACAGAATAACAGAATATCAGGTGACATTCCTCCAGAGGTAGGGAAGCTGGCAAAGCTGAAAGCTCTTGATCTTTCCGGTAACCAGTTTGTTGGTGAAATCCCGAATTCGTTGGGGCAGCTGACTCAACTAAATTATCTGTGAGTTTACACAAATATATTACTCCAAATTTTGAGCCTGACCATCTATCTATTTGGATACCTTTGGGCTCTCTGACACATCATTATAGCTGTTAGATCTCACATGCATATGTGTTACGGATAAAATAGGGTGGATTTTGCTTCACAAAAAAAAAGGTTGATTCTGATAGTATGCCGTGTATGACTACCCAAGAGACCAAAACGCGTCCTGTGTTATTAATACAACTCATGAATGAACTTTGATTAAGTCTGTTCGTACAGTTCAAATGCTAGCTAAACCATGTAAAACTAAGCCATATCCACTGGGACACTAATCTATCGAACCAATCCCAAGTACAAAAGCTAGCAAAGTCAATCAAGCTTGATGGCACAATGCTTATAAAAACTGTATCAAATGGGAAAAGCGTGCATACACTTCTAGCAGAACTAAGAATCATACACTCACATAAACCTAATAAGGAACTATATCTAGAAGTATACTTCCTTTCCCCCCCTATAAGCTAAGGAAACCAAGTAAAGAATGTTGTATGTCTGTATTAGTCATTTTTTAGCACTGTGTTTTCCTTTATTTATAATTCATACTATTTTATACGAAATAATTGTTATTTAAAAGTTTTACTATTTTGTTCTGAAAATTGCAAATCCGAGCAGACACATTTGTTGACAACTCGTTTTGTGATGAATTGCTTTGCAAATCCTTCAGGCGCCTTGATAGGAACAACTTGTCTGGACAAATCCCTGTAAATGTTGCAAGCCTTCCAGGTCTCACATTCCTGTATGTCTCTTATTGCATGTTTGTTTCTTTTATGACCAATGGTGTGGTTAAATGTTATTTTTGGTGTTCAAACTGACACGGGAAATATGTTTTAGTGACATATCATTCAACAATTTAAGCGGCCCAGTTCCAAAAATCCATGCACACGATTATAGGTAAGTCGGTGTGGGAGTATGTACAATAAGCCATGGTTTTCCTTTTGTTATTTCGCTCTTTCATTTGCACAACTAAATACTTTCGGTACCTCAGAAGTAATGCTTGTTTCATCATTCATATGCTAAACTGGTCATACACGCATCATTCTCTTCTGTTGAATACCTAACTGACTGTTACTTAGCTATCCTTTCCAGTCTTGTGGGAAACAAGTTCCTTTGCAATTCGTCAGTTCTGCATGGTTGCACTGATGTTAAAGGAGGGACCCACGGTAACTGTTTTACCTGACATCATCTGTTCTCAGTACGTACTGGAACTAACTTACCTTTCACTACAGATACAACATCTAGACCGTCGGCTAAAGCGAAGAACCATCATCAATTAGCACTGGCAATTTCTCTAAGTATCACCTGTGCCGTAATCTTTGTCCTATTCTTTGTATTCTGGCTAAGCTATTGCAGATGGCGCTTGCCTTTTGCTTCTGCTGGTAATTATCTTATCATCTATAACCTTACTACCGAAAGATATGATTTGATGAACATTTTTTTATTCAACTATAGATCAAGATCTTGAAATGGAACTAGGTCATCTGAAGCATTTTTCGTTTCACGAGCTGCAAAATGCAACAGACAATTTTAATTCAAAAAATATACTAGGCCAAGGCGGCTTTGGTGTTGTTTATAGAGGCTGTCTTAGAAATGGAACTTTAGTGGCTGTCAAGAGGTTAAAAGATCCTGATGTTACTGGTGAAGTTCAATTCCAGACAGAAGTTGAGTTGATTGGCCTAGCTGTGCACAGGAACCTTCTGCCCTTGTATGGGTTTTGCATGACCTCGAAAGAAAGATTGCTTGTATATCCATATATGCTAAATGGCAGTGTTGCTGACCGCCTGAGAGGTATCTTCATTTGTCCATAAAATTTCGATGTTTGTGATTTCTAGCTATAGTTAGTAGTCTATGTTTTCCTTGTCGAGAGTTGCTGTCCGAGCCTTATTTTTTGCTGTTCTGTTATTCCTTTTTGTTCCTATATTGTTCTCTTTCTAATGTAAAGTTGATTTTCGTCTGTAGAGTATCACCATGGAAAACCTTCTCTTGATTGGAGCAAACGTATGCGTATTGCTATTGGGGCTGCCAGGGGACTACTATATCTTCATGAACAATGCAATCCTAAGATCATTCACAGGGATGTCAAAGCAGCAAACATATTGCTTGATGAAAGTTTTGAAGCGATTGTTGGGGATTTTGGATTGGCAAAACTACTTGACCGACAAGATTCACATGTTACTACGGCCGTTCGGGGCACTATTGGTCATATTGCTCCAGAGTATCTCTCAACAGGCCAGTCTTCAGAAAAGACAGACGTGTATGGGTTTGGAATTCTACTATTGGAACTGATTACTGGACCTAAAACCTTGAGCAACGGACATGGTCAGTCCCAGAAAGGGATGATTCTAGATTGGGTAACTTCTTTTGCTCAATCTTTACATCCCATTTAACTCCAAACCTTGAGTAGCTTGATGCCGAAGTCTAGGTACTGCGCAGTAGCTAATATAATTTTTTTGAGACAAAGCTAATATAATTAGGAAAGATCTCAATCAAATAACTTATATTTATATCACATTATTTGATGATAACATAAGTTTACATCAGAAGTTTGAGGTACCAAAGTCTGACACATTAACTTAGTACACTGCAAGGCAGCGCTCCTGCTATTTACTTGGAAAAATGTTTGTGGTACTCTGTTTACCACCTAATGTTAATTTTTTTTAATCCTATGCAGGTTAGAGAACTCAAGGAGGAAAAGAAACTGGATAAATTAGTTGACAGAGACCTCAAAGATTTGTTCGACATAGCCGAGCTAGAGTGTTCAGTCGACGTAATTATCCAATGCACGCTGACCAGTCCTATTCTGCGGCCCAAGATGTCAGAAGTTCTTCAGGCCCTTGAGTCTAATGTCATGCTGGCAGAGAACGGAGTAGACTTGAATAGAGAAGCGCTGCCTTATGGAGGTTCTTGCAGTTTCTCTGTGAGACATGAGGATCCTCACGACTCATCGTCCTTCATAATAGAGCCAATTGAGCTATCTGGTCCTAGATGATGACAAGTGCCTGTTTCATGAGTGAAAATAGAGTGAATCAAGGGCAATTGTACAGAACATGTATAGACTGGATGTAGTCCAACCTGGGAGGAGTCCCTTGGGTTGCGTCTTAGAACTAGGACAGCCATACTGGATGCAGTTTCCAGTGCACCTGTATGTCACCGCTAGCTTTGGTTTTTATCTGCCATCATGAAGCTGGGTGTTAGTTTTTTTGTCTGTGTATTTTATACGTTGTTTCAAACATTGACGAAAGTGACAGTCTTACTTCTGAACTAATTTGCTGTAACAAGTTTGCATCCGGCAGCTCCTGTCCAAAACATTGACGAAAGTGACGGTCCCTATCTCAGTCCAGCTTAATTACAGTTTCTTTTTGGAACTTACTTACAGTTAAGCTCTATGTACATATAACAAAAGAAAGTGTTTAGGTACTCCCTCCGATCCATATTAGTGGGCATAGCTTTGTCTAAATTCATATGTATCTAGTTAAGTATTTAGACTAGATACATGTGTATCTAGACAAAGTTGTGCCCACTAATATGGATCGGAGGTAGTATTTGAAATGCTCTGTCCCTATTAAGCAATTAGAGGGGAAGATCATTGTAATAGGGACCAAAAACTGACTACCTTATATGGATCCCAAATGTCGCTAACTGATTGACTGTCAAAAAAATGTCGCCAACCGATGATCCTGTTTTGGACTGGACGCAGCAGCTCTCCTGAACGAACATTTGCGCATTCCGTGAAGAATCTTCCAGCTGAAATAGGAGGACGGGCGGGAGTTTAACGCGCTGGATGAAAAGCAAGCGAAAGAGTTTTTGCATATGGTTCTTTGGATTTCCACAAGAATTTTGCAAGAATTCCGTGAGAGAGTGTATACAGGACACAATAACTTATGTATTGCTAGAGTTCGGGCTTTTTTATTGTTGTCGAAAGAAGCAAATATAAAAGTTCACAAGAAGTACAAAATATAATAAAATTATATCGAGATTTTTGGACCACCTAACGACCACTACCACCGCTAGAGCGAGCTGCCGACGCGACATTGTCGCCGCTCTCCAAGATGGCCAAACGTTATTGATGACAACTGGAAAGTCTTTGTGCAAGTGTCCATAAGGACCAATGCCCTAGGGCCGAAGTTGTCGCAATTGAACCTTTGAATTGATCTGAATGAACGAGATCCCTCGTTGCATGGTCAAGATGATCCCCTCCTCCTCAATGTCACCAACGAGATTGCTGCCGAGCAGGCGGGTATACCTTATTCTTGTTCCACACAACACCGCCATAGCCGCCAGACCGCAGGTCTAAGTTCCCCACCCCCTCCTACTGCCGGAGCTGCAAAAAGAGGAGGTGGGGACCCATCGATTCATGACCGAAGACAGGATAGATGGCGGCGCCGGCTGATCGCCTACTTCTTCTTAGTCGCCCGAAGGAAAACTAGAGTTATTATAAGATTTTTTCCTAATGATTGCTTTGTACTACATCTAGTAAATTTAAAGTCCACTCAAACCTCTTGAAAACATTTCTTGGTTTTTCCATGATGTAATCAAACATATCAAAATGATTAAAATGGACATGGCAGGCAATATTGTGTTTTTTCAATTCCCGTGTTTGAGAATTCTGAGAATAAAATATGCCCTTAAGATCTGGTAAAACAATCATATTGGTTGTCTCAAACTTTTGATCCAAAATATCATCATACAAAAATTATATACATTAAAATCTTACAAAAATCTTTTGGAACTTTTCAATCAAACGTAGCTTATTCAAAGAGGTTATTATTCTATTTTGCCCCTTTTATTGTTCGTTCGCAGGTTCTTCACGAAGCAAAACGTTCATTTAGTTTTGCCTTTCGGTGACGTTAACCCTGTGCACTCCCGGTTTAAGACGGTTTCTGCAGTTTCCTTAAACCGGACCGTTTGCCACGGTTTGAACGGTTTGCCACGGTGTGTGTTGTGACGTTTGTCGACTTGGGTCATGTGGACGACCGGTCGCTTCGTTTGTGTCATTCTTTTGTATAGATTGTATGGTTTTTGGACCCGGTTTCCCTTATAAACTGGGTCAGTTCTTTCTATCTATTCGAGCGGTGGTACGACCACCTTGTCCTCAAAAAAAAAAAAAAAACTGTTTAGATAGAAAGTGAGCTGACGGTGCGGTCTGGGCTGGTTACACAGTGTGAACACCAGCCTTGGACGCCTGCAGTTTTCGCTCCTCGCGCCGCGGGGTCGGGTGGCCGGGATGCTGGATGTCAGCAGCTTCCATATGCCTCCACGGACGACGCCCACAGATGACCATCGCGTTCCAGACCATGACGCCGACGGCGAAGGAGAAGGCGCCGGTGGCCTCGCCGCCCGTGGCGATCTTGAGGAGTAGGCAAGCAGCGACGGAGCCGAGGAGCTGCGCGGCCCAATATACGACGGCCTTGAGGAGAGGCTAATGTTGCCGGCCACGAAGGCTCCACGGAGACGGCCAGCGCGTGCGCCAGCGCTGCATGAGCCGGCCAAGACGAAGATGAGCATGGAGATGAACTCGGCGACGCCGACGCAGAAGGTGTCCTTGTCCTTGACGCTGACCTCCAGCAGGCTGGACTGCAGGTGTGCGCCGGAGCAGGCGAAGGTCTGGCGCCGCACCGGGTTGGCGTTCATCGCGCGACATGACCATGTTCTGTCCCGGCGGCGCGCGCCCGGCGCCTCCATGGCGTGTAGCGTGGCACAGCGAGGCTCTGAAGAGGTCACGGCCCGGAAGACGTGTGACTGCTCGTGGTTGCTCCTCTTTCCCGGCGACTCGGCCGCCGGAGCCTCGGATGGGGCGGCGGCGGCGCCGCCGAAGGCGTTCCAGACAATCCCCTCGAGGTCCATGTCCGTGGCGGCGGGTGATACGTCTCAAACGTATCTATAATTTTTGATGTTCCATGCTTGTTTTATACCAATTGCTACATGTTTTGCATCTACTTTATATCACTTTTATACATTTTTTGGGACTAACCTATTAACAAGATGCCGAAGTGCCAGTTCCTGTTTTCTGCTGTTTTTGTATTCCAGAAAAGCTAGTCTGGAAATATTCTCGGAATTGGACGAAACTACACGGGAGTCCCTATTTTAGCAGAACTCATCTGACGGACCAAAGAGGCGACGGAGAGGAGCCACGTGGGCCCCACACATGGCCAGGGCGCGGGGCCCCCTCTGGCGCGCCCAGGGTGGTGTGGGCCCCACAGGCCTCTCCAGCCGCCGCCCTTTCGCCTACTTATTCCCCCCGACGCGAAAACCCTAAGTACCTGAGCAAATATCCACGAAAAGTTCCAGAGACGCCGCCGTCGTCAACCCTAGCTCGGGAGGGTTCAGAACCTCTTCCCGGCACCCTGCCGGAGAGGGGAATCGTCACCGGAGGCTTCTACATCGCCATGCCTGCCTCCGGAGTGATGCGTGAGTAGTTCATCCTTGGACTACGGGTCCATAGCAGTAGCTAGATGGTTGTCTCTCCACTTTGTGCCATCATGTTTAGATCTTGTGAGCTGCCCTACATGATCAAGATCATATTATTGTAATGCTACATGTTGTGTTTGCTGGGATCCGATGAATATTGAATATTATGTCAAGTTGATTATCAATCTATCTTATATGTTATTTAAGATCTTGCATGCTTTCCGTTACTCGTAGATGCTTTGGCCAAGTAGATGCTTGTAACTCCAAGAGAGAGTATTTATGCTAGATAGTGGGTTCATGTCTCCGTTTAACCTGGGACAGTGACAGAAAGTTCTAAGGTTGTGGATGTGCTGTTGCCACTAGGGATAACCTAACGATGCTATGTCCACGGACATATGTGTTTGTTTACATTACGCACTTTACTTAATGCAATTATCCGTTGCTTGCAACTTAATACCAACGGGGGACTCGGATGACAACCCGGCGGTGGATTATTAGTCATAGATGCTGTTGGATAACGATCTATGTATTATGTCGTAATGCCCAATTAAATATCATAGTAGTCAACATGTCATGTATATGCATTGTCATGCGCTCACTATTCGTCAATTGCCCAGCTGTAATTTGTTCACCCAACATGTTAGTTATCTTTTATGGAGAGACACCACTAGTGAACTGTGGACCCCGGTCCATTCTTTTACACTGATTAAACAACCACAAACTGCAAACTGTTCCTTTTTCATTCTCTGCAATTTAATACTCATTTTCCACACCATACGTTTAATCCTTTGTTTTCAGCAAGCCAGTGAGATTGACAACCTCACTGTTTCGTTGGGGCAAAGTAGTTTGATTGTGTTGTGTGCAGATTCCACGTCAACAGTCCAGACTCCCTGCGACAGCTATTTTTCTGGCGCCGTTGACAACCTTCTGAAGAGTTGCTGCTCCTACTGGTTCGATAACCTTGGTTTCTTTCTGAGGGAAAACTTGCTGCTGACTACATCATACCTTCCTCTTGGGGTCTCCCAACGAACGTGTGTTTCACGTCATCAAGCTATTTTTCTGGCGCCGTTGCCGGGGAGACAGCAGTCTTCTGCAAGGGGAGTTTCACGCTTCCAATCTCTTTACTTTGTTTTTGTCTTGCTTAGTTTATTTTATTTTATCTTGTTTGCTTTCAATTATCAAAAACACAAAAAAATTAGTTACTTGCATTTAGTTTATTTTCAGTTTGTTTCCTGTTAGTTATTATGTCTAGCTCTTTACTTGCTATCAATGGTTACTTTCCTTGAAACTAGTCCTATGGCTGAAAACAACATGAGAGAGCTTTATGAAATTTATCTTGAGTTGGGACATGAAGTGTTTGAAGAGAAAATTAAAAAGCCTATGGAACTTTATTTGCATAACAATCATGATAGTAGCAATGTTATTAGCATACATTCTTTGAACACCATTATTGCTAATGCCATGGAAAGCTCTAAGCTTGGGGAAGCTGGTTTTGATAAAAATGTTATTTTTAGTCCCCTAGCTTTGAAGAAGGAAGAATGCTATATTGTCGAATGTGATGATTCTTCTTGAAATATCTCCTTTTGATAAATTTGAAGTAAACAACCTCCTTGACTCAGTAAAAGAGGAAATTGCAGAAAGTAAAAATGTGCTCCCTAATGTTATATATGATAATGCTCTTGATGATGGTCCTATATTGCCTAATGATATTTATTATACTATTATTGTCAAAAGTGGGTTTGATAACCCCACTATTTTGAGCTTAATAAAAATTATGTGTTTGTAGATCATGAAAATCATGCTTTATGTGATAGTTATATGTTGAGTTTGTTCATGATGCTACTGAAAATTATTTTGAGAGAGGAAAATATGGTTATAGAATCTTCATGTTATTAAATTTCCTCTCTTTATGATGAAAGTTTTGAGCTTTCTCTTGTGTTGCTTCTATATGATTTTTGCTTTAAGACCTAATGGTCCGTTGAAAGTTTTGAAGTTGCACTTGTTTTGTCTTCCTATGCTAGTCACTTTGTGCTTAATTGACTTGTTTTCTTACAAGACTCCTATGCATAGGAAGAGTGTTAGATTTAAACATGTTTTATATATGCTTCTTGATGCTCTCTTTTATGTTTCAACTCTCATCTTTATGTGAGCATCATAAAAATCACTATGCCTAGCTAAAAGGCATTAAAGAAAGCGCTTTTGGGAGGCAACCCATTATCTTTTATTTTCAGTATTAGTCAAGGAGTTTGTTTACTTCTGTAGCAACTCCTTTGTATCTTTATTTTCTCGCATTGTTGTGCCAAGAGTAGCCTCTAATGATAAGATGATGCTTAATTTTGATTGCTGCGCAGAAACAGATTTTTGCTGTTCACTGTACGAAATTCCTAAAATCACCAGATTGTTAAAAAATCTGAAATTTTTTGTGCGTAATCTTTATGAATGTCTGAAACTTTCATTAGTTCAGAGTTTCTCGATCTGAGCGTCGTAAGTGCCTCGAAAAAATTCGTCTTTGCGGACTGTTCTGTTTTAGACAGATTATGCCTTTTTATTTTTCGCATTCTCTCTTTTACTAGTGTTGAGTGAAATTCTTTTTTGGGTGGAAGAGCTTCACATAACATCAGTGGCTGTAGCTAATGTTTAAAGTAACAAA
The DNA here is from genome assembly GCA_947311845.1 of Poa pratensis. Taxonomy (NCBI): domain Eukaryota; kingdom Viridiplantae; phylum Streptophyta; class Magnoliopsida; order Poales; family Poaceae; genus Poa; species Poa pratensis. Next base: position 35,903,735 of record CAMZMU010000033.1, on the reverse strand, counting down.
TCATATTGCGTCTTTACAGAACATGTGAATTTTTGATTATGCACTAACCCTCTAATGAGATCTACTTTGAGTTTGGTGTGACGGAAGTTTTCAAGGGTCAAGAGAGAAGGATGATATAATAGGATCAAGAAGAGTGAAGAGCTTAAGCTTGGGGAGGCTCCCATGGATCTCCCCAGCATATTTCAAGAAGACTCAAGCGTCTAAGCTTGGGGATGCCCAAGGCATCCCCTTCTTCATCGTCAAAATTATCAGGTCATCTCTAGTGAAACTATATTTTAATTCTTTCACATCATATGTGCTTTTCTTGGAGCGTCTGTGTGCTTTTTATTTTCAGTATTGCATTTTATTTTCAATAAAGCTTGACTGGACCCTAGCATTCTTGATTGGGAGAGAGACACGCTCCGCTTTTTCATGAGAATACTCCTATTCTTCACTTATATTTGTTGAGTATTCATATCTAGCGCTGTTCAGCTTTTAGCTCTTGTTTTCATGTATCTCTTGTCAGAGCTATTAGCTTTCTTTTGTAGAAAGTACTCTCTTGCTTCACTTATATTTGTTTGGAGAGTTGATGAAATAAATTGATTGGTGTTTGGTTGGTTCAGAAAATGTTGCATGTGGTAATTGGTATAAGGAAAAACTTGCTTAATCTTGTAGATCACTAAAATGGATAACTTGATGCTTGTCAATTGTTTTGAGTTAACAAGTAGATCATGATTAAATTGTGCATCACATGAGTTAAGCCTATTAGTGAAGAACTACCGTAAAGCTTGTTGAAAATTTGGTTTGCATCGGTGGTACCTCTAAGGTCTAGATATTTTCTAATAACAGGGTTTGGTTAACAAGGAAGACGGTATGAAGTCTTATAACGTTTGCAATATGTTTGTCATATAAAACTTGGTGTACGGGTTGATATTCTTGTTTGCTTACATAACCTTGCTAGCCTAAACTCTGTACTGAGAGGGAATGCTTCTCGTGCATCCAAATCCTTGAGCCAAAATCCATGCCATTTGTGTCCACCATAACTACCTATATGTGGTATTTCCTTGCCACTCCAAGTAAATTTTTCATGTGCTACCTTTAAATTATTCAAAATGTTATTATTCCCTTTTTGTGTCAATGTTTACTAGCTCATGAGGAATTAGTGTGGTTATTCTTTATTCTATTTGTCGAGTGGACTTTTACACCTGGACTAGTGGCATATACATCCGCTTATCCAATAACTTGCAAAAAGAGCTGGCAACGGGGTGCCCAGTCCCAATTAATTACAACTTTAACCAATTAATTCTCTTCACACTTTTGCCCTGATTCATCAGTAAGCAATGACAAACAGTGAAATACCTGAATGTGTGTAAACCAAAGAGAAAGAGGGATGATCTGCCTTGCTGGTAGAAATAACGTCCTTCATGGGAGCCGCTCTTAAAAGTCCGTTCGACAGGTAGAATACTGTTCTCACCCGCTACCATTCGTTGACAATTAACAAACACCTCTCAAAAATAGATACTCCTCCATGGTATGTGATTGATGGAAGGCACCCGAGGATTCGGTTAGCCATGGCTTGTGTTAGCAAGGTTGGGAGGAGTATCAAATATTTTATGCAATCTCTATATGCTTTCAAAAACCTAAAAGCTCTAGCACATGATTTAATCCCTGCTTCCCTCTGCGAAGGGCCTTTCTTTTACTTTTATGTTGAGTCAGTTTTCCTATTCTTTCTGTCTTCCACAAGCAAACACTAGTGTCAATTTTGTTACAACATGCGTTATATGCAATGTATTGGACTTGTTATACTACTTTGTGTTGACAATATCCATGAGATAAATATGTTGAAAGTTGAAGCAAATGCTGAAACTAAATTCTTCCTTTGTGTTGATTAAATACCTTTTATTAGAAACTATTGCTTTATGAGTTAACACTTATGCAAAACTGTTTGATGCTTGTCTCGAAAGTACTATTCATGAAAACGTTTAGCTTGTGTGATTCATTGTTTACTCATTATCTATTTGATAGCAAATTATAGACCATTGACTTGGATCACTTCATTCATTTACATGTGCCTTGCAATATTATATGATCAAGATTATGATAGTAGCATGTCACCTCAAAAATTATCTTGTTTTTATCGTTTACCTACTCGAGGACGAGTAGGAACTAAGCTTGGGGATGCTGATACGTCTCAAACGTATCTATAATTTTTGATGTTCCATGCTTGTTTTATACCAATTGCTACATGTTTTGCATCTACTTTATATCACTTTTATACATTTTTTGGGACTAACCTATTAACAAGATGCCGAAGTGCCAGTTCCTGTTTTCTGCTGTTTTTGTATTCCAGAAAAGCTAGTCTGGAAATATTCTCGGAATTGGACGAAACTACACGGGAGTCCCTATTTTACCAGAACTCATCTGACGGACCAAAGAGGCGACGGAGAGGAGCCACGTGGGCCCCACAGTGGCCAGGGCGGGGCCCCCCTCTGCGCGCCCAGGGTGGTGTGGGCCCACAGGCCTCTCCAGCCGCCGCCCTTTCGCCTACTTATTCCCCCCGACGCGAAAACCCTAAGTACCTGAGCAAATATCCACGAAAAGTTCCAGAGACGCCGCCGTCGTCAACCCTAGCTCGGGAGGGTTCAGAACCTCTTCCCGGCACCCTGCCGGAGAGGGGAATCGTCACCGGAGGCTTCTACATCGCCATGCCTGCCTCCGGAGTGATGCGTGAGTAGTTCATCCTTGGACTACGGGTCCATAGCAGTAGCTAGATGGTTGTCTCTCCACTTTGTGCCATCATGTTTAGATCTTGTGAGCTGCCCTACATGATCAAGATCATATTATTGTAATGCTACATGTTGTGTTTGCTGGGATCCGATGAATATTGAATATTATGTCAAGTTGATTATCAATCTATCTTATATGTTATTTAAGATCTTGCATGCTTTCCGTTACTCGTAGATGCTTTGGCCAAGTAGATGCTTGTAACTCCAAGAGAGAGTATTTATGCTAGATAGTGGGTTCATGTCTCCGTTTAACCTGGGACAGTGACAGAAAGTTCTAAGGTTGTGGATGTGCTGTTGCCACTAGGGATAACCTAACGATGCTATGTCCACGGACATATGTGTTTGTTTACATTACGCACTTTACTTAATGCAATTATCCGTTGCTTGCAACTTAATACCAACGGGGGACTCGGATGACAACCCGGCGGTGGATTATTAGTCATAGATGCTGTTGGATAACGATCTATGTATTATGTCGTAATGCCCAATTAAATATCATAGTAGTCAACATGTCATGTATATGCATTGTCATGCGCTCACTATTCGTCAATTGCCCAGCTGTAATTTGTTCACCCAACATGTTAGTTATCTTTTATGGAGAGACACCACTAGTGAACTGTGGACCCCGGTCCATTCTTTTACACTGATTAAACAACCACAAACTGCAAACTGTTCCTTTTTCATTCTCTGCAATTTAATACTCATTTTCCACACCATACGTTTAATCCTTTGTTTTCAGCAAGCCAGTGAGATTGACAACCTCACTGTTTCGTTGGGGCAAAGTAGTTTGATTGTGTTGTGTGCAGATTCCACGTCAACAGTCCAGACTCCCTGCGACAGCTATTTTTCTGGCGCCGTTGACAACCTTCTGAAGAGTTGCTGCTCCTACTGGTTCGATAACCTTGGTTTCTTTCTGAGGGAAAACTTGCTGCTGACTACATCATACCTTCCTCTTGGGGTCTCCCAACGAACGTGTGTTTCACGTCATCAAGCTATTTTTCTGGCGCCGTTGCCGGGGAGACAGCAGTCTTCTGCAAGGGGAGTTTCACGCTTCCAATCTCTTTACTTTGTTTTTGTCTTGCTTAGTTTATTTTATTTTATCTTGTTTGCTTTCAATTATCAAAAACACAAAAAAATTAGTTACTTGCATTTAGTTTATTTTCAGTTCTGTTTCCTGTTAGTTATTATGTCTAGCTCTTTACTTGCTATCAATGGTTACTTTCCTTGAAACTAGTCCTATGGCTGAAAACAACATGAGAGAGCTTTATGAAATTTATCTTGAGTTGGGACATGAAGTGTTTGAAGAGAAAATTAAAAAGCCTATGGAACTTTATTTGCATAACAATCATGATAGTAGCAATGTTATTAGCATACATTCTTTGAACACCATTATTGCTAATGCCATGGAAAGCTCTAAGCTTGGGGAAGCTGGTTTTGATAAAAATGTTATTTTTAGTCCCCTAGCTTTGAAGAAGGAAGAATGCTATATTGTCGAATGTGATGATTCTTTTGAAATATCTCCTTTTGATAAATTTGAAGTAAACAACCTCCTTGACTCAGTAAAAGAGGAAATTGCAGAAAGTAAAAATGTGCTCCCTAATGTTATATATGATAATGCTCTTGATGATGGTCCTATATTGCCTAATGATATTTATTATACTATTATTGTCAAAAGTGGGTTTGATAACCCCACTATTTCTGAGCTTAATAAAAATTATGTGTTTGTAGATCATGAAAATCATGCTTTATGTGATAGTTATAATGTTGAGTTTGTTCATGATGCTACTGAAAATTATTTTGAGAGAGGAAAATATGGTTATAGGAATCTTCATGTTATTAAATTTCCTCTCTTTATGATGAAAGTTTGAGCTTTCTCTTGTGTTGCTTCTATATGATTTTTGCTTTAAGACCTAATGGTCCGTTGAAAGTTTTGAAGTTGCACTTGTTTTGTCTTCCTATGCTAGTCACTTTGTGCTTTATTTACTTGTTTTCTTACAAGGCCCTATGCATAGGAAGAGTGTTAGATTTAAACATGTTTTATATATGCTCTTGATGCTCTCTTTTACGTTTCAACTCTCATCTTTATGTGAGCATCATAAAATCACTATGCCTAGCTAAAAGGCGTTAAAGAAAGCGCTTTTGGGAGGCAACCCATTATCTTTTATTTTCAGTATTAGTCAAGGAGTTTGTTTACTTCTGTAGCAACTCCTTTGTATCTTTATTTTCTCGCATTGTTGTGCCAAGAGTAGCCTCTAATGATAAGATGATGCTTAATTTTGATTGCTGCGCAGAAACAGATTTTTGCTGTTCACTGTACGAAATTCCTAAAATCACCAGATTGTTAAAAAAATCTGAAATTTTTGTGCGTAATCTTTATGAATGTCTGAAACTTTCATTAGTTCAGAGTTTCTCGATCTGAGCGTCGTAAGTGCCTCGAAAAAATTCGTCTTTGCGGACTGTTCTGTTTTAGACAGATTATGCCTTTTTATTTTTCGCATTCTCTCTTTTACTAGTGTTGAGTGAAATTCTTTTTTGGGTGGAAGAGCTTCACATAACATCAGTGGCTGTAGCTAATGTTTAAAGTAACAAATCATATTGCGTCTTTACAGAACATGTGAATTTTTGATTATGCACTAACCCTCTAATGAGATCTACTTTGAGTTTGGTGTGACGGAAGTTTTCAAGGGTCAAGAGAGAAGGATGATATAATAGGATCAAGAAGAGTGAAGAGCTTAAGCTTGGGGAGGCTCCCATGGATCTCCCCAGCATATTTCAAGAAGACTCAAGCGTCTAAGCTTGGGGATGCCCAAGGCATCCCCTTCTTCATCGTCAAAATTATCAGGTCATCTCTAGTGAAACTATATTTTAATTCTTTCACATCATATGTGCTTTTCTTGGAGCGTCTGTGTGCTTTTTATTTTCAGTATTGCATTTTTATTTTCAATAAAGCTTGACTGGACCCTAGCATTCTTGATTGGGAGAGAGACACGCTCCGCTTTTTCATGAGAATACTCCTATTCTTCACTTATATTTGTTGAGTATTCATATCTAGCGCTGTTCAGCTTTTAGCTCTTGTTTTCATGTATCTCTTGTCAGAGCTATTAGCTTTCTTTTGTAGAAAGTACTCTCTTGCTTCACTTATATTTGTTTGGAGAGTTGATGAAATAAATTGATTGGTGTTTGGTTGGTTCAGAAAATGTTGCATGTGGTAATTGGTATAAGGAAAAACTTGCTTAATCTTGTAGATCACTAAAATGGATAACTTGATGCTTGTCAATTGTTTTGAGTTAACAAGTAGATCATGATTAAATTGTGCATCACATGAGTTAAGCCTATTAGTGAAGAACTACCGTAAAGCTTGTTGAAAATTTGGTTTGCATCGGTGGTACCTCTAAGGTCTAGATATTTTCTAATAACAGGGTTTGGTTAACAAGGAAGACGGTATGAAGTCTTATAACGTTTGCAATATGTTTGTCATATAAAACTTGGTGTACGGGTTGATATTCTTGTTTGCTTACATAACCTTGCTAGCCTAAACTCTGTACTGAGAGGGAATGCTTCTCGTGCATCCAAATCCTTGAGCCAAAATCCATGCCATTTGTGTCCACCATAACTACCTATATGTGGTATTTCCTTGCCACTCCAAGTAAATTTTTCATGTGCTACCTTTAAATTATTCAAAATGTTATTATTCCCTTTTTGTGTCAATGTTTACTAGCTCATGAGGAATTAGTGTGGTTATTCTTTATTCTATTTGTCGAGTGGACTTTTACACCTGGACTAGTGGCATATACATCCGCTTATCCAATAACTTGCAAAAAGAGCTGGCAACGGGGTGCCCAGTCCCAATTAATTACAACTTTAACCAATTAATTCTCTTCACACTTTTGCCCTGATTCATCAGTAAGCAATGACAAACAGTGAAATACCTGAATGTGTGTAAACCAAAGAGAAAGAGGGATGATCTGCCTTGCTGGTAGAAATAACGTCCTTCATGGGAGCCGCTCTTAAAAGTCCGTTCGACAGGTAGAATACTGTTCTCACCCGCTACCATTCGTTGACAATTAACAAACACCTCTCAAAAATAGATACTCCTCCATGGTATGTGATTGATGGAAGGCACCCGAGGATTCGGTTAGCCATGGCTTGTGTTAGCAAGGTTGGGAGGAGTATCAAATATTTTATGCAATCTCTATATGCTTTCAAAAACCTAAAAGCTCTAGCACATGATTTAATCCCTGCTTCCCTCTGCGAAGGGCCTTTCTTTTACTTTTATGTTGAGTCAGTTTTCCTATTCTTTCTGTCTTCCACAAGCAAACACTAGTGTCAATTTTGTTACAACATGCGTTATATGCAATGTATTGGACTTGTTATACTACTTTGTGTTGACAATATCCATGAGATAAATATGTTGAAAGTTGAAGCAAATGCTGAAACTAAATTCTTCCTTTGTGTTGATTAAATACCTTTTATTAGAAACTATTGCTTTATGAGTTAACACTTATGCAAAACTGTTTGATGCTTGTCTCGAAAGTACTATTCATGAAAACGTTTAGCTTGTGTGATTCATTGTTTACTCATTATCTATTTGATAGCAAATTATAGACCATTGACTTGGATCACTTCATTCATTTACATGTGCCTTGCAATATTATATGATCAAGATTATGATAGTAGCATGTCACCTCAAAAATTATCTTGTTTTTATCGTTTACCTACTCGAGGACGAGTAGGAACTAAGCTTGGGGATGCTGATACGTCTCAAACGTATCTATAATTTTTGATGTTCCATGCTTGTTTTATACCAATTGCTACATGTTTTGCATCTACTTTATATCACTTTTATACATTTTTTGGGACTAACCTATTAACAAGATGCCGAAGTGCCAGTTCCTGTTTTCTGCTGTTTTTGTATTCCAGAAAAGCTAGTCTGGAAATATTCTCGGAATTGGACGAAACTACACGGGAGTCCCTATTTTACCAGAACTCATCTGACGGACCAAAGAGGCGACGGAGAGGAGCCACGTGGGCCCCACACGTGGCCAGGGCGCGGGCCCCCCTCTGCCGCCCCAGGGTGGTGTGGGCCCCACGGGCCTCTCCAGCCGCCGCCCTTTCGCCTACTTATTCCCCCCGACGCGAAAACCCTAAGTACCTGAGCAAATATCCACGAAAAGTTCCAGAGACGCCGCCGTCGTCAACCCTAGCTCGGGAGGGTTCAGAACCTCTTCCCGGCACCCTGCCGGAGAGGGGAATCGTCACCGGAGGCTTCTACATCGCCATGCCTGCCTCCGGAGTGATGCGTGAGTAGTTCATCCTTGGACTACGGGTCCATAGCAGTAGCTAGATGGTTGTCTCTCCACTTTGTGCCATCATGTTTAGATCTTGTGAGCTGCCCTACATGATCAAGATCATATTATTGTAATGCTACATGTTGTGTTTGCTGGGATCCGATGAATATTGAATATTATGTCAAGTTGATTATCAATCTATCTTATATGTTATTTAAGATCTTGCATGCTTTCCGTTACTCGTAGATGCTTTGGCCAAGTAGATGCTTGTAACTCCAAGAGAGAGTATTTATGCTAGATAGTGGGTTCATGTCTCCGTTTAACCTGGGACAGTGACAGAAAGTTCTAAGGTTGTGGATGTGCTGTTGCCACTAGGGATAACCTAACGATGCTATGTCCACGGACATATGTGTTTGTTTACATTACGCACTTTACTTAATGCAATTATCCGTTGCTTGCAACTTAATACCAACGGGGACTCGGATGACAACCCGGCGGTGGATTATTAGTCATAGATGCTGTTGGATAACGATCTATGTATTATGTCGTAATGCCCAATTAAATATCATAGTAGTCAACATGTCATGTATATGCATTGTCATGCGCTCACTATTCGTCAATTGCCCAGCTGTAATTTGTTCACCCAACATGTTAGTTATCTTTTATGGAGAGACACCACTAGTGAACTGTGGACCCCGGTCCATTCTTTTACACTGATTAAACAACCACAAACTGCAAACTGTTCCTTTTTCATTCTCTGCAATTTAATACTCATTTTCCACACCATACGTTTAATCCTTTGTTTTCAGCAAGCCAGTGAGATTGACAACCTCACTGTTTCGTTGGGGCAAAGTAGTTTGATTGTGTTGTGTGCAGATTCCACGTCAACAGTCCAGACTCCCTGCGACAGCTATTTTTCTGGCGCCGTTGACAACCTTCTGAAGAGTTGCTGCTCCTACTGGTTCGATAACCTTGGTTTCTTTCTGAGGGAAAACTTGCTGCTGACTACATCATACCTTTCTCTTGGGGTCTCCCAACGAACGTGTGTTTCACGTCATCAGCGGGCTCGGCACGTGATGCATGTAAAATGCATACATGAACTTTGCACTATATTACTTATATTCCAGTCATATTTGCATCATATAAGGGTTATATCAATGTTTTATAATGATTTTTGGGAATATTATATTTATTTCCTATTTTTATGGAATTAACCCTGCGCAGGCAGAAAATCCTATTTCTTTATTTTAATATTCCAGGGACCCAAACGACGTCCAAATGACCTGCAAATTTACGGGTCAATATTTGGAAGGAAGAAGACTTGGGGGCGAAGGAAGCAAACAAGCGGAGGCCCGAGGGCCCAGATGAGTGGGCCCACGCGACCCATGTACCTGGTCGCGTGGGACCCCCCCTTTTGGCCCTCGGAGCTCCGTTGCCGTCGATCTTTCCTCCACCGACTCGTTTTGACCTAAAACCGCCTATAAAAATAGTCCCCCGACGTTCTCTGGAAGGAGCGCCGCAGAAACACAGAAACACCGAAACAGAGACCTGGAGTTGCAGATTGGAGGGGGAAAACTCCGGCGGGGCGCTGCCGGCGTGGTCTCCATCTTCTCCAACGACTTCTCCACCGTCTCCATGATGAAGAGGGAGTAGTCCACCTCTGGACTATGGGTTTGTGGAAGTAACTTATGTATCTCTCTCTCTTGAGCTTCACTAATTAGTACCGTATGAGCTGCTGAACATGATTACGGTCATCTATGTAATACCTTTGTGGTGGATCTTTTTATGAGTTAATATATGTTTGAGATTGCAATGGTTTTGTTTCAGTTATGAAAGTAGATGCATATTATGTACCCCGTTCTTATTTACTTGTTGATCAAGCATGTTTATGAGAGCGTGTGAGGGGAACGTGTGCATTAGTTGGAGTAACGGGGGTGGCTAGTGCAGTGAACGTGAGAGAAAGTTCTGCGATCCACTTGGGTGTTTTACCTTACTTTGTTGCCTCACTAGGGATAAAAAGAAATACCATGCTACCGGAGATGTGGGTGTGACCATTGCCACTTCCATGACTAGATCTAGCATGTTCTTATTTTAACTTCATGTCATGATACTTATTGCTATACTCTGAGTTATCTTAATTACTGAGGTGTTATGATTTAGTTCGCATCTTGGTGGAGTATAAGAGAGACTAATAACCAAAAGGTCTCTATGTTAGGACGTGATGCCCATATAATTATAACTTGTCATTAAACTGTTGTGTTGCAATCTCATATGTCAACTCTAGTGTTCCATTGTCTACCACTTTATTAAAGAGAGAGTGCATTTGTGAAACCATGAACCCCGGTCCATTTTTAATCATAAGAAACACCTTTCCAACCACTTTTACCACTTTTCCATTTTGCCATTTAAATCCGAAAATACAAAAACACTTTTCATCTTGCATTCATCATATAAAACCCAAAAATATCATTTATCATTGCTACCACCATCCTTGCATATTTATTTACCACCATTGCATATTTATTTCTTGTTTGCATTGCATATTATCTTGATATCATTCTCACACCTTGTGCTTGACAACCACTAGGTGAGGTTGAGGACCAAAACATTTACTTTGTTTTGTAGGTAACCAAAAGAAGGATAGGAAAGATAAATCTTCACTACTGATTCCCCGAGAGTTCGATATTAAACCCTCGAGTCACCCCTCGTGGGGAAAACACGTCTTCCACTTACTACACACTCTGCACTTGGAGTCTCAACCTAACCCATTTACTTTTCACGCAGGTAACTACGTGAAGGGTCATCAAGACTGTTTTCTGGCGCCGTTGCCGGGGAATCATTGCTGAAAGGTTTATCCAAGGATATCTCACCAAGTCAACTTCATCACCAACTTGTGCTAACACCTAAGCTTGGGAGGTTGCACCTACGTGAGCATCATCTTATCCATCTTTACCTTCAAAGCAATTTATCTTGTTTTGTCATTGTCTTGCATTTTTATTCGGTTTGCATATTTATTTTCAGTTTTGCATAAAAAATTAAAAAACACATAAAAACTTTATAAAATGGCTTCTAGTGTTGAAATGAACAATTTGGTCAATACTATGGAGAGTCGTTAATGGATGCTTGGTATAGAATTAAGGGCATTAGTAAAAATGGTGTCAACAAATATACCCCTGCTACTTTGATAAGAAACTTTTATAATGGTCTAGATGGGTGGTCAAAATGTTTTCTAGACTCATTGACTAGTGGAAGATTTGCCTCTGGAAATCCCTCACATGCTAATAATCTAATGGAAAATCTATTTGGGAATTCTATAGAATCAAAAGATGAAATTATGATCAAACAACTAAAAGTTTCTATGGATAGGTCAATATTATGTCTACAAACTTATATGGAAGATTATCCTACTAAAAATGAGATGCATTCATTTATCCTTCATACAAAATCTAGTATGAAGAAGACAAACAACACTATTTCGGGAATTTCTTTGAAAATGGAAACTATATTGAATTATGCCAAGTCTAAAAAGAAGTTGACTAGGGAATTAAATGAAAGAATATCTTCTATGTTGGGACCTTTAGACAAGGATATTAAGAATTATGTTGAAAAGAGGATGATCTCCAAATAGCCTTGAATGCTGCTTTAAAGAAAAGAAATGAGAATTTTGTTTGGATTGAGGAAGTTAAAATGCTTAGTGAAGTCAAGGAACCATTGCTTGACTTAGGAATTGTAGCTTGCATGAATTAATATCTATCTTACAAAAATTTGCAAGTGATCCTTCCATCAACTCTAACCAAGCTGGTTTTGGTTCTTATATTGCTAATCATGTCTTGAAAGAAAAGATTGCTAGGTACAACCAAGAGGCTATGATACCACCTAAGCTTGGGGATATATGGATTCCCAAAGTCCTAGTAACCATTGGAAAAGAGACACACCATGCTATACTTGATCTAGGATCTAGTGTCTCTGTTTTATCTAAAGAACTATATGAAGTACTTGAATTGAAAAATCTTGAAAAATGCTCTATTGAACTTGCACTTGCTGATGATTCCATTAAACATGCTTTAGGAAAAGTAAGTGATGTTATGGTAGAGTTACATATGACATTTGTGCCTGTTGATTTTCTAATCATGGATATGGGGAATAAAACCTCTAGTCCAATTATTCTTGGAAGACCTTTTCTTCGTACTACAGGTGCTATCATTGATTCAAAAGAAGGGAATGTGAAGTTTCAGTTTCCACACAAGAAGTGCATGGAACACTTCCCAAGGAAGAGGGACACACAAAGTTCAAGCTCCCTCATGAGCTTCGTCCACAATAAACATCAAGTAAGAAGCCTAGCTATATGGCTATAAAGAAAGCGCTTTACGGGAGGCAACCCGGTTGTTTTTATTTGTGATTTTCTTTGTGTCCTCTTGCTGTAACAAGAGACTTAGTGTTTAGTTTAGTTTCTGGAATTTTTAATAAAGTGCCAAGTTTTACTCATTTTGGTTTGAAAAGTTGCTTATAGCGTTCGGAGATTTTATTCCTGCACGAATCTGTGCACGGTATGATTTTTAATTCTTATTCTGTAACTCCGAATGAGCTCATATTTGAACTGTAGTTGCAACTTTTCATCCTCTGTATGCATGAATTTTTCGGAATTTTCGACAAAGTTAAGTAGGGTAGAAAAATACGTTTTGCTGCTGCTGTTTTTCTGGACAGATTCTGTCCCATTTTGTTTGATGCATGCTTAGAACTTTTAACTTGAATCTTTTTGATCCAATTGAGTTTATGAGTAGGCATACAACATTATACACTTTCTGGACATTCATATGAATTTTTGTCTAAGGATTATATGCAGCAAGAAATCTATTTGTTTATCACTACTAATGCACCCCACAGAAAAGAAATGGGAGAAACGGTGTTTTGAAGTTTTTTCACAGGGATTAGAGGAGATGCACCAAGAGCTATCCAAGGATGGTGAAGACCATAAGCTTGGGGATGTGAAGACAACCCCACTGGACCTACACACTCTCGGTTTGCACACGTCTAACTTCTGTTTTTCGATCGAAACACTTTATCGCATAAACTTGGAGCGTCTTTTTGTTTGTTTAGGTTTGATTTTTATTTTGTGAGACCACCACACTATCATTTATATATGAGAGAGCTACTGGAAATTTGGGTTGAATTATGTTGGATGCTATTATAAGATTGGGAAAAGGGATGTTGAGTTGATTTTAAAAGATACATATAGTTGCATGATTCATGAGCTTGTTAATGAGTAATAATTTGCAAGTATTTTATCAAGAGCTATCTTTTATTCATGTTTTGATGCTGAATGTTATTTACCTTGTTTAACATGGATTAGTTAGTTCTATGGACACTCATGCATGCATTTAGATGGTCAACTTTCTCCCTCTTGCTAGCCCAAAAATTCCAACAAGCAAAAACTTGTTTCCAACACCTTCAACCAAAGTTTTTCCAGTGAGTCCACCATATCTACCTATTAGCTTTATGCTATTCCGAGTATGTTTATCATGATATTTGTGTTATCTATACCTCTGAATGAAAATGCTTATGTTGTTGATTGTTATGGGAAAAGTTGGTTATAGAGCTCTCTCGAACTTGATGCACACTTTACTTTCATTGCATAAATAAAATATGACCCATTGTGATTAAAATTATGATGTTGTGGCTTGACAAATGTCTTTGGTTGAGAGTTAGCTCATATGTGCTGTCACATGGCAAGCTTTCAACATGCACTTCATTCATTTAGTTGATATCATGTACTTTTGTTTATGGATGCTTACCATGGGTGAAATAAATGTGGAAATGAAGTGAGTTTAAATGAGTTTGTATAAATGGTTAGAGAGACGCCTGGGCCGCTAATCTAAGCCATGCATCATTCATGGTGGAAATTTACTTACATGCTATGGTGAACCTTCTGTGATACACCTTACAATAAAAAGCTATCTAATGGTAAATAAAAAGGGTGTTGAGATTGTTCATTGTGTTTGTTTGTCTTGTCATTTTGATATGGGCTTGTTCCATATCCTGGGACAAGAGGTACCCCAGTTGACGCTCTTAATGATACTATTATTACTTACAATGATATTTAACTTGAACTTGCTTTGTTTCCAAGTTGAGTAACACATGGAGTAGGTACTTGTATTCAAGGGGCATGAGACTTTCAACCTGTACTTTGTCAAGCACACTACTCATATTTGCTTTCACTTTAAACTTAATCATTCAAGATGCTATGATAGGGGAATGAGAGCTTGACACCAAGGATTACCACATTACAATCATTAACTTAAGTAGAGAAGTTCAGAAGTTAGATGAAATTATTCATGCTTTACCTCTACTCATATATATCTTTCCAAAGTGTCCACCTTTTATATTCAGATTTTCATCAATACTCTATGACCATTGTAGGATGTTCTTACTTTTCATTATGCATACATGTGGTCCATAGTACTTCTCTTATGTTACACTTTGTGAATTATCATTGAACATCCTTGCATTGAATACTTGATATCACTTCATAAACTATCTTGCATATTGCTACTCCTTTTAAGAATGAATCATTTGACTCTATGTAGCAATAGTAATCATCTTTGATATCCATTGATAGTATTAAATTGCAAAGTCCATGTTAGTTTTATCACCTTCATACTCGAGGACGAGTATAGGTTAAGCTTGGGGATGTTGATGCATGTAAAATGCATACATGAACTTTGCATTATTTTACTTATATTCCAGTCATATTTGCATCATATAAGGGTTATATCACTGTTTTATAATGATTTTGGGAATATTTATATTTTCCTATTTTTATGGAATTAACCCTGCGCAGGCAGAAAACCCTATTTCTTATTTTAATGTTTCAGGGACCCAAACGACGTCCAAATGACCTGAAATTTACGAGCATCATTTTGGAAGGAAAAGACTGGGGCGAAGGAAGCAAACAAGCGGAGGCCCGAGGGCCAAAGAGTGGGCCCACGCGGCCCATGTACCTGGCCGCGTGGGACCCCCCTTTTGGCCTCGGAGCTCCGTTGCCGTCGATCTTTCCTCCACCGACTCGTTTTGACCTAAAACCGCCTATAAAAATAGTCCCCCGACGTTCTCTGGAAGGAGCGCCGCAGAAACACAGAAACACCGAAACAGAGACCTGGAGTTGCAGATTGGAGGGGGAAAACTCCGGCGGGGCGCTGCCGGCGTGGTCTCCATCTTCTCCAACGACTTCTCCACCGTCTCCATGATGAAGAGGGAGTAGTCCACCTCTGGACTATGGGTTTGTGGAAGTAACTTATGTATCTCTCTCTCTGAGCTTCACTAATTAGTACCGTATGAGCTGCTGAACATGATTACGGTCATCTATGTAATACCTTTGTGGTGGATCTTTTTATGAGTTAATATATGTTTGAGATTGCAATGGTTTTGTTTCAGTTATGAAAGTAGATGCATATTATGTACCCCGTTCTTATTTACTTGTTATGATCAAGCATGTTTATGAGAGCGTGTGAGGGGGAACGTGTGCATTAGTTGGAGTAACGGGGGGTGGCTAGTGCAGTGAACGTGAGAGAAAGTTCTGCGATCCACTTGGGTTTTACCTTACTTTGTTGCCTCACTAGGGATAAAAAGAAATACCATGCTACCGGAGATGTGGGTGTGACCATTGCCACTTCTCCATGACTAGATCTAGCATGTTCTTATTTTAACTTCATGTCATGATACTTATTGCTATACTCTGAGTTATCTTAATTACTGAGGTGTTATGATTTAGTTCGCATCTTGGTGGAGTATAAGAGAGACTAATAACCAAAAGGTCTCTATGTTAGGACGTGATGCCCATATAATTATAACTTGTCATTAAACTGTTGTGTTGCAATCTCATATGTCAACTCTAGTGTTCCATTGTCTACCACTTTATTAAAGAGAGAGTGCATTTGTGAAACCATGAACCCCGGTCCATTTTTAATCATAAGAAACACCTTTCCAACCACTTTTACCACTTTTCCATTTTCTGCCATTTAAAAATCCGAAAATACAAAAACACTTTTACATCTTGCATTCATCATATAAAACCCAAAAATATCATTTATCATTGCTACCACCATCCTTGCATATTTATTTACCACCATTGCATATTTATTTCTTGTTTGCATTGCATATTATCTTGATATCATTCTCACACCTTGTGCTTGACAACCACTAGGTGAGGTTGAGGACCAAAACATTTACTTTGTTTTGTAGGTAACCAAAAGAAGGATAGGAAAGATAAATCTTCACTACTGATTCCCCGAGAGTTCGATATTAAACCCTCGAGTCACCCCTCGTGGGGAAAACACGTCTTCCACTTACTACACACTCTGCACTTGGAGTCTCAACCTAACCCATTTACTTTTCACGCAGGTAACTACGTGAAGGGCCATCAGCACGCTGCTGCTGGTCTTGATCTTGGAGCACAGAGACCTCCACGGGATGCCAGACGCGACGCCGCCCGGCCGCCCGTCCGGCGTTGAAGGAGGCCGCGCTGTCCTTCGGGACATGGCCGACGCGTCCGCGATCTGGGGATTTGTTTTGCTCGATGCGGGGAACGATGCCGGTTTCGACGGTTTCAGTTGGTTCCATCCGGTCTCAACCCAGGATGAGTCTTTCCTATCGTGGTCTGAACCTTTAAACCGTTTTAACCCGACGGAAACCAGTAATACGGTGTGGTGCGGTGCGGTGTGACGGTTTCACCAGTTTCGAACCAGACTGTGCGTGGGCTTAGGGCATCTCCAGTCGTTCGGCCCCCACAGGCCGAAAAACGGGGCTATTTTGGGCCGTCTGGAGGGCCAACGGTGCTATTTCACACCCTGGGGGCGGCGTTTTCCCAGCCGTACCCAAATCCAAGACTTGGGCCAAAAAATTCAAAAATACAATTTTGGCAAAAAAATAGCTAATTTAGGCGAATTTCATTCATATATGGGGGAAATTCGCAGTTCTTGCCGATTACATAGTAGAAACTTAAAATAAAAACTTAAAGAAACTAAAATAGATAATTTGGCGATCTACACGCCGTTCTACATGTCCAGCTGGCTGTAGAAGACTGTGTAGTCGCCGCCGTCGTCGCCGTCGGAGTCTCCGGCGCGGCGGCTGGGGCCTTGGCCGTCATCTCCGCCGTGCCACCTGCTCGGCCCGGGCGTGCTGGGGGCGTCCTCCTCGTCGCTGGGGTCGAGGATGATGTAGGGCGGCGACGGCGGTGGAGATGACATCGTCGGGCGCGGGAGGACGTCGTTGAGGGAGACGGCGATGGCGAGGTTCTCGCCAGGGAACTCCTCCAAGTCCTCCGGCACCAGCGCCTGCCACATTGGCGCCTTCTTCTTGCCCTCCGTCTTGGGCTTGACGAGGCGGAGATGGCCACGGGGCGGCGAGGAGGGGCGGCGCTCATTGATGCGGAGGCTGTCGCCGTGCCTAGGAACGTGCCGGCCGGAGTTGAGGATGGGCGGCGGCGTGGCGTCCTGCTCGGCCTTGACCCGAGCCGAGGGAGGCGCGGACGACGCCGAGCACGCGTCGGAGGAAGAAGAAGAGGACGTGGAGCCCATCCGCCGGGGCAGCCACGGCGACGTCCGCGGCGGCATCGTCAGCCGCGGCCTGTTGCCGACGACGATGTGCTCGAGGACGAAGGCGAGGTTGCGCCCTCGAGCACCCCACCATTGTCGGCGGCCTTTGGAGTTCTTCCGCCCCTCCACAGGGCCGTTGCTCACTGTGTCCGCCAGCTCCTGCTCGTGGCGCCGGGCGAAGTACGTCCAGAACACAGTATTCGCCGGATCCCAGCGTGGGTCCTCCGCCTGCTCCGGCGTGAGGCCGGTGAGGACCTCCTGGATCGCCTCGACGCGGTCCACTCTTTCGGGCGGCGGCGGCACGAGGACGCCGCCGCGTTTAGCCGCCACGAGGGGTGGCCGCCGGAGACGCCAGGGACACGCATATCCGGCGGCGCGGGGTAGCCCGCCTGGTAGAGCATCCACGCCTCCTCTGGATGGAGGAAGCGGCGGCCGAAGCCGTTCGCGGCGGCGTCATCGCCGGGGAAGCGCTCGGCCATTGCTGCCGGTGAGATCTGTGGGGGAGATGAGAAGGCGAGGGCGAGAGAGAGGTGTGGCTGTGCACGACGAGGACGGGGGGATTTATAGCGGCGGGGAAGGCCAGACGGAGATTAGACGCGTCGGCGACGGCCGTTCCCTGGCCGCTGGCCACGCCATTTACTCCAGCAGCCTTTGTCCGGCGCAGGAGCCGAGAAGATGAGAACACCGCTCATGGGCGGTTCTGTTTCGCGCCTTTTTCGCCCGGGTCGCTGACAGCGCTGGCCCGCCGTGTTTTCGCTCCATTTCGCCCCCAGACGGAACTCAATGGGCTGGGTCTGGACTGGGAGCGCCGACGCTATTTTACACCGAAACGCCGCTATTTGGGCTCCTGAGGGGCGACTGGAAGAAAAGCGGCGCTGGCAAGCCAAAACGGCGCTTTTGGGGCGGGGCGGGGGCACGGCTGGAGATGCCGTGACGTTCAGCTGTGTTCCTGTCGTCTCGTACGCATATATATCCATCTATCAGCAAGGAGAGCAGAAGCTTTCGCCTCGTGTCTCCAATTATGTTCCCTGACTGAGAGACCCACATCCAATTCCAGCTTTCGATGTCGTCGGCTGGGAGGGTGAGGGCGGCGAGCCTGGCGGCGGTGGCGGTGCGGATGGTGGCGGCGACAGCGCGGCCGCTGTCGAGTGCGGCGAGCCTGGCGGCGGTGCAGGGGGAGGACACGGCGTTCGGGTCGCTATGGTGGTGGGCGTACGCGGGCGTGTCCGCGTTCCTGGTGCTCTTCGCCGGGATCATGTCGGGGCTCACCCTGGGGCTCATGTCGCTGGGCATCGTGGATCTGGAGATCCTCCTGCGCAGCGGCACCAATGCCGAGAAGGCTCAGGCTGGTAAGTACTACGCCGAATTTACCCTGGCCCTTTATTATCCCTCGACACACCGAGCGCGCGCGTTGTTATTCCGTGGGAAGGAGCGCCGCCGCCGAAGGGAGGAGGACGGCGGCAAAGCAGTTGGCGGCGACCGATCGATCTCGAGGGTAACTGGTGTGGGGAATGGACCATGTGCTGCTCGTGTCGTGCCTGGAGGAGGAGAAGAAATCGTCCTTGGATGTGTTGTCACAAGCTGTGTTTGCTGATTGGCCTACGCACGATGTTACGGACCATTGGATCATGATCGGATGGTTCATTGTTTAATTGGCCTTGACCGTTCACACGCCAATGTCTCTCCATCCCCTTCCCCGCCGCGCCCTCTACCTGGCGTCTATGCATCCAGCCTTCTTCCCCGTAGGTCCTGTCATGAATTACAACCCGCCAACATCACTGGTGCGCTGCTCCCTGCCATCCATTCTCTACCTAGAAGCCTCCCTCCTCTACACGAACCCACCAACACTCAAAACTCCCTAGCGCTGGCGACGGAAATGTAGTGGTCGGAGGGTAGAAGTTTGCCTGGGTTGTCATCGCGACCCCGTCGCCAGAGCAGCAGTAGATGAACAGATCATGTTACATAATTAAATAATAGTACTCTTAATAACTAAGCTTAATGAGTCAAAGTCGATGGTAAAAAAGTAGAGACAGTAGTTAGGGAGAAAAAATGTGCTCGTCCGAGAAGAGGAAGGAATATCATTGGTTAGGTAATAGCATATCTCTATCTGGACATCACGGACTTCATGTGCTAGGATTTACGGACCTTAATTTAGTATATAAATGGTAGCAACTATGCTGCCTATCAGTTGTTACCATCTAAATTATATCTCTTTCAGCACCTCAACTATGGTCTGAATGATGCAACTATGGCTTATCTTTTATTTTAAATACAGCAATGTAATATTTGATCGATGGTTCACTTATGTGTTTTGTTTGCTGCAGCTGTTATATTTCCAGTTGTTCAAAAACAGCACCAACTTCTTGTCACTCTGCTGTTGTGTAATGCCTGTGCCATGGAGGTAGATAATTTTGATTAAATTTTTTCTCGCTTGTCACACTATTTTGTGCTCCACGGATATGTTTGAAACAATATTAGCTTCCTTCAAGTTTCTTGTTCAGGTACCCTAAAAATTATTGAGCTTGAACATCTTGTTCTCGTAACCATCAAGTTTTTAGATAGAAAAAGGCTACTGTTGGATTTGCCTCTGTTTGTTCAGTTTTTCTGTATTAAATCACGATGTTCCATATTTCTCATACATGATCGTTCTAGCTAGGTTGTCTTTATTCCGTTGTTTTGAAGGCAAGAGATTTTAGTTCTGTGTTAGTGCCTTATTAAGTTTAGATAAGATGGACTCGTATGCTTAGATAAGATAAATCTATTCATGGAACTGATACTGTTTGATTTCTTTGTATTTGATGACTGATAAACCACAGGCAAAGTGGAATGTACCCAAAATGTCCTAGCGAAGTTAACAAATTAAGCAAAAGCCTTTTCTTGTAGAGTTCTATTAGGCTTGTTATGCTATATAATTAACTCATTGAGTTAACCAAGCATGTGTCCAGTCTTGTCCATGGATCAAGGTTCTAATATGAGTGTGCACTTGTCCGAATGGCTTAGTCATGTCAAGCTGGGTAACATGCAATGTTTCAGTGTTTTGTATGACAGTTGATAGTGCAAAGGGGAATTTATGAGGCTACGAGCTGAACATCAAACTCCAAGAAAGTCCCCATATAACTGACGTGCTAAGTAGATTCTAATATTCATATCCTAGTATCTTTTCTCGTCCCGTGGGTAAACTGTGTCAGCTACGCTTTTAGGATCTTAAACATCAATATCTGCAAACTTCTCCCCACTTCTTACATGTTTCCTTAACCTAGTTTAGTTGACATTCACTTTTTTTTTCTTTTTCCCTTATTTTATTTCTAGACTGTTGAGCCGTTTGTAGACAGATAATCTATTCTTCTCTCGTATCTTTTTCATGCTGTTTTTTACCAGTAGCTCTTCCACTTGCTTATTTGTGATCTTTGCAGGCTCTCCCTATATTCCTTGACAGGATTTTCAATCCTGTTCTTGCTGTTGTCTTGTCAGTGACATTTGTTCTTGCTTTTGGAGAGGTACTGCATCATATGTGCAAATATTTCTGTCATCACCAGCCCACGTATAGTCTTATTGATCATTCTATTTCGACAACCAGGTTATACCACAAGCAATATGTACTAGGTATGGGCTGGCCGTGGGTGCTAGCTTTGTATGGCTTGTACGCATCCTCATGATCATTACCTATCCTATTTCTTATCCTATTGGGAAGGTAAATCAGCAAAATTACCTTACTCAGTTCAAAATTTGCTAGTTCATACTGTAAAATCATTTGAAGCTTCTATAGTCCATAATTTGAATTCCAGTGATTAGAGTATTAGACTATGATACAGCCTTTGCTCACTGCTACCAAATCATCTCTTTGCTCGGTTTGGTGCTATAGTTGGTGGACATGGTTACAAAGTGAGATTCTGATAACTATTCTGCTAGTTGTTTCTTTTTTCTATTCTTATTATCCCTATCCTTGTAGGTTTAACTCATAAATATCCATCATTAATTTATCTTCTATTTAAGCGACCTTGTCAGTTTGTATATTCTGAGCTAACTAAAATTTTACGAAAAACATATAATGCTGTTTGTTTATTCTTTGTTTGTATGTTAAAACTTGAAATTAGTGCCGATGGATGTCTCGAGAAAGAAAAAGACAGTTACTAGGAATTTGAATTTGACTGACATTTCTTCAGGTTTATCTCCAACTGAATAATAGAATGATTTTTGATAGAAAGTGTTTGTTTATTATGGTTCTATACTAGGTAGGCAGTTATTGGTGGGTTTAAAGAAGTATCTTACACTTTCCTGACATTGCTTTCCAGTTGGAAAACGACTTCTTCTGAAGTTTGTGTATTATAATACTTTAGTTCTTTCTTAACGCCTGGCCATTAGTTCAGTGCTGTTCATAGACAATCGATCTTAGTCATTGATGAGTAACATACTTTTTTTTATGGTTTATGGAACATTTAGCAATTTACTCGTGTCCATACATATTCAATGAATGTCGTTTGCTATAGCCGCCTAGCTGGTATCAACTATCAAGGCTTCTATAGCTAAGAGCCATGCAAAATTTATCAGTACCTTTTTGTTCTTGTCAATAAAAAATGTAATGTTCATGTGACTGAAAATTGTACTAATATCTTACACATGTCAGTACAGTAATTCAGTGTAAACGTTGTTGATTAATGTAGCATGTTTTCACCGTTTAGTGAATGACATGGAATAGTATGTAACTTCATCTGTTTTGATACCTTTTGTTGTTCAGAATTATTTCTACTTGATCTGATTTATGTATTGGCGATTGTAGTGATCGAAATTTTATGTTATGTTACAGCTCCTAGACTTTGCTCTTGGGCATGATGAATCTGCGTATTTCAGGCGAGCTCAATTGAAAGCTCTTGTTTCTATCCATGGCAAAGAGGTAAAATGATTTAAGCATGTAACTTCTTAAGAAGTATGCACATTTACCAATGTTTCTTAGTCAGTTGCTTCCCTCATGGTAGGCTGGTAAGGGTGGAGAGCTTACCCACGATGAGACTACAATCATAAGTGGAGCGTTGGACTTGACTGAAAAGGTGTGCAACATCTTCCATAGTTTGGTTTCTTGTCTTTCTTTTCTAT
Organism: Poa pratensis; assembly: GCA_947311845.1. Classification (NCBI taxonomy): domain Eukaryota; kingdom Viridiplantae; phylum Streptophyta; class Magnoliopsida; order Poales; family Poaceae; genus Poa; species Poa pratensis. Next base: position 35,881,001 of record CAMZMU010000033.1, on the reverse strand, counting down.
GAGGGAATTGAGGATTTTCCCCATAGTTGAGGTGCCTTTGAGGACCTGCCCTTCTTTATTTGATCCTTTACCCCAAAGTTCCCATGCCACATTAGATTTTTCCTTTGTCCTTTATACCCATTTTTAATCCTGCATGTACTGATCAATCTAAACTTTGGGCAAACAGGGGTAGAATGTTAGGACAGGCTCTTTTGTTTTGTAGTTCTGATGTCGGTGGTGCCTGTCTTCGGACTAGCCGGAGGTGGAGTTTGTGCTACGGTCGTTGTTCGCAGGAGTTGTAGTCGTTCTACTCTACTGGGCTGTGTTGTATGGGGTGGTGTCTACTCTTTCTTGAGCATGTATAACTCTTCTTATCTATCAATGCAAACATGAAAAAAAGTGTTCTCTTAGAGCGGTATAAAGGCAGGAAGGATTAAAATTGAGTATAATAATGAACTTGGTGGACAGTCCTCTATTGGGATAGTTACTTTGGGGCATAAGATTGAATATCAATGTAAAGGACAGATCCTCCAAGGCACATCAACTATGGGGTAAATCTGAATCGATGATTTATTTAGATGAAATGAAAGACGTATCCTCACTGAGTTAAGACTGAATTCCAGTGTAAAGCAGGGCAGATCCTCCAAGGCATCATCTTAGTGGTCATTGAGCTTCAGAAAGACCGAATTTTATTTATTCGAATTCCGCTGAAATCTCACTGTATTGTGCATGCAGACCGCCGCAGAAGCTATGACACCTATTGAATCAACTTTCTCATTAGACGTGGACTCCAAGTTGGATTGGTAAAGTTTCCTCGGAAAAAGTTGGATTGGTAAAAATGCAATTCCATTTGATACACCATAATCTTACTGGTGTTCCTTATTACCATCGATCTTACGTCTTGTGACACCTTGTTAATCTCTTTTTCAAAATCTTCATTTTACTCTTGATAACTTAATGCATGTGAGTTTTTATGGAGCAACAAACGTGCGTATTGAAGCATTGCTCAAAATATATTCCTAATCCTAGGGAGAGTAGGATATGCATGTTTTTAGCACGTTTGTTCATTTTGAGGCTCTGCCCAAAAATATATATACCTACATATGTCGTAAAACTTATGTAGGAAACCCCTTGTAGACTACATGCATCTTGGAGGCAAACAACTAAGGTTTTTTTTGCGCAGATCCACCCATTTGTTCACCACCCAGATCCACCTACATATATTCACCACCCAGATCCACCCAGTTTTTTTTTGTGCAGCCCAAAATACAACGAATTTTGAGTTAAAATTTTCCAAGCTTGTATATCTCGACATTATCTACATCTGGGATTTTTTTTTGCCATTTTTTGAAACTCAAAAGTGTTGATTTTGATTTTTTCAAAAAGGGCTCCGTGTAGCTTGGGAGCCGTTTTCAGTTTCCGTAGAATACTATATATGTACATATTCTTATTCACAGTAAATCTTATTAACTTGTATTTACAGGGAAGCAATTGGTAAAATTCTTGCCCGGGGCCACAGCCGTGTGCCTGTGTATTCAGGAAATCCTACAAATGTTATTGGTCTCCTGTTGGTAGGTTAAATGATGTCATGGTGTATTACTGAGTGATGATCTGTTGTTTATGACTTCACTAACTTAGAGCTATTTAAAACTTTTAATTAGGTGAAAAGTCTTCTGACAGTTCGTGCTGAGATTGAGACGCCAGTCAGTGCTGTTTCCATTAGACGGATTCCAAGGTATACACACCAATTCTATTGTAATACATAGTGGAGAACATTTATTTTTTTAAATGTCATGCAATTATTTGATAGTATAAATCTCTTCATTGCTCTGTTAATACTCGTATAAAATATTCTGACGAACAGTTGGTCAACGTTTATCTTTTCCAGGGTTCCTGCAGACATGCCTTTGTATGATATACTGAATGAGTTTCAGAAAGGAGGTAGCCATATGGCTGCTGTTGTGAAGGCAAAGCCAACGAATGCACGACCTACTGATAAAAGTGAACCATATATGGAGGCAGCTGCGGCAACACACATGACTGCACCCTTACTATCCAACACTGATGAAAGGGCGGATATTGTGATTGTTGATACTGAAAGACAACATAACACGCAGGTCAATAGAAACAAAACCCATTCAGTACAGACAAATGATACACCGTCAAACATATCGGAAGATATAGATGATAGTCCAGTCATTGGTATCATCACACTCGAAGATGTATTTGAAGAACTTCTGCAGGTAAGCTGTAACAGATTAAATTGCTTTTGTTTGGAAGGTAGGGTTGCAATTTTCCTGGTCTGTGATAGACAACTGCATATGCTGTTTAGGAGCAGAAAAGGACAACAAATATGGATTAAAATGAACAATAAATTTGAGCTGCATAAATTTTGGCTTTTGTCTCGCAACTGCCAATTTGAGTTCAACTATATTGTGCATGGAGCAACCAAAATTTTGTTTTGTCAGGGAAAGGGATATGTGGGTCATGATAATCTACATAATTCAGTTTACTCATTATTTGTGTCTGTTGCTTGTATGGTTTACATATGGCCAAGCATGTGCACATAACAGAAGTAAATATCAATCAACTTTTGTGCTTTCTTCCAGACATGTACTCCCTCTTTCATTATAATGTAATCGATTTTAGTGTGCATCTACTCTTCATCCGCTTTGGTCTTTGCCCAGCACAACCTACTAAAGACCATCTCTAACCACATCTGTACTTATTGCCAGGACTGTTTTTAATTATTTTAAGAATCCTACAATTGGTATTTTATATCTACCTCTAAGCTGGTACATGACCACCTACCTCTTACCACATCTATGCTCCAGATTGTCATGTTTGTTTTTTCATTGTTTTCAAGAAGTCCTAGACTTGGAATTATAAATCTATGCTGAGGTGATAAATTATTCCAACTGGATGTGCTGTATTTGTGAAGTTCCTAGTTCTGATTCGAACTTCTTCAGTTTCTCACTATTTTAGCACTGGGAATTTACAGGAGGAGATAGTCGATGAGACCGATGAATATGTTGATGTTCACAAAAGGTATGTCTCATCCTTACAGAAAGTACATGCTCCTGGCATTCTTCACCTTCTACCAAGTATACTTTATGCAACTTAATTCCCTCCCTCACAGGATCCGAGTAGCAGCTGCAGTCGCCGCATCAGCAGTTTTAAGGGCCCCATCTTATCGGAGATTAGTCAATCAAAAGGCTGCAGTAAGTGCGACTTTTATTAGTGATGCGAGTTGATTAGCAAAATATACATTATGCATGGCACGATCTATATTCTAGCACTCGTGAATACGCATGTGTGGGTTTTCATCAATTTTAATTTTTAGAAATGATATTATAAAATTTGTAGAATGTGAGGGTAGGTATGAATACACATGCTCTCGGAAAACAAAGGTTCACTATGAATGTAGATGGTGTTATCTCGATTGAGCCGGTCTTTGTTTATTCTGTAGGAAACCAAAATTCTCCTTAAATTTTAATTTTTCATCAACAAGCCCAAGCTTCTAATTTGAATTAGTTGTTTCTTACTTATAACTGTGATGATGGTTTTAAAACACCCCATGTGTAAACTGCGTTTTAGAACAGGTGAACTGTAGCCAAAGGCTTCCATAACAAGTATGACCACATGCAATTGCCCAAAATTGTCCAGAATTCAATCGTACCCTAACCTGTATTGTATAGTTGTATATCTACACCTCAGTCTTTGCTGAAGGTATTGGCTTAGTCCGATCTATATTAAAAATTACCTAACCTGTTATCTTGTTTTGAAGATAATTGTTGTTTCCTAATAACAGCTGTGTTTCCATGAATTTCTGATGGAAGATGATAAGATGTTTAACTTTGCATTTCCTTTAGGGGACGCTTGGTCAACCAGGACAGGCTACGGGAATTCTGAAGAAACCTACTGGTGATTCAAGTCCGTCAAAACATAAAGGGAACCTTGTTGAGCCTCTTCTACAAAACGAGAGGTAGTTTTAGATGAATCACATCAATACAGCGATGGAACACATGGAAGCAAAATGATAATTTTTTTGGCATTCTTTCTATTTTCGTCAAGCAATAAATACAACTCGTTTTGTAAATTTCACCTGGCACTGTGTGCTGTCCTTGTCATGAACTTTTGAGTCTGTTCATCACTGCAATAGTGACAAGAAACTTTGAATGGCAGTAAATGTTAACATGTGGAATAACCCGCGGAAATGACAATCCGCAACTAGTTGCACCCGCAACTAGTTGCCGGATACCCCACTTTCGAGTGTCCAAAAATCGCGGCAAAAATCATGGACATGGGTTATGTCGAATCTTCGATACCCACAAAATTTCATCCAAAAATATGAACATATGTGGCATGTGCAAAAAAGACAAATGAAGTTTGAATAGTGTCACTACTATTGAAACTTTTATTTGTCTTTTTTACACAGGCCACATATGTTCATATTTTTTGATGAAATTTTGTGGGTGTCGAAGGTTCAACATAACCCATGTCCATAATTTTTTGCGCGATTTTTGGACACTCAGAAGTGGGGTATCCGAAAACTAGTTGCGGGCAATAACCCGCCTGTACATAGGCTCAGATAGTTGCATTCTCTTTGGGTGGAGATTTTTGACTCTCAGCTCCAGTGATCGTTTTATTTAAAAAAAATCAAAAAGATAGTTACAAGTTTTTAATAATCTGGAAAACAATTCTGCATGTTGTCAATGATGTGTCGCACAAACACGCAAAATTTCAGTTTGAAATACTTTATATTCTGGTCTACACAAAAATGACAAAGTGTGGATTTGAGTATACACTTCAAATCTCCAAAATATACAAGATTTATCATTTTCGTGTAGCTCATAATATAAAGAATTTTACATTGTTATTTGCATGCTTGCAAGATGCATCATTGACTACACCCAGAGTTGTGTTTCAGAATTTTCAAAATTTTAAACATAGTTTCTGTTTTTTCTAATAAACTGACTGGAGCTCGGAGAAGAGGTAGTGACTTCAGCGCTTGCGTCGCCCCCCGCGGTTGACCTAGTGCTCAATCCCTTCCCCAATGCCGTCCTACCTCCTCCCCTCTCGCCAGGCAAAGCTCTCTCGGTGCCGCTGGCGGCGGGCCTTCCTATCCCTGCTCGCAAGGGGGTCTACGCGGGGCGGGTTCGCTTTCGTGTGTCCCCTTCTCCGGCGTGGTGATGCCGGGAGCAACGTGGACGGGGCCCGGGACGACTAGGTGCGACGGCGTCGGGCTTCACTACTGGGTGTCTCTCTCCTAGTCAGTCTGTTTCGAGGAGCTCGAGAGCTAAAATGACTTTCGGGGCAACCAAAGTGACAAGCTTAACCCGACTACAACAAGAGGCTGGTGTTGTTGATATGACGATGATATGATTAAGCCTGGTGTGGCATGAGAGCCTGGTGAGGCATGAGGAAGACTACAGCAGTAGGCTGGTGTTGGTTGATATGACGATGGTACGCGGTTACGAGGTTGGTCACTTATTTGCCTTGTTTTCGGCCAGCCAGAGTGACAAGCTCAACCCAACTTGGAACAGAGAGATGCAAAGCATTTATTTTAATTACCCCTCGATCGGAAATGGTTGACATAGATTTGTCTAAATACGGATATATCTACATAATAAAGACCCAGTCTCATAGGACTATTTTCCCATTCATCATGGCAGATTAGTAAAATATGTGGCTCGGGCTTAACAACAAATCACAGTTGACCTAATGTTGGACGCAGAGAAGGGTTATAATTTTCCCTCCTCCCCAATATTTTCATCACTCGAACCAAGGCAGAATAATGAGCAGCTAAAATGGCAAGAGAAGCATCCAAATGCTCAATTTCTCCTTAAGTTTGAATTCCTCGACTTCATATAAAGGTGTAGCCATTTTCCATTGGCGTTACATTTGTCACCAGAGAAAGTCAAAAATAAGATCGGTCCATCATATAGCTCTTCGGACGTCTCAAGTTGTCCATACAGACATAACTCTCTGTTTGGACAGGCCGCAGCTGGTTTGCTAGAACTTATTTTCTCTAATATGACAGCATAGAGTGAATAGCCAAGGAATGACATAACGCTCTTGTTTCATTGGCTGAAGAAGGTGAGAGTAAGGAAACTCAGTTTGATTTGGTAACATCATGAATAGCATTAGCCAAGTAGGCAACATTTCCTGTTGTGACACCACGCCATGCTGCAAGACACAATGCAAATGAAGTTAATACTCGGATATACACCAAGGCATCAGCAGAACAAACTGATCCCTGCAAGAACCGAGCAATAATAATTGTTGGTATACCTTATTCTCCCATTACGGGTCATGTAAATATGGTATTCACTTGTCAAGCGATCAACTTGTTCAGGTGTCATCCCACTGTAGCAGAACATTCCAATCTACACAAATACACAAAGCACTTAATTATACGATAATCAAATTGCAAAAAAGTCGAAACAAATGCAGTGATACAAAAATAATAATGGATTTTCCAGCTAAAGATATCAGCACCATACAAAATAAGATTGGTCTGCACTAGTGTACTTGGGGCACCAGCAGTGTGTACAGGCGCCCTACTTGTTGCCTCTAAGCTTGGCGTATTGGACACTGAAGTTAAGTGAGTTTTCCCAGTTTTGATTATACCTAGACATAAAGTAACTGATTTAATACAAATTCACGCTTCTAATTGATTTGACAAACTGTTAAGACTTGAGAAAAATCCAGATTAAGAAGACCATGACTTTTGTACATAGTATATACGATCTAAAACCCACGACGCACCAGCCCCTAAAAAATGTTTCTAGATGGTTGTTTGGTTCTTTGACATGGCTGTGGCTTGCCACACTTTATTAGCACCATAGCACCACACATGGTAGAATCATTTTTGACACGTTTCGATGTGATCCACGCTTGCTTAAACTTAGTTATGGCAAGGTAGTCACAAACCAAACATGCCCTTAAATACATTAAATGTAGTCCCTGATGAACCTTATTTTTACTGTGATGATGAACCAATTCTCATGATTATTATAATATAACAGTTCAACACAAATAATCTTACGATAACTCATGAATGGGACGTTAGGATTTGTAGCATTGTAGCAATCATTGCGCATCGGTACAATATGCTTGCCATTATCATACTCAGAAATTCCATAATGACAATTATCATATACTATTTACCTGATTGGTAACATGCTCCCATGACAAAGGTGAACCTAAATTTTCGAGATTCTCCCGGAGTGCCTTCCGCATTCCAATGATCCGATCAGCCATACCCTAGAGAGAACCAGACTTGTTAATAAACTACTTTCTTTACATACTTCACAGATTTCATTTAGGAGCTTTAGATAGTTTAGACAGCTAATCAACAGTTTACCTTGACCTCTGTCAACCATAAGCTCTTCAATTCTGGATCGTTAAGGATAATAGATACAACCAATGCACCATGGACAGGTGGGTTGCTGTACATTGGTCTCGCAATCTGCTGCAATTGGCTCTTAACAGCAACTGCTTGCATCTCATCCTCACATAGAATACTGCAAAAGTAGCAAATAAAATGATAGCAACGACCATGTCATATTTGGCCAGTCATGATCATTGTTTTGAAAAGAAGACGTCATATTTTCTTTAGAGTCATGAACATTGCTACAAACAATATGTAAGGAGCAGTCTGAAGTGAAAAACTTTTAATCTTTTGTTTTATTTTGAAATGGCATGTCTTGAGGAATCCAACAAGCTCTGACAAGCCATACTAATTTTTATTTTTGTAGGAAAGCATGCATGTCATATTTGGCCACGAACACAAATTATAAATCAAACTAGTAGCTATGTTGATAGCATCATGATTTATGTTTCAACAGTAACTAGCAGTGGTCGAGTGAATACCTTAGGCATCCCGCTCTCTGTCCATAAAGACCCATGTTCTTTGCATATGACTGAGCACATCCAATTTGGTGTCCATCTTCAAGGAATATATGGATTGCCTTCGCATCTCTCTCTGGATCACCGCTGGCAAATCCTTGGTACGCCATGTCAAAGAATGGGAAATGGTTCTTCAACTAAAGGAACACAAGAGTGAGGTATGAAAAGTGTATCTTGTAACTAACGGGAAGCCAATACAGAAGTAAAACCATTGTCTGTTGTTTTTTCATTTGTCCTTACCTTGAACTGATAGGATATCTCTCTCCATTGTTCCTCTGTAGGATCTACCCCAGTAGGATTATGGGCACATGCATGAAGCAAAAAGAATGAACCATTTGGAGCATTCTGCAGGTTGATAGATTAAGTCAGAAAAATACAACATAAAATGGAAGCAACTACATAGAAATTTCAACAGTCGATGCCATCACTGGGGAAATGGTGAATCTTTCCGTGATTTAATTTCCAAAATTCTTGACATGAAAAAGAAGTTGACTCTATAGCTACGTGGTTTAAAAAATCCAATAAAAAAAGTTTGATACAGGGAGGAGCAACAGTGCAATATGTCAGGAAGAGAAATATGTAATTGAAATGATAATTTGAGAAAAGGACCACCTTGATATCATCCATCAATCCTGCAAAATCAAGCCCTCTTGATTCCGGATGGTAATATGAGAATGTCCTCTGTGGCACTTGAGCATCCCTCCAAATATTATGGTGGCTGGGGAAGTTTCCAACATTAATATTAGCTACTACAGATGTAATGCAAGTGGGAAGACAACTGCTTACAGAATTCTGTCAGGCTACCATAGCAGACAGCATAAGGTAAGATGAACTATTTCTCGTACAAATTACACTTGGTTTTACTGAAGATCCTCTTTTTTTTCTCAAGATAATCTGAGAAACGAACAAAAGAACAATTGGTGTCACGGCAGAATTTTCACTCACTTGGACCATGTTGGTGTAGGTATGTAGATCTGTGAATCCGGCAAGAAACGCTTCTGGAAATCAGCGAAGAGCCGGCATGCACCAGTACCTGAAAGCGCCTGCACCGCTGCAATTCTCTTATCTTTGATGAACTTGGAGTCCTCTCCGTATGCCAGCTTTAGTGACTCTTCAATCATCTTGATACTTCCTCCCATTGGAAGGTACTCCCTGTTGTGCAAATTTAGCCAAGATAGTGATCATATAAGTTCGAAACTCATGGACAATTGGCAATCTCCAACAATAGTTTAAGTGTTTCACACTCATATGGTGCAGTATCAACCACAAGACGACATGCCTAGGGTGAAAATTCATTTTCATGAAAAACAGAAAAAGCAGCCAAAAAAAGCATCTAAAAATCATCCTCGGTTACAAAACATGTAGATAGATCCAAAATCGATGTCCTGCTAGGCTGCAAACAAAAAAAGCACTCGGGGAAATTTTGAGCCCATACAAGATGAAGGCGACACTGAATCACTAACCAATTCAACAGGTGGTAACATGCTATTTCTCCCTAAACACCGGAAAAATGAACCGGGTTCTAAAGCAAGCAAGGACTAGCTAACAAAGATTCACACCATATACAACCAGCCATCTGCGAATCCGGTGTTCACTCACGCACGGCATCACCAAGTTGTCGGACACAACACCATTCGGGGCAGCAAGTAGGAAGGAGCCAAAGAGAGAGGGGATCTCACATGTTGAGGTTGCCGGCGATCCGGCGCTCCGCCTCGCGCACGCAGTCGAGCACGACGGGCTTGCCGTTGTCGTCCCGGTAAGCGCCCTGCAGTTCCGTCCAACCCCCCAAATGTTCAGTGTCAGAACCAGCCGGGATTCGGATCGAGAGAGAAACGAAGAGGCAAGCTACGAGGGGTACGCACGACGCCGACGTTCACTTTGTCGGGGGACGGGTCGGCGAGGAAGGCCTCGGTGACGCCGAGGATGGGGTCCTTGGGCGCCGGCTCGACGTGCCCGAAGAGCGACGCCATCGCCCTCGCCGGCGCGCCCGCCAGCAGGGGCATGGGCCCGCGCCGCCGGATCGCGGAGGCCGCGCGGTGCAGCGCCATGGCGGGCGGGCGGGCGAGGAGGAGCTTGGGAAGGGGCGGAGAGGAAAGGTGGAAATCTGTGGGCTCTGACGGCGGTGGTTCTGCACGCACGGAAGGGAGGAGAAAAAGGCGTTCTTTTTCGGCGATTCCTCCTCCTCGACGCGCGGGCCGCGCCGGCGTTCTCCACGCTAGCTGGCGACTGTTTACACTCCACTGTTTTTACCACTCCGCTGCTAAATTTGTACTCTTCTCCGGGGTTGACTGGTATTCTGTTGTTTACCAGATCAGTATATGCAAAATGGAAAAGAGAAATGTTCATCATTTGCTAAAGAAACAACGTTCTTTGCTCCATAATAATTAATAAAGACCACCTCTTGTCTTATATTGAGATTTGAGAGTCTCCACTTGTAATAACTTACTAGCAAGGCATGTTTGGTACTAATTGAATGGTAAGAGTTTGGAACTCATTAAAGATATAGAGAAAACAAACAAAAAATACTTGCCACTGGCAAAATTGACGACTCTGGATTACGGCATGTGTCTACCGTAATTGGTACGGCACCAACATGTGGAAAAGATTGAATCCAGGAACTTTTCAGTGTTCGTGGGCAGAAGACTGCAAATGTGAAAATTGTACAGACAACGCATGAGATCGAACGGACGATCGGCTAACGAACTTTGGTGCTCGTGTTGCACATACCATTCTGGTCTACCTGAGATTCAGATGTTGCCGCCTTCTTTTTTTTTTTTTAATTTGATTTGTGCCGCCTTCTGATCCCCAACCTGTGACGCAAAAGCTTTCTGGAGCCGCTGCTGTAGCAGTTCCCTGAACTGGCGGGCTGAAGCTAGGCTCTCCTCCAGCTTCGCCGTGAGATCGGACTTCCTGGCTTCTGCTGCCACAATCTCAGCGTTGTTTGAGTACATCCCACTGCTCTGCAGCTCTTGCAGGGCTGCTTGCAGCTGCACCATTTAAAGTAGTTGCCGCTCATCAATCAAATATGAACAGATATGAGTTCAGAACATCAGCAGAGAGTAAGAATTACAGAGTCAATGACAGCAATTTCGATGCAAGTGCATGATAGGATGTCGGATCACTGGTTTCCTATTGGTTGTTTCAGATCAACACACCCTTCAACTGCCAAACTTCATACCTTCATCTCTGAACATTCATGCGACAAGTTCAGACGACATCACGATATCATAACTATTTTGACAACTACAGGATACTAAGAACTTTAAAGCACTTCATAGGTCCAAAGTGCGTAAGCCGCCACTGCAAGTTCAGAAACTAAGTGCATCCCAAAATAGGACCGAATACTTCGATAGATCGCTTCATAGGTCGCTATATCATAACTATTTTGACAACTACAGGATACTAAGAACTTCATAGGTCCAAACTCCAAAGTGCATAAGCCGCCACTGCAAGTTCAGAAACTAAGTGCATCCCAAAATAGGACCGAATACTTCGATAGATCACTTCATAGGCATCAAGAGCAAAAGCAAAACTTCAATAATCTTGGTCCAGAGTCTTCCAAAGCAACTTCGTGATCAGCCTCTCTTGTTTTCTTCATCTACAGACAGTAGCAGATGTATAAGCTCCATAGAATCAACAAAAAAAAAAAAAGATTCTTCCATAGACAAATAGATGATTTATTTAATCAAGGAGGATATGGATGACTAAGCACTGAATATGGTTGGAACTAAGTACAGGAGGTAGCATTCAGCCATAAAGGGCACCAAGTACCGATGCAAAGATGCATCTCATACTGCATTTCATGGTTGGAGCTAGCACATGAAGGAACTTCAGTTTCAGATTACAGGTTACGGATATAAAAATTTACAGGGCTAGATAGCTGTACTAAAATATACAGTACCTTCTTGTAGGTCATGAGTTAAAATATAAAAACAAAACGCAAGTGTCATATGTACCTGGTACAAAACGTCCATGCCTTTTCAAAATTACTTCTCACTAATTAGTTGATACAAGTGCTCTCATCTAAGCTCCCTAATTCTAAGCTTCTCAATTTTCGAGCATTTCCTTTTATAAGCTAATGCAAATAATGACCATACATAAGATTTTTTAAATGAAACTAAATCAATTAAATTTTCTAATTAAGCTGAGATGAAATTTGCAAATTAGATCAACCTGAAAATGCCACCTTAAAAGACAATGTCATGCTTGCTTATAATATGAACAGTGTCATGCTTGCTAGTTCAGATGTTTCAAATTAATCAACATGGATGCTGCAAATTAAATCAACAGGAAACAGTGATGGAAAATCATCGGAAAACAAATATGGCAAGTCATCTAACCAAAGTTAGATCTCGCAGCAAACTCCAATTACCGTTGAATCAATTTGGCATGTGACCATAGAATCTCCGCAATACCAGGTTAGACACTCCTGAATATGGAAGGTGAACACAAATGGTATTTTTTTTAATATAAGGATCGACTCTTTTAGTTGCAACATTTGGAGATGGTAATTATAACATAAGCCACTGATTAAGAGTCGCTCGACTAATCTAGGTTATTCATCGACTATTCTTGGCCATTCTAGGTTTTTTAGTTGAACGACTCATGAAAAGGTCCACTTGACAGGTTTTCCTTGGAGCATAAGTTTCTGTCAGCGTATGCCGGCTCCACAACAAGCCGCTTCTAACAGGCTACCACCGCTGCTCCTGGCACTGTTGCTGCTCTACTCCACTCCCATGACTTAATGTAATACTAGCATTACAGTTGAGTACTATGGTATTTTGTAGTAGCTACTGCTCGATTATAATTCGTCAAGCACTAGTGGTGACAAGTCTATGAATCAGTACCATGGGAACTCAGCTCAACTGGTTGAGTAGTATTGCTTGACATAACCCAACAGCATAAACTGAAATCTAATCAATAGCTAATATACCATATTATAACAGGAGCACAAATGGTCAACCTAACTAATTCAATCTGCAGTATTCCTTTTAGTGAACACTTAATGCACTTAAACTTACTACAGACGAAAAATCTACTGAAACTGCTGGTGTACTTAAATAAGTAGAAACCATATCTTAATAGGAGCATAAGTCATGAGATGCTTCATCCATCTCATGTCCTATGCCTTTATTCCAGTTGCCAAAAATTCACTGCCCTGACTACCTGCACAAAAGTACACTGGGTATGTGTCCAACCAAACTTCTACATCATCTGCAACTACCTAATCTTTCTATACTTCTTTAAGTTGGGTGAAATTTTGATTGGAGACATATAGAGCTAGACTTACTTGCAGTACACTGCACAGAAGTAGGATAGTTTGATTGCTTCAAATTTCAAAAGTGACATTCACATTTGTAAAGCACATTAACTTAGTTCAGTTAATCTTGCATATATCACCACGAGAAAACATAGTAACACAAGTCTGAGAAGAAAGATATACCACGTAAATGGGTTGACAACACCAAATGGTTTAGTCCAGCAGTCCTATTAATAAGTTGGCAACCTCCTTCTTAGTGTCAGCTCGGCGAATATCCATCTTCATCTCAGCTACTCTTTGCTTCTTGATTTTGGCTTCAAAAGCACAAGCCTTATCATCAGCAATGAACACAAATGCTCTTTTCAGTGTCTCCCCACATGGATGCTGGGCCTGGATACTCTCCACATAAGAGGCAAGGTTGGGGTACAAGTTGTGTAATTCATCCAACCCTTTGCCCATGTTAGGATCTGTGTCCATTCTGTCTTCATGAGTTTCCCCATTTTTAAACAGAGTTTCATCATTCTGAGTGACTGGCGTGGCCTCCTTTGGTCCGAGGCTCTCAGCATCTCCATTTTTTTTCTCTTTGTCAGGCTTTCCACTCTTGCTCCTAGCCGAAGTGCCACCGTTTTGAGTGGCAGTATTGGTGGTCTCCTTTGTAATGTCAGCTGCTTTTGCATCGTTTTCTAATTCCTCCTTGTGATTTCCCCGTTTCTTACTCTTAACAGGAGTATCAGCCTCCTTGGCCTTCTCTTTGTTAATCTGCCCCTTGATGCTCTTTGAGGAAGCAGCAGCATCATTTTGAGACATGGTGAGTGCAGCAACCTCCTTTGCAGTTTCTCCCCAGACCGCCTCCGAGAGATTGAACTTCCGGAGGTCATCCTCATTACCCGGCAGGGTACCTGTTGCGGCTGCTTTCTCATGTCTCTTCTTAAGACTCCGAACCTTCTCATACATCTCCGTATAACTGCAGTTCTTCCTTTGAAGACTGACACCAACAGCAGCAATAAGATGAGCAGCACTAGGCTGCGTGCCATTGGCCTTGACGTGGCTGACAAGAGCCTCCAGGACCTTGATCTCGTCCTCATTTGTCCAGCGTCTTACTGCTGCGGGCTTGGACGGCGGCACAGCCTTTTCCCTCTGCTTCTTGCCCCCTTGCTGGAGGCATTGGGCTCAGAAGGCGCCTTGCCCGACAGAGGCGCCGCCGGCTTCTCCACATCGGCATTGGCTTTCTTGGCCTTACCACCAGACGGAGTGGACTCAGCGAGCTGCCTCTTCTTCCCGGCGGCGGCCTCGGCCTTGGGTTTCTTCTGGATGGGCTCTGGGCTCTCCGACGAGGTGCCATCCTCCTCGTCGGCGGCGCCGGATTCCGACGGCTTGCCAGTGGAGGGGGCGACCTGACGCAGCTTGAAGGCATTGGCGTCAGTTTCCGAGTCGGAGAACTCCTCCTCCTCGCCTCCATCCGATGAATCGGTGTCGGCCGCGTCGGAGGACTGAGGTTTGGGGATTTGTGGGGCCTTTTGGGTTGCGGGGGTGGCTTCCGCCTCCGCCTCCTCGTCGGAGGTGGACTCCTCCCGCGGAGGCGTCGCGGGTGGCGGCGACGGCGACGGCGACGGCATGCGGAGCTTCTTGCGGGCCATCCTCGCAGTCGCCGCTAGGGTTTTGGGCGGTGGGGAGAAAGAAACGGCAGGGAGGGGAAAGGAAATGTTTGGGGACGCCGTCACCTGTCCTGTATTTGTTAGGCCGCGGGGTGCGGAATCAGGGGGAGACTTTTATAGGATATGATCTTTAGGTGGATCATAGGATTACGGCACAAAAATCATATTTACAAATTTTCAAAAAATCTGAAAAAAAAATACACAGCATACCTACGGGCTGTTTGTACAACTCCATTTTTAGCACAATATTCGATCTACAGTCAGAGAAACAAAAAGGTTAAATTATACTGTGAATAGTGTTTTTACACTATTCACATCGAAATTTCTCTTTTTTGCTTCTAAGTAGAGGTCGAATTTGAAGCAGATTTTTTTTTGGTTTGCACATATAACATAGATGTGTGTTGTCAATTTTTTTGAGAATATTTGAACATGCTTTGATCATTTAAAAAAATTGATCTCATAGATCCTATCCAATGTTAGATCCTACACAAGTTGTCCCCGCGGAATCAGTGTGGGTGGAGGTAGCGAAGCGATGCAAAAAAAAATAGTGTCTCGCCAGAAAAAAGATCTAGAAATTCTCACAATAATCATCCGTTAATTTAATTAGCCAGCTGATGGCGACCTAACTAATAAAGTTTCACAAAATTACCAACCAATGCCTTTTAAAAAAGCAACAACAGCGCCTTCCAGAGGTGTGCCAGTGGCACGCGGGCCAGCGACGTTGCCGGTTGTTCCTCATCCGGCGCCTGCTGGAACACGGGGAGGGGCTCATTCCACGCTCAGGCCTGGCTGAGCATCCCTTCGGGCAAGGGAGGCGTCGGAGGCAGGTCCTCGTCCATGGCGTCGGCTGCTGCTCCATGGTCACCTTCAGCGCCTCCATGGACTCCTGCTGCTGCCTGGCGACCTCGGCCAGCACCAGCTCCCACGCCGCTCCTCTTCCTCGGTGACGGTCTTCTAGGACTCCGCGAGACTAGCGCGATCTCGGGGTCGTCCTCTTCATCGGCGGCCACCTCCTACTTCACAGGTGGCGGGGGTGAGGGTGGTGTGGCACGGCGACACGGTCGAAGGTGGGGCGACGGTGACGGACGGCCCCTGAGCGGCGTGGGAGCCCACATGAAGAATGGTGCCGCCGCAGGTTGTGCTCGTCGCGGAACCATGTGTGCCAGTTTCGTGACCCGTCCGCGTGTGTCGGGTCGCGCCGGTTCTCTGGCAACAGTCGTGCGTGGCGCGCTGGATCTCCTGGGTCCGTGCGCGGCCACTGGTCGGGATGGGCGGCACCGGCATCCGCTGCGGGTTCAGATACCAATACTCATGGAGCTTCACATCTCACCACGGCACCGACACCGCGTGCTCCCAGTACCACCAGCAATCGTCCACGGGGACGTAATGCCGGTCGGGCATGGCGACCACGACGCCCAGCAACGCTATGGACAACGGCGTTGGGGTGCCGGCTTCGGAGAAGGGGTGCGCTGGCGATGGCGGCCAAAGGACGACCCGCCTCGCGGTCGTTCTTCACCTTGCCAAATCCCGGCCACCGGAGCGGCATGATCGCGCTAGGGTTCGGGTGGCTAGGGTTGGCCGTCGGTGGGGGAGCAAGGTGGGGCAGTGAGTGGGGCCAGGGGAGTTGGCGGTCCCTATCCCCACGGGCCTGGCATTTAAAAGGACTGTTAGGGGATAGTGATCGTCGATGTGTCGCTGCCAGATGGACCCGGGCAGACACCATGCGGACACGCTGTCCGTGTGGACGCAAACCTGGCCCAAATTTGGGCCAGGAATGGGTCGAGACGGACGCGTGGCGGACTGAAATCTAACGCGAACCAGTTTTGCGTCGCCGCGTTGGCCCCTCCTTTTGGTCCAGCTCGACACAAACGGACGCGCGTGAACTGGCGTCGTGTTGTTTGAGTCATCTAACAACCTTACGTACTCCATAGAAAAAACTAATCTATAGGTTCTCCTAGCGATGAAAAATTAACCTACGGGTGCTCCTAGCGCTGCCATGTTCGAACCACCACGGTCGACGGTTGCTGCTGCCGTATTCTCCTTTGCACCTTTGTGGAATTTTTTTTTGATCCTTGCTTGCCGATGCATGCACCAGAAATCTAGAACCATCTGTGCACACGCAGATCTTCAAGATTTGCTCGGATGCTTGCCTTTATAGATGTTTATTTTGATGTGATCCCAATTCATATAAAGATAAATGCTAAGTTTGAAGTGAAGCGGAGGCCAGTCGCGGGGAGGTTTGGGCCATAGCGTTGCGGAGAAGTTAGCCCATCCGGTTGCCCATTTGCGGGGGTGCGGGGGCGGCAGGCCCCGCGGTACGGTACGCGTCGTTGACGAGTCGGACTGCAGCCGACTTAGGGTTTTACCACCATATATACATCTTGTAAGCCGCCGGTTGGGATAAGTCGCAAGTTGTAAATCCCCGGGGTTTGTAACCTCACCCGATATAGTGAAATATTGCTGGCTGGCGCCCGTGGTTTTTTTCTCCTCCATTGTTGGAGGGGTTTTTCCACGTTAAATCTCGTGTCCCCGTTGGTTGATCTTCCGCTTTCTTCATCGTTTATTTGCTATCGTTTGTAACAAGTGGTATCAGAGCCCTGTTTTAGATCTGTTTTCAGATTAGAGTTTCGCGATGGCATCGATGAAGTTTGATCTACTGTTGCTGGACAACAAGACGAGATTCTCGTTGTGGCAAGTCAAGATGCGTGCGATCCTCGCATAGTCCAATGATCTTGACGATGCTCTGGAGAAATTCGACGACAAGGATGCGGCGACATGGACCGCTGATGAGAAACGGAATGCCATAAGGCTTTGTCCCTGATTCAACTTCATCTATCTAAGGATATTCTGCAAGAAGTACTGCAGGAGAAAACCGCAGCGAAGCTGTGGGCTAAGCTGGAGTCGATCTGCATGTCCAAGGATCTAACCAGCAAGATGCACGTGAAGATGAAGTTGTTCACACACAAGTTGCAAGAATGTGGTTCGGTAATGAATAATCACTTATCGATCTTTAAGGAGATCGTTTCCGACCTAGTGTCGATGGAGGTAAAATATGATGATGAAGCTAGCTCTTTTACTTCTATGTTCGCTGCCAAATTCTTTTGCGAATTTCCGTGATACCATACTGTTAAGCCGTGATGAAGTAACCACCGCGGAAGTATATGAGGCCCTGCTTGCCAGGGAAAAGATGAAAGGTATGGTACAGAAGGAGGAGGAGTCCTCCAAGGGTGATGCTTTGTAGGTCCGTGGCAGGCCTGAGCAGCGAGATAACAACTACAACAACAACAAAAGAGATAAGAGCAAAGGTAATCACACTATTGATGATTGCTGAAAGTTGCAGAACAAGGAGAAAAATAAAGGTACTTACCAACCGAAAAATAAAGATGAAGGTAATGTTACCGGTGAGGCTGCTGTTGTTGATGGTAGTTCTGATGGCGATTGCCTAGTTGTTTTTGCTGCATGTGTTTCTCGTCAGGATAAATGGATTCTTGATACTGCATGTTCGTTTCATATTTGCTGTAACAAAGATTGGTTCAGTTCTTATGAGTCTGTGCAGACAAGAGATTTCGTGCGTGTGGGGAATGACAACCCATGTCACATTGTTGCAGTTGGTTATGTTCAGATCAAGACACATGATGGAATGACCCGCACGTTGACTAGAGTGAAACACATATCAAGCATGGCGAGAAATTTGATCTCGCTCAGTACCCTTGATTGTGACGGGTACAAGTATGCCGGCGGGAATAGACTCCTGAAGGTATCAAAAGGTTCTCTCATTATTATGGTTGGTGATATGAATTCTGCAAAATTAATGTTCTTAGAGGTAGCACTTTGCCTGAAATTGCTGCTGCTGTTTCTAATGATGATCCAAGTAAAACAAACCTTTGGCATAAGCGTCTTGGACATATGAGTGAACTTGGTATGGAAGAATTAATTAAGAGAGATCTACTGCAAGGCTGCAGTTTGGGTAAGATGCAATTCTGTGAACATTGCATTTTCGGTAAGCACACAAGAGTTAAGTTTAATGCTTCTGTTCATACCACCAAAGGTACTTGATTATGTATATGCTGATGTTTGGGGGCCGTCTCGTTGATGACCCACAAGTATAGGGGTGTATCGTAGTACTTTCGATAAATAAGAGTGTCAAACCCAACGAGGAGCAGAAGGTGCTGACAAGGAGTTTCGGTAAAGGTTTCACTGTAAATGCTAGCAGACAAGTTTTAGGCTTTTTTGATATAGCAGGTAAATAAAATGCAAGTAAGTAAAAGACAGTAATAATAATTGCAGCGAGTGGCCCAATCCTTTTTAGAGCAAAGGACAAGCCGGTTGGTTTACTTATGATGACAAAATTTTCTTGAGGACACACGGGATTCTAGTCAAGTGCTTTCGCTTCACATAGTTGATTAATCTTCATTGTTTTGATAAGTGTTGTATGGGTGAACCTATGCTAATGCACCGCCCTTACTTGGACTAATACATACTTGTGATTATACCTCTTGCAAACATCCGCAGTTACAAGAAAGTAATTAAGATAAATCTAACCACAGCCTTAAACTCTGAGATCCTACGCTCCCTTGTGCACCGGTATACTAAGGGGTTTAGGTTTCTGTCACTCCGGCAACCCCACAATTATCAACCAAATCCACAATGCATTCCTCTAGGCCCATAAAGGTGAAGTGTCATGTAGTCGACGTTCACACGACACCACTAGAAGAACACCACAACTTAAATATCAAACCTTTAAATATTACTCAACATAATTCCACTACTAACAGCGTGACTTCTCCCATGTCCTCAAGAACTAAACAAACTACTCACAAGACATCATATGGATCATGATCAGAGGTGATGTAATGATGCATAACAATCTGAACATATACTTTAATTCACTGATAAAACTCAATAGCATCAACCACAAGGAGTAATTAACACCGGAGAGTTTCCCCTATGAACTAAACAAAGTATAGCCCTAGATGTTACAGCGGAACGAGATGGTGCAGCGGTGATGGTGGTGATGGCGGTGGAGATGATGATGATGATCCCGATGAAGTCTAGCACGATGACGATGAGGATGGCGATGATCTCCCCCTCCGGGAGGGAATTTACCCGGCAGATTTCTCCCTGCCGGAGAGCTTTTTCTCTCTCTGTTGTTTCCGCCTCGTGGAGGCGGCGGAATATTTTCTCACGGACTCCCCGTGTCTTAGGGTTTCTGGGGGATGAAGTATGCGAAGGGGGAGCGCCTGAGGTGGGCCAGGGGCACCGCACCTGGCTAGGGCGCGGCCAAGGTGGGCCCCGCGCCCAGGGGTGGTGTGGGCCCCTCCTGGCCCATCTCAGCCTCCCCTTTTGGCTTAGTCCATCTTCGGATAAAATAGGAACATTTGTCTTCTCGGAAATATTTTTAGTGCTCCAGAAATATAGTGCCTTGACGATGCTTTTTCCAGCTGAAATCTGACTCCGGCAGTTAATTATCCAATGATCATCAAACATGCAAAATAAGACAAAATAACATAAGTAACTCCTCCTAATATGAAATATATCATTGAATAACAGTAAATTATGCTATAAAATAGTGATGCAAAATGGACGTATCAACCCCCCCAAGCTTAGACCTCGCTTGTCCCCAAGCGAAAGCTGAGCTCAGTAAACTAGAACAAAAGTTTATGGAGTGAAGCGTCGATAATAAAGAATACGGACAAGAAGCATCAGTAATTACTAAACAACACAACTTATTTTAAAAAGCAACTACTCTTCATATAACCTAACTTGAAAATGAGTAGTGAAACAACCACAATAAAAAATACACGAAGGAAATTATAGATTAGTAATGGCATACTTCATTCTTGGTCATAGAAAATAAGCAATCAATACTTATCTTTCGAAAGGAGTCTTTATATTAGAGCTTATATTGCAGAACTTCCACACTCAATTATCACACCTTCTTTACAGTCATTGATAACTTGCAAAGCTATATTCTTAGAGGCAAAAGTCTTTGTGCTAAACAAGGAAGGATAAAAGACATGATTGACAATATTAATGATATATATGGTTGAATCACAGCAACTCAAATGCTTGCTCAAGGAAGAAGGAAATAGGTGTACTGACTCAACATGAAAAGTAAAAGAAAGGCCCTTCGCAGAGGGAAGCAGGGATTAAGTCATGTGCTAGAGCTTTTAAGTTTTTGAAATCATATAGAGAGCAAAAATTAAGTTTTGAGAGGTGTTTGTAATTGTCAACGAATGGTAGCGGGTGAAAATAGTATTCTCCCTGTCAAGTTATTGGATAAGCGGATGTATATGCCACTAGTCCAGGTGTAAAGTCTGTTTGACAAGTAGAATAAAGGATAACCACACTACTTCCTCATGAGCTAGTAAACATTGACACAAAAGGGAATAATAACATTTTGAATAATTTAAAGGTAGCACATGAAAAATTTACTTGGAGTGGCAAAGAAATACCACATATAGGTAGTTATGGTGGACACAAATGGCATGGGTTTGGCTCAAGGATTTGGATGCACGAGAAGCATTCCCTCTCAGTACGGTGGTTAAGGCTAGCAAGGTCATGTGCAAGCATAAAAGTTGGGGATACACACAAATATATGTAATAGAAGCAACCATGCTATCTTCCCTGTAAGCACAAATGTTTTAACTCAAAGAATACTAATCTTATTGGCTAGCAAGAAAGAAAGATAAAGGGATAATATTTTTGCATGTAATTCCCTCCTTCTACTTAAGTTTTCATGGTATTTTGCTAATGACCAATACTAAGTTTGCCACAACTAATATAATTTACTTATGTACCCAAAAGTGGCGTCAATACTAATGGCAAGATCAGCACATAAAGAAGATTGCAGGCTAAAATAAAATGTACCGAAAGTAAAGGTGGAACTTCTCATTAATATTCTGAACAAAGACACACTCAAACCAACGGATACATGGATAACTAAAGGATTGACACTCCACATCGCAAACCATCTTATAAGATAACTTCTCTACTCATGATATGACCACGAAATTATAAAAACGAAAGGATAAAGATGATACTGGGCACTCCCCCAAGCTTGGAACAAGCCAAGGGAGTGCCATTACCCCTTGACGATTTAGGCTTGATCTCTTGGTGGCGACTCCCTAATGAGCTTCTCGACCAAATCCTTCAATTCATCTATCTTGTATGTGAGGATGCGGATCATCTCCGAATTGTGTTCGATGCGGTTCATGAACTGGTCAGAAGGTGAATCCCAGCTCTTGGAATTGTTTCCCCACTTCTCACTGGACTTAGGGCTTTCTTTTCCTGCATTGTTAGATCGATCTATATCCCAACAAGTAGGCAACTCCATCTCCGGAACTCTCTCAAATTGATACTTATGGATGAGGGTATGAAAGGGTTACTGGAGTTTGAGGCGAGTGTCTTGGGTGCAAAGGCATGACGCGATGCCTCACCACCCATGTTCAGGTTCTTCACAGGATTGAAAGGGTTGGCAGTCACCCCGATGCTTGCAATAGTAGCGCGAGGACGTGGAGTTGAGTCTTCCTCTACTTCATCATCGGTTTCGCTCTTGACCTCCTCCTCGATCCTCTGGTCCATGATGTCCTCCACGCCTCCTTGCTCTCGTTGTCGTTGGAGAAGACCATGGCGCTCTAAATCCGAAAATTCCTGGCAGAAAACAGCTCGAAACAAAACTCGACGAAAACACGATATACGGACCTCGGGAGATCCGGGTGATATATAGCAAAAAGTTTTACACAAAAGGAAGGTACAGGACGAAACGGGGTCGGAGACGGGCTCCGAGGAGCCCACACGCACCCACGGCGCGGCCAGGGTGGGGCCCGCGCCCAGGGGTGGTGTGGTGCCCTCGGGCACCGTTTCCTACCCTTTTCCGACTCATAATTTTCCATATTATGTAAAAACAACAAATATTTAAGTTGAAAGTAAATCGCGAACTTTTTCTTACCGAAACTGTTACCTATTCCAAATCAGCTTTGCAGTTGTCTGAATTTGACTTTTTATAAAATCCTCTGGAGTTACCACTTTGATAAATCAACATCTTCATTATAAGAATCTCCAGAAATGTAATGCTTGAGTCTTTGACCATTAACCACTTGTGGTCTGTCCCCATCTAGTGAATTGATTTTAATCGCACCTGAGCGATAGACCTCCTCATGATATAAGGTCCTTCCCATTTTGAAAGTAATTTTCCTGCAAAAAATCTGAGACGAGACCTATACAATAAAACTTTTTCACCTACGTTAAATTCTCTCTTAAGAATTCTTCTATCATGCCATTGCTTAACTTTCTCTTTAAAGAGCCTAGCATTTTCATAAGCTGCATTTCTCCATTCATCTAAAGAATTCAAATTAAGCAATCTCTTTTTACCGGCAAGTTTAAAGTCTCTATTAAGTTCTTTCACCGCCCAATAGGCTTTATGTTCTAATTCTAGAGGCAAATGACAAGCTTTTCCATAAACCATTTTGTAAGGAGACATTCCCATAGGATTTTTATAAGCAGTTCTATAAGCCCACAAAGCATCGTTAAGCTTTTTAGACCAATTTTTTCTAGATTTATTAACAGTCTTTTGCAAAATAGACTTAATCTCTCTATTTGATAATTCTACTTGACCACTTGTTTGGGATGATATGGTGAAGCAATTCTATGATTAACATCATACTTAGCTAGAGTTTTTCTAAAAGCACCATGAATAAAATGAGAACCACCATCAGTCATGAGATATCTAGGCACACCAAACCTAGGGAAGATAATATCTTTAAGCATTTTTAATGATGTCTCACCATCAGCACTAGAAGTTGGTATAGCTTCTACCCATTTAGTAACATAATCAACAGCAACAAGTATATGAGTATAACCATTTGAGGAGGAAAAGGACCCATAAAGTCAAATCCCCAACAGTCGAAAGGTTCAATAACAAGAGAATAATTCATAGGCATTTCATTACGTCTACTAATGTTACCTACTCTTTGACATTCATCACATGATAAAACAAATTTTCTAGCATCTCTAAAAAGGGTAGGCCAATA
Source organism: Poa pratensis (assembly GCA_947311845.1). NCBI lineage: Eukaryota > Viridiplantae > Streptophyta > Magnoliopsida > Poales > Poaceae > Poa > Poa pratensis. Next base: position 35,857,161 of record CAMZMU010000033.1, on the reverse strand, counting down.
AAAACCTGATTGTAGAACCTTTTGCGCAGTTCTATCTCCAGCGTGATGTCCTCCATAAGCACTTCCATGGCATTTGCTCAATATTTCTTTCTGTTCATACTCAGGAACACATCTTCGCATAATGCCATCTACTCCTTCTTTATACAAATGTGGGTCATCCCAAAAATAATGCCTCAAATCATAAAAGAACTTTCTTCTTTGCTGAGCTGTAAAGGTCGGAGGCAAATACTTGGCAACAATAAAATTAGCATAATCAGCATACCAAGGACTTTCGCGTGAGCTTACCTTTATCGCAGCCAATTGTTCATTTGGAAAACTATCATTAACAGGTATAGGATCATCTGAAATGTTTTCTAATCTAGACAAATTATCAGCAACAGGATTTTCAGCACCTTTCCTATCTACAATATGTAAATCAAATTCTTGCAGTAAAGTACCCATCTTATGAGCCTAGGCTTAGCATCTTTCTTTTCCATAAGGTATCTAATAGCAGCATGATCAGTGTGAATAGTAACTTTTGAATCAACAATATAAGGTCTAAATTTATCACAAGCAAAAACAACTGCTAAAAATTCCTTTTCAGTAGTAGCATAATTCTTTTGAGCGGCATCAAGTGTTTTACTAGCATAATGAATAACATTTAACTTCTTGTCTACCCGCTGTCCAAGAACAGCTCCTACAGCAAAATCACTAGCATCACACATTATTTCAAAAGGTAAAGTCCAATCAGGAGGTTGAACAACAGGAGCTGTGATTAAAGCCTTTTTTAGAGTTTCAAAAGCTTCCTTGCAATCATCATCAAAAACAAAAGGTACATCTTTTTGAAGAAGATTAGTGAGGGGTTTTGAAATTTTAGAGAAATCTTTAATAAACCTCCTATAAAAACCGGCATGACCAAGAATACTACGGATACCTTTCACATCCCTTGGACAGGGCATTTTCTCGATTGCTTCAACTTTAGCTCTGTCCACTTCAATACCTCTTTCAGAAATTTTGTGCCCTAGGACAATTCCTTCATTAACCATGAAATGACATTTCTCCCAATTAAGAACAAGATTTGTCTCCTCACATCTCTGCAAAACTTTATCAAGATTGTGCAAGCAATTATCAAAGGAAGTTCCGTAGACGGAAAAATCGTCCATGAATACTTCCACAATTTCTTCACAAAAACCATGAAAAATAGCAGACATGCATCTTTGGAACGTAGCAGGAGCATTACACAAACCAAAAGGCATACGTCTATAAGCATAAGTTCCATAAGGACAAGTAAAAGTAGTTTTCTCTTGATCTTGTGCTTTAACAGCAATTTGTGAGAATCCAGAATAACCATCAAGGAAACAAAAATGGTTTTCTTAGACAACCTTTCTAACATTTGATCAATAAAAGGCAAAGGATAATGATCTTTCTTAGTTACTTTATTGACCTTTCTAAAATCAATGCACATCCTATACCCAACTACTACTCTTTGAGGAATAAGTTCATCATTTTCATTTGGTACAACAGTAACTCCTCCTTTCTTAGGGACACAATGCACAGGACTTACCCATCTACTATCAGCAATAGGATAAATTATACCAGCATCAAGAAGTTTTAATACCTCATTTCTTACCACTTCTTTCATCTTAGGGATCAAGCGACGCTGATGCTCAACAACAGGTTTTGCATCGGGTTCAATGTTGATGGCATGTTGACATATAGTAGGAGAAATCCCCTTTAAATCATCCAAAGTGTATCCCATAGCTCCTCGATGTTTCTTTAGTACTTCTAATAACCTTGCTTCTTCACCTGAAAGTTTAGAACTAATAATAACAGGATATACTTTCCTTTCATCAAGATAAACATACTTAAGATTATCAGGTAAAGGTTTTAAATCGAAGACAGGATCTTCCTTAGGAGGCGCTGAGGTACCCAAATCTTCCACAGGCAAATTATGCTTAAGTATTGGTGGTTGACGAAGAAAGGCATTGTCAATCTCATTCCTCTCCTCCATAAATACTTCACTTTCGTGTTCCTCCATGAATTGCTGCAAGGCATTGTTAGGAGCAACAGCAATAGAGCAAGTTGTTCATTTTCGAGTCTCATTAGGCAATCAGTTTCATAAAGTTGTTTACCAAACTTAGAGAAATTAAACTCATAAGATTCTCCATTAAATTTAGTGTAAATTTTCTCTTTCTTACAATCTATAATGCACCACATGTATTCAAGAAAGGCCTACCAAAAATAATGGGACACTTTACTAGCAACAGAACCAAGTACTAGAAAATCAGCAGGGTATTTAGTCTTACCACATAAAACTTCAACATCTCTCACAATACCAATTGGAGATAGTTTCTCTATTAGCAAGCTGAATAACCACATCAATCTCCTCAAGTTCGCAAGGACCAATTTCATGCATAATTTCTTTATAAAGATCAAAAGGAATAGCAGAACTTGCACCAATATCACATAAACCATAATAGCAATGTTCTCCTATTTTGACTGAAAGCACAGGAACACTTGTTTTCCTAGCTCTACTGGGATGTGAAACAATATTAGAGGCATCTTCACAAAAGATAATATGTCCTCCTTCTACATTTTCAGTTACCAAATCCTTTACTATTGCTATTGTGGGTTCAACCGCTATTTGTTCAGCAGGTTCTAAAGCTTTCTTTGCACTTTTATTAACCACACTAGCTATGATAGAATGTTCCCTAATTTTAACAGGAAAAGGTGGTTTCTCAATATAAGGTTCTGGCAAGATACGATCAACTGTATGAACTTCAATGTTTTTAATATTGGCAGAATTAGTATTATCTTTGTAAGGCAAATGATACTTATTGCAACTTTCTTTAGGAACATCAAGATAAGAGGCAAAAGCCTTGTAACAGTTTGCAATAACTTGAGAATCAAGACCATACATATCATAGAGATTACGAAAATTATCAGTATTCATAAAAGTTTTAATGCATTCGTAATCATACTTTATACCTGATTCTCTACCTTTGTCGTTCTCCCATCCTTCAGTATTTTCCTCAATCCGATCAAGAAGGTCCCATTTAACTTCCTCTTTATTACGCGTAAATGATCCAGCACAAGAGGTATCCAATAGAGTTTTATCTTGAAGAGAAAGCCTTGCATAGAAGTTATCAATAACACATTACCAGGAAGCTCATGAATGGGGCATTTGAGCATTAATGATTTCAATCTCCCCCACGCTTGGGCAATACTTTCTCCATCATGAGGCCAAAAATTATATATATGATTCCGATCTTGATGAATTTCACTAGGAGGATAAAATTTAGAATAAAAAGAGGCACAATCTCCTCCCAGCCAATAGAACGCCCATTTCAGCATCCTATACCATTTTGCAGCTTTACCAGTCAACGATATAGAAAACAATTTCTTCTTGACCTCTTCCATTGAAATACCTGCACACTTGAACAACTCGCATAATTCATGAATAAATAGCAAATGATCCCCAGGAGGGACAGTTCCATCTCCTGCATAGCGGTTATTCGTAACTCGTTCAACAATTTTCATAGGTATTTTAAATGGAATTACTTGATCAGGTGGTTCCTCTTCTACTACCGTAGCAGTGGTAGTATTTCCAAACAGGGATTCAAATGGAGATCTCTCCATGATAAAATAAAGTAGCAAGCAGAAATAAAAATAGCACCTACAGTAAAAGTTTCCCTTACCAATTCCACTCACCAATAGCGCTTCACTCCCCGGCAACGGCGCCAGAAAATAGTCTTGATGACCCACAAGTATAGGGGGTGTATCGTAGTACTTTCGATAAATAAGAGTGTCGAACCCAACGAGGAGCAGAAGGTGCTGACAAGGAGTTTCGGTAAAGGTTTCACTGTAAATGCTAGCAGACAAGTTTTTAGGGGTTTTTGATATAGCAGGTAAATAAAATGCAGTAAGTAAAAGACAGTAATAATAATTGCAGCAGTGGCCCAATCCTTTTTAGAGCAAAGGACAAGCCGGTTGGTTTACTTATGATGACAAAATGTTCTTGAGGACACACGGGATTCTAGTCAAGTGCTTTCGCTTCACATAGTTGATTAATCTTCATTGTTTTGATAAGTGTTGTGTGGGTGAACCTATGCTAATGCACCGCCCTTACTTGGACTAATACATACTTGTGATTATACCTCTTGCAAGCATCCGCAGTTACAAGAAAGTAATTAAGATAAATCTAACCACAGCCTTAAACTCTGAGATCCTACGCTCCCTTGTGCACCGGTATACTAACGGGGGTTTAGGTTTCTGTCACTCCGGCAACCCCACAATTAGCAACCAAATACACAATGCATTCCTCTAGGCCCATAAAGGTGAAGTGTCATGTAGTCGACGTTCACACGACACACACTAGAAGAATAGCACCACAACTTAAATATCAAACCATTAAATATTACTCAACATAATTCCACTACTAACAGCGTGACTTCTCCCATGTCCTCAAGAACTAAACGAACTACTCACAGACATCATATGGATCATGATCAGAGGTGATATAATGATGGATAACATCTGAACATATACTTTAATTCACCGATAAAACTCAATAGCATCAACCACAAGGAGTAATTAACACCGGGAGAGTTTCCCCTATGAACTAAACAAAGTATAGCCCTAGATGTTACAGCGGAACGAGATGGTGCAGCGGTGATGGTGGTGATGGCGGTGGAGATGATGATGATGATGATCCCGATGAAGTCCAGCGCGATGACGATGAGGATGGCGATGATCTCCCCCTCCGGGAGGAATTTCCCCGGCAGATTTCTCCCTGCCGGAGAGCTTTTTCTCTCTGTTGTTTCCGCCTCGTGGAGGCGGCGGAATATTTTCTCACGACCCCCGTGTCTTAGGGTTTCTGGGGGATGAAGTACGCGAAGGGGGAGCGCCTGAGGTGGGCCAGGGGCACCACACCTGGCTAGGGCGCGGCCAAGGTGGGCCCCGCGCCCAGGGTGGTGTGGGCCCCTCCTGGCCCATCTCAGCCTCCCCTTTTGGCTTAGTCCATCTTCTGATAAAATAGGAACATCTGTCTTCTTGGAAATATTTTTAGTGCTCCAGAAATATAGTGCCTTGACGTGCTTTTTCCAGCTGAAATCTGACTCCGGCAGTTAATTATCCAATGATCATCAAACATGCAAAATAAGACAAAATAACATAAGTAACTCCTCTAATATGAAATATATCATTGAATAACAGTAAATTATGCTATAAAATAGTGATGCAAAATGGACGTATCACTCGTATGCCCTCTTATGGTGGTGCTCGTTATATGTGTACCATTATTGATGATTACTCTATGAGAGTTTGGCCTTATTTCATGAAAAATAAGGATGATACGTTTGCTGCTTTTAAGGAGTGGAAATCTATGATTGAAAGGCAAACAGAAAGGAAGGTGAAATTACTTCGTACTGAAAATGGTGGCAATTTTTTTTCTAATGCCTTTAATGATTATTGCAGGAAGGAAGGCATTGTCAGGCACCTCACCATCCCGTACATGCCTCAGCAGAATGGTGTAGCGCAGCAGATGAATAGGACCATCATCTCCAAGGCTCGCTGCATGATCTCCAACGCTCGCATGAGTAAGCGTTTTTGGGCTGAGGCGGCTGCCACCGCATGTTACTTGATAAACAGGTCACCATCTATTCCCCTTGACAAGAAAACTCCGATCGAGGTATGGTCAGGTACTCCCTGATTATTCACAACTTAAAGTTTTCGGTTGGACTGCTTATGCTCATGTTGATAATGGAAAGTTAGAGCCGAGAGCTGTTATGTGTATTCATTGGTTATGGTTGGGTGTAAAAGGATATAAGTTATGGCATCCCGAAACTAACAAGGCATTTATGAGCAGGAGTGTTGTTTTCAATGAATCTGTTATGTACTTTGATAAGTTATCCTCAGATGTTTTTACAGATAGTTCTGTTGAGGAAGAACAGCAGGTTCGTGTCGAGGTGGAGCACTCCGTTGAAAAGGAAAATGTCACTGTTGACAATGATGGTGCTACTTCTGATGATTCTGATTCTGATAATGTTCAGAACACACCCCTTGTTTTGTAGCCACAAAATCTGTCTATTGCTGCTCGTAGACAAAAGAGAAATTGTGGTCCTCGACCACGTTTAATCGAGGAGTGTAACATTGTTAATTATGCTCTGAGTTGTGCAGAACAGGTGAAGCATGGACATGAGCCGTCCACGTATACTGAATCTGTTGGTTCGGGTGACCGCGAGAAGTGGATTTCCGCTATGCAAGAAGAGATGCAGTCACTCGAGAAGAATGGCACATGGGAAGTGTGCGCTTGCCTAAGCAAAAGAAGGCTGTCCGCTATAAGTGGATCTTCAAGAGAAAGGAGGGTTTATCTCCTAGTGAGCCTCCGAGGTTTAACGCAAAGTTAGTTGCAAAAGGTTTCAGTCAAATTTCAGTGTGGATTATAATGATGTTTTCTCTCCGGTTATAAAGCATAGTTCAATACGTACATTTTTCGATATTGTTGCTATCCGTGATCTTGAACAGTTAGATGTAAAGACTGCGTTTCTGCACGAGAGTTGGAGGAGGAGATATACATGGACCAGCCAGAAGGGTTCATAGTGTCGGCTAAGGAGGATCTTGTTTGTAAGTTGAAAAGGTCCTTATACGGTTTGAAACAATCTCCTCGTCAATGGTATAAAAGGTTTGATTCATTTTGTTGTCACATGGCTTTAAGAGGTCTGAATTTGATAGATGTGTGTACATTAAGTTTGTTGATGGATCACCTATATACTTGTTGTGATATGTTGATGATATGTTAATTGCTGCCAAGAGTAAGAAAGAAATCGCTACATTGAAGAATTTTGTTGAGTAGTGAGTTTGAGATGAAGGATGTTGGTGCTGCTAAGAAAATTCTAGATATGGAGATTACCCGTGATAGAAATTCTGGTCTGTTGTTTCTTAGTCAGCAAAATTATATTAAGAAAATTCTTCATCGTTTTAACATGCATGATGCAAAGTCTGTTAGTACTCCTATTGCTCCTCATTTTAAATTGTCAGTTTTACAATGTCCTAGTACGGATGAGGATTTTGAGTACATGTCAAGAGTTCCATATTCTAATGTTGTTGGTTCTTTAATGTATGCCATGATTTGCTCCCGTCCTGATTTATCATATACTATGAGTTTGGTTAGTAGATACATGGCTAATCCTGGAAAAACATTGGAAGGTACCTTCGTGGCACATCCAATGCTTGCCTGAAGTTCGGCAAGACTGATGAGGGACTCGCTGGCTATGTGAATTCAGATTTTGCTGCCAATTTGGATAAAAGGAAGTCTCTCACAGGTTATGTGTTCACGCTTAGTGGTTGTGCCGTGAGTTGGAGGGCAACGTTGCAGTCTGTTGTTGCCCAGTCTACCACTGAAGTAGAGTACATGGCTATTGCTGAAGCATGTAAAGAATCGGTTTGGCTGAAAGGTTTGTTTGCTGAACTTTGTGGAGATGATACTTGCATTAACCTGTTTTGTGACAGTCAGAGTGCTATTACCTTACTAAGGATCAGATGTTACATGAGAGAACAAAGCACATTGACGTCAAATACCATTATGTGTCAGTTAGAGTGCTATTTACCTTACTAAGAATCAGATGTTCCATGAGAGAACAAAGCAAATTGACGTCAAATACCATTATGTGCGTGATGTTGTTGCACAAGGTAAGCTGAAGGTATGCAAGATAAGCACTCACGATAATCCTGCTGATATGATGACAAAGCCAGTTCCTGTTACTAAGTTCGAGTTTTGCTCGGCCTTAGTTGGTATCACTGTCTAGCCCAAGAAGCTATTTTGGCGCCGAAAGTGTTTTGTCTTTGTTGTTTCAGGGTGAACTTCTCGTTCATGCTACAAGATGGAATTTGTCTCAAGGTGGAGTGTTATTTTGATGTGATCCAAATTCATATAAAGATAAAGACTAATTTCGAATCGAAGCGGAGGCCCGTCGCCGGGAGGTTTAGCGTAGAGGAGAAGTTAGCCCATCCGGTTGCCCACTTGCGGGGGTGTGGGGACGGCAGCCCCCGCGGTACGGTTGCCGAGTCGGACCGCAGCCGAATTAGGCTTTTACCACCATATATACATCTTGTAAGCCGCCGGTTGGGATAAGTCGCAACTTGTAAATCCCGGCGTTTGTAATCTCACCCGATATAGTGAAATATTGCTGGCTGACGCCGTGGTTTTTTCTCCTCCATTATTGGAGGGGTTTTCCACGTTAAATATCGTGTCCCCGTTGGTTGATCTTCCGCTTTCTTCATCGTTTATTTGCTATCGTTTGTAATAATAGAGCCTAAAAGATCGATCTCCAATTCTCCATGGTTTCCACGTGAGCCTTCTATGAAATGTGAGAGAAGCAAAATATGTTAATTTGATGATTTGCTCAGTGTAGTTTTTTAGAATTAACTCACGTCAATGGATAGAAGATAGGAGCATTGGAGTTGAAGATTGGGGACGGTGGCTACGACATCAAGAGGACTAGACTAGACGTACGGAGCAGCGCGCTTCGCCGCGCCGTCGTCCCTGCGTGCATGCATCGCCTGGTTGGCAGGGCGTTTGTTTAGTCATTTTTTAATAGTCGTGACGTTCGTGCATGGATGCGAAAATTAGCAGAACAGCCTGTACAAAGATCACAAGTCACAGGAGATACATGAATTTTTTTGCAGCTTCAATTGATTTTACTTAGAGCAAAGGAAAATATGGCCTGGGAGTTTCTCTTTGAGGTAAACCGACCTGACAAAATAACCTGGCAGGTTACCCACTTTGAGAGTAGTAGTTAAATCTATGATAAGTAAATTCTGAGAGCAACCCGTTTAAATGTCCACAAAGGAAAGTGTCCTGAGCAATAAAAAATCCGCAAGTTTTCCCTTTCAGTCATATAAAAGAGAAGATGAAAGGAGTGAACTATTAACCATTGACTAATTAGCTACCTACAACGCAATTAGTTTGCTTGTCGCTGAACTGATTTATATTCACTGGTGCCCACACAGAGTGGATGAACCGGGCAAACTTACACGATAGATGAGATATAATTAGCTTTTTGAAAAATAAGTACCATTATATTCATCGCACGACACTGTTAATTAAGCAGCTACACCTCACTATTTATAAGAAGTAATGAACTATTATGGAGACGGATTTCCCAAATTAGATATCATATCAGCGAAGCCGCCTTAACATGCAAGCAACAGGTAGGTATAATATATCCCCTTTGCACTAACAATTCAACCAATCAGTTTGCAAGCATGAAAAGATAAAGCTCAGGATACATATTACATAATCTTTCATTCACTAAGACATAAGAGGTACCAAGATTTTATAAAATATGACCTCACAAGTGGCGGCAATAGAGAAAGATTATCTGACTAATAGCCTAAAGCAGTGAAAATAGCTTCTGTGAAGTTCATGATGAACAACTAAAATGACAAATCTTCAACCGCAATAAAGGAATCGAAGCTACGTTTTGAAGAAAAAAAATGTTCATTCGATAGATACTAAGAACATATTCTAGATTTTTGGGCTCGGATACCTTCATGTAATACTTCATGCATAAGAATCCATTCCCTGTAAAAAAAACAGCAGACTTGTTTAGGACAGAAGGTAATCAAAGCACCCATTTAGAAAAAATGAAAGAAATGTTTATTTCATGGATACTTTGAAAAGAAATTTGAAGTCGTTGTGGTTACAGGTTGCATATCTTGTACCGATCTGAAATCTGATACTTGTTGCATGCTAATATAGCATGCCTTTTTCATTATACTATTGTGAATAGAAAAACAACATATTAGCTGAACCTAGAAGGCTATCTGGTCAGATCAGTTGAAAGAAAATGAGTACCCGCACTTCATAGGGAAGAAGGAAAGTACACCTTTTGCTTAGTGTTTTAAGGTTATCATTATGACTTATGAGTACTCCACGGTGATGTAATGAAGTTACAAATCAAAAATCTAATTTAGTATTCTAAAAAACAGTATATATTTTATTTGTGAAAACATGTGGTGCTTATATCACAAGAAAATAAACTGAACAATAAGTGAGGAAGCACAGATAAGGGTCACTCCTAATATTCTTTTTATTAGCTAAAGATGAGAATGCAACCGATAGAGCATCTGCTTAGTTTCTACAGCCGAAAAGATTTTCCTTGTCCGCAAAACTGCATCATACACCAGCGGGTGCGTTCCATTCATTTCGCCGAAATAGGCTTTCGCCCCGCTTTATAAATAAAGCAACCGACCATACAACCAACATACAACTCGACACCACACCCAGCACCACACCACACACCCAAGGCAAGATACAAAGGTGCAAAGCACAGCTACGCTACCCTGAAGTAGAAGAAGCCGCGTCCGACAAACGATGCGCTCCCAAGGGTGCCTTCAAGAAGGGCACGACACCGGAATGCCGCCACCGATGGATCCGAAGATCGGGGTTTTCACCCAGAGCGACCCGAAGAACGGAGGATAGCCACGACGACGCCTTCATGAAGGAAACGACGCCCACAGACGCCGCCGCCGTCGGCCTGGCCAAAGCCTGGCGAGGTCTTCACCCCGGCAAACATCCTCCACCCCCGAAGGACGGTGCAGCCAAAACCGTACCACCCCTACCATTTGTCGATCACTAGCTACCACGCCGCCCGCACGACCATGGCAGCCAGCCTCCACCCGAGCCATGAGCCCCGCCCCGAACACCATGGCTCCCACCACCAGGGCCGCCACCTGGCATCCGTGAACCCAACCCCGAGGCAAGACAAACAACATCATGATGGACCAGCGAGGCCAGGAGGTAGACAAGCGCCAGGTCCGAGCCCGCCTAGCTCAGAACCATGTAGCAAGAGGGCGGCAGAGATGCACAGACGCATCCCACAATCCGACGACTAGATCTAGGCCCGCCAGGCCCGACTCCGGCCACCGGCTACACCGCCGCCCAACGAGTAGACCATCCTCCACCGCAAGACACGGCTGCCGTCCGGACGCGGCAGCGGGGCACACCAGGCCCACTCTGGCCCGGCCGGCCCAGATCAGGCCCGTAAAGTCCCGCCGCCACGCTGCAGCACGAGGACCGCGGCCGCCATCCTCCTGCCGCGATGCGCCTGTACCATCCACCACAGCCACCGTCGGGAGCCCCGTGCGCCACCGTCAGTACCCGTGTTGGACCACCAGGCTCGCCCAGATCCGAGCGAGGCTGCGCCAACCGCGCCGACCACCGCGAGCAACCCAGGCAGGGTGCCACCACGCAGCCCACCACGCCACCATCGAGCCCGCGAGGGCTCGCCGCCGCGCCGCTGCGTCCCACGCTCCGCAACGCCTCGGACCGGAGAGGCCGACCCGCGCCAGCTTCCACCACTTGGGGGGGGGGGGGGTGAGGAATCCCCGCCGCCGCCGCGTCGACCGGGCTTTGCCCGGGCGCGCCCTCTGGCGGCGGCGAGGGAGGAGAGGAGGAGGGTCGGCCGGCGGCTAGGATTCCTCCCGGTCGCTTCACGGGAGCGACGCGGGAGGAGGGGGGGGGGGGGGGGCACACCAAAAGCAAGGAGAAGATCGTTCCATTCATTTCTAAGCAGTCCCATTTGTCCCAGGTAGCAGGAAACTGTAACTCCATATATCTAACCGAAAATTATTCACTTTAAAATGCATCACTAGATCCCAAACAAGGGAAAATCAAATAGGTCATGGACATAAGAATCAATCATTCACAATGTGATTCACATTCTCAAATATGGATACATCTCACAAAGACCATTACATTTCTTCACATATTAGAATCAAATTTATCTTAATTCCTGAAAAGTAAGACGCCGCACCCTCGAAACCCTGGTCGGAAAAGACCCAGTAAAGCTAAATCACGGCAGGCATAGAGCTATCGGCAGAAGAAATCATGGACAACAATCCGACCAGGGAGAAGGACTCTACCATACCAGACGCATGAAGAAGGATGCTGCAACCAGCAAACAACCCACCACCGGCAGACCCACATCACAGCCTGTACACGTAGATGTAGTTGAACGGAAATGTGCAGTCGCGATGAGATGCTCACCAAAATTCTTATTGGCCCTCTTCGGTGCAGGATCATAAGGGTGGGTTTCCAACGTCTACTATGCCGAATGGTCATCCACACAGTCGTTGGAATGGGGAAATTTAGAAATAACATCGTAAAAAGAACTAGTTTGTACCCGTAAAAATGAATTAGACGATGGTGAGACAAATAGTGAGTGGTGTGTTATGGATCCGTCTGTTATGTGGTCTTCTCTATAACCTACGGAACAGAGCATGTGTTAAGCGTGCACATACTGATTGACTTGTAGACATATGGTTGATGCAGCCAGCAATTACTTATGTGTTGCTTGGTGCGGTAGGCGGAGAAGCAGTAAACGCCAATTGTTTCTATTCTCTCTCATTAATGAGTGTAGAAGAGGGTCCCATATAACATGTCCGACTCTCTTGCCACTAATAAATGAATGTGGAATTAACTTTAATCTCACTCATCACATTCATGTACATGCCATACAATCAAGCTAAATGATACTCCGTATTTATCCAACATCAGATACCGAACTAGTTTGTCATGGACTCTGAAGAGAATACGCCTTCTAGACAGCAGAGACGGAAACAGAGAAGAGTGGGTCGACGTCCAGCTCGGATTGCGGGGCCGGAGTGGACAACCTGACGACCAATAGCGTGAAGGGAAGTTGCTGTCCCTGTGGATGACGTGGACCTGTCAAGCAAAGCGAGGAGGGTTAAGTAGTTGGTGGCGTAGCTTGCAGATGGTTGTCGATTGACCACGGAATTGAACTCTCCTGTATCTCTGCTCTCTTCCTCCCTGTCTTGTTCTTCTTCCTCTCCAAGACTCTCTCCCTTCTGTGTTGTAATCGAATCCATGAACTCTAGAGGTGTATCTATCTGTGTGTACTAGCGGATACATAACAATTGGTATCAGATTGCCTAGGATCCTGGTAGACCTCGTAAAATTCCTCGATCAGAGAGAGTAATTCCACATCGGCAGGCGCAGATCACTGAGGGGTGGTCGGCACAAAGTTCTGCAAGGGACGCCTTCGATTGGTAGCTCGATTTGGGTTGGGTGGCCGCATCAAACGCGGTGGACGACATCGGAGAGGATCGACAAATTGGGGGCTGACATGGAAGCAATTCATAAGATGATTGAGTCGTTGTTGAAGGATCTGAAGACTGGACTGTCAGCAGTGGAGACTAAATTGGAAAGTACTCAGGCATCGGTGGATGCGACGGCCAGATCGCTGAACACCTTGGATGATTGGAAGAGCGGCATCGACTCACAAGTGTCGGATCTGAATGCGTCAATGGGGGAGTTGCGTAAGCATGTTGATCGTATTGCTGTGGGAGTCGGTTTGAGCACCCTTGGATCAGTACCGCAGCAAGGTCCGGGAGCTGCTTCGCCACCTGCAACACCATTGGGCGCCATCGGTCAGATGTCGTTGTCGCAGGTGGAAAACTCCGGGCCTGATGGCCGCCGCCTACAACATGATCTCCGGGGGCAGGTAGCGGGGAAACTCGACTTCCCCATGCCTACCCCGGGCACATGTACTAGAAATGCTTCCGCCTCTTTGGCATTAGTTCCTGTGAATGATGCTCCTATTGTGCATGTTCATCAACCCGTTGGCCCGCAACCACCAGCTGTTGATTTTCCTCGATTTGAGGGTGATAACCCTAGAATCTGGCAGAAAGCGTGTGAAAAGTATTTTAGGTTGTTTTTGTTGATCGTAGCTATTGGGTGGAGTATGCAACCATGCACTTTGCTGGTAATGCAGCCTTATGGTTGCAGCGCATTGAGGATAAATTGCCACAGTTTACTTGGGAAACTTTATGTGATATCATTAGCAAGCAATTTGATAGGGGCAGTATCAACTTTTGTATAGACAAGCTTTTAAGCTAAAACAAACTGGGTCTGTAATAGAGTATGTTGAGAAATTTGACACACTAATGCACCACATGTTAGCATATAAGCCAGATTTAGATCCTACTTTCTTTACCACTAGATTCATTGAAGGTTTAAATCGTGATATAAAAGCTGTGGTAATGATTCAAAGACCGGAAGAACTCGAGAATGCTGTTGCTTTGGCCTTATTGCAGGAGGAAATTGAAGACGAGTTACCAAAAACTCAATTCAAGCCAGGCATAGCGCGTAGTGGGTCTCGAAGCAATTGGTGCGCATGAAGACAAACGAAATTCAAGCATGTGTGCTAATTTAGCAGCTCTGAAGAATTATACAAGGGCTAAGGGGCTTTGCTTCACTTGCGGTGAAAAATGGGGACCTGAGCACAAGTGTTCCACTACAGTTCAGTTGCATGTTGTAGAAGAGCTGTTGGCAATGTTGCAGAGTGATTCGGACAGTGGCAGTGCCAGTCCAGAACAAGAGGGTTTTGAAGATGCAGTGGCTGATACCACAGCAGTGTGCTATTCAATCAGTAAGCAAGCAGTAAATGGTGGTGAAGCAGTGAACTCGGTGAGACTGCTGGGGTGACCTCAAGGACATGATGTGTTAATTCTCATTGATTCGGGATCATCTACTAACTTCATCAGTGCACATCTTGCTGAGAAGTTGTCGGGGTTACAGAAACTACAACAACCTATTAAGGTCCGTGTGGCTGGTGGTTTGTTGCAAGGTGAGGCTGAAATGCCAAATTGCAAATGGACTTGTCAGGGACAAGAATTTTTCACTCATTTGAAAGTGTTGCCACTCATTTCTTATGATGTCATCTTGGGTATGCAATGGCTAGAGCAGTTGGGTCTTATGACTACACACTGGAATGAAAAATGGTTTGAGTTCGATTGGCAAGGAAAAAGATGTCGTCTGCAAGGCATCAAAGCTAACACAGAGCATTGTGAGACTATTTTTGGTCCACAACTATTTGAACTGCAAAAGCAAGATGCAATTCATTTCCTGGTGCAATTGTACAGTGTTGCTGAAGACAGTCAGCAGAAAAAAGTGCCTCGCATCATAGCTATGATTTTGGAAACTTATGATAGTGTGTTTGATACACCAACCAGTCTGCCTCCTCACCGCGCGTGTGATCACACGATTCCTCTTTTGCCAGGTGCCACTCCGGTCAACTTGAGGCCTTATCGTTACAGCCCGATTCAAAAGACCGAGATTGAGAAGCAAATTAAGGAGATGCTGCAACAATGTATCATTCAGCCCAGTTCAAGTCCTTTTGCATCTCCTATTCTGTTGGTGGGCAAAAAGGATTTATCCTGGAGGCTAGTCGGTGACTTCAGACATCTAAATGCAATCACTGTTAAGAACAAGTTTCCTCTTCTAGTAATAGATGAACTACTTGGATGAATTGGCGGGCGCTAAATGGTTTACCAGCTTGGATCTTAGATCAGGTTATCATCAAATCAGAATGGCGGATGCAGATGTGCATAAAACAGCGTTTCAAACTCACCATGGTCATTTTGAATACAAGGTCATGCCTTATGGAGTCACGGGTGGACCAGCCACATTCCAAGGAGTTATGAACTCCATTCTAGCACCAGTTCTCAGAAAGTTTGTTTTGGTCTTCGTGGATGACATTTTGATATACAACAAATCCTTGTGACCATGCTAAACACTTGGAAATAGTGTTGGAAATCTTGCTGAAAAATGAGCTGAAAGTGAAGAGGTCGAAATGCATGTTTGCCAGGCAACAAATATTGTATCTCAGACATGTCATTAGTGCTGAGGGTGTCTCCACAGACAAGACAAAAGTGGCGCCTATCTTGAACTGGAAACAACCAACAAACCTCAAGGAGCTGAGGAGTGTTTTGGGCATATTTGGATATTACCGCAAATTCATCAAGGGTTATGGCATCATCAACAAAAGCTTGACGGATCTGTTGAAAAAGGGTGTTCCATTTGTGTGGACTTCTGAGACTGAAGCTTCGTTTCAAGCTCTCAAAAATGCACTTGTTACAGCTCCAGTATTGGCATTGCCTGACTTCACTAAACCATTCCTCATTGAAACAGATGCTTGTAGCAGAGGTATTAGTGCCGTGTTAATGCAACAAGAACATCCAATTGCATTCTTGAGCAAATCCTTGGGTCCCAGACACCGTGGCCTCTCAACTTACGAAAAAATGCTTAGCTATTTTATTGGTAGTGGATAAATGGCGTCCGTATATGCAGCATGCGGAGTTTATCATCAGAACTGATCAAAGAAGCTTAGTTCATCTTGATGACAAGAGGCTCACAACAGAATGGCAACATAAGGCCTTAACCAAGTTATTGGGTCTGCAGTACAAAATAATGTACAAGAAAGGAGTTGACAACAGGGTAGCTGATGCCTTATCCAGACATATGCACCAAGACACAGAAGAACTACTTTCGGTATCTCGTTGTGCACCAGTATGGTTGGAGGATGTAGTATAAGGGTATGAAAATGATGCAGTAGCCAAGGAGAGATTAGCCCAGCTGGCGGTATCGTCTCCTGCTGGCAATTACACATTGCACAAAGGGCTTATTCGCTATAAAGGGCGTATCTGGATTTGCAACAATAGTTTTTTTGAATTTTCACCGGGGGAGCAAAGTCCCCACCTGAATATATATTTCAAAAAATAGGGCAGACCCTATTTGAGTTTTGTGTTACAATTGTACAAGAGCGGGGAGGGGGGCCCGAAGGCAAGTGTTCACAGGGGAGCCCGAAGGCAGGTAAGCCAGGCGTCCACCGCCGGTCGCAGCCGTTGCGGAGACGAGGGTGCCAAAGCACCGCATCGTCGTGACACATCTTGAGGGTGAGAGGAAGCGATGGAGAGGCTTCACGGAACACCGCCGCGTTCCTGGTTTTCCAGATGTGCCAGCAGCAGAGGAGGATGAAGGTTGGGCCAGTTTCACAGCGTCGAGGTCGACGGGCAGGGAAGAAGGTGGAGGTCAGCGACGCGCGCGTCAGCGGGGACCTGGACCCCGACGTGCTCCCAGAGAGCCGCAGCATGGGGGCAATGGAGAACCATGTGACTTGCATTTTCCAACGCGAGCGGGCAGCAAGGGCAGGCCGCCTCCTCTGGGGCGATGATCGTCTTCTTCAGCAGGAGGTCCCGCGTGTGCACTCTGGACTGAACCAAGAGCCACCCAAAGAACTTCACACGCGTCGGCGCCCAGCCGCCCCAGACGAAGTCAGAGTAGGTGGCCGACACGCCACCAAAGCGGCAGAGTTTGTACAGGTTGGACGTCCGCAGCGCCCCTTTGACGCCAGTACAAAGCTTGTTCACGGTCCTGGAGTCGACGGAGGCGGAGAGGTGCACCTCGCGGAGCAGCAGCAGCACGGAGTTACGTTCCCGCACTCCGGCGTGGGTCAGGCGAGGCCCCAAGATGGCGTCAAGGCCACGGAGGCGACGGAGGCTTCGCTGTGCGTTGTATGCGAGAAGAGCACCGTGGTCCTTGCCAGCGCACCTCCAGGGAGCCAGGTATCGTGCCAGAAGGAGGTGCGGGTGCCGTCACCGACCACCACCGAGGTGATCGATCGGTAGAGGGGCGTGAGCTGCTGAAGAGCCGACCAGTGTGCGCCTCCCTCGGCACCAGCGTCGCGGTCGAGGATGGACCCCTCACCCGTCTCCGACCAAACCCATGTTGGCCAGGACGAGTTGTCGGCGGTGTGCAGCCGGTGCAGGACCTTGACGAGCAGGCACGCGTTCTGGACGGCGAGAGCACGAACGCCGAGCCCACCGTCGTCCTTGGATCGGCAGACACGGCCCATGCCACCAAACATTTGGCGCCGAAGACGTAGTCGACAACCCCCCAGAGGAAGGCACGGCGGATGGCGTCGAGAGCCTTGATCACCGCGGGCGGCAGCATCAGCGCCGCCATGGCATAGGTGGGAGGGCGTCCAGGACGGCATTGACGAGGACGAGCCGGCCGCCAGGCGACAGCAGGAGCGCGCGCCACCCCGAGAGGTAGCGATCGGCCTTGGCGATGAGGGGGGTGAAGGCGTCCAGCCGGAGTTTCTCGGCAGAGAGAGGAAGGCCGAGGTAGGTCTGCGGGAACCCCTCTACCGCGCAGCCCATGACAGAGTTGATCGCATCCACCTAGTCCGTGGCAACATTCATTGGCACGAGTGTACTCTTGGAGAAGTTGATCACCAGGCCTGGCAGCAGCGAAGTTGTCCAGGATCTGCTTCAGCCTCGGGATCGCATGCTCGTCAGCACGAAGAATAATTAGGGTATCATCGGCGTATTGGAGCACCGGCGGTGGCGCGTCAGCAGCGAGGGGGGCCGCAGGACCCCGTCCTGCCTGATCATCTGCAGGACATCCGGACCAGAAAAAGAGGTACGGGGACAGGGGATCCCCTGCCGGAGCCCCCTTTTGCAGTCAATCCATTTGCCTGGAATCCCGTTGAACATCACAGCCGATTTTGAGGAGGAGAAGATGCAATCCATCCAGTTGCACCACGGGGCCGGGAACCCTCTCTCCTCCATGATCTTCCGGAGGCTGCCCCAATCAATAGAATCGAAAGCCTTGGCGAAATCCATCCTTCAGCACCAGAGTGGGGGCTTTTCTTTTGAAGCAGCATTGCACCATTTCCGTCGCATAAACGAAATTCTCAGAGATGCTGCGCCCAGCTATGAACCCAGACTGATCGACATCCACAAGGGTGGCGATCTGTTTTTGGAGGCGCGAGGTGAGCAGCTTGCAGATTATCTTCATGCTGCAATTCTGCAGGGAGACAGGGCGAAAGGCACTGGGGGGCAGGATCCCCTCCTTCTTCGGCAGCAGCACCACCTGAGCGCGATTGATCGCACCGAGATCAACGTTGCCGGAGAAGAAACCGTCCAGGAGGAGCTTGACGTCGGGGGCGACCGTGGGCCAAAAGGCCCTGAAGAAACTTGGCCCAAGCCCATCAGGCCCGGGAGCACTGGTGCGATCCAGGCCGTCCACCGCGGCCTTAATCTCAGCGGAGGAGAAGGGGCCACCAGTTGCGGCCCATCCACATGCGCGGCCCCGTTGTAGAGATGGCCCAAGTCGAAATGCCAGGCCGTCTCCCTCGCACGCCCGAGCAGCTCGGAGTAGAAGGCATGGAGGGCCGCCGCCTTTTCGCCATGGCCGGCGACGATCACCCTGTCCACATCCAGCGATCGGACGTGATTTCGGCGCATGCGTTGGGACGCCATGGCGTGGAAGAAGTGTGTGTTTTCATCGCCCTCTTTCACCGCCCGGAACTTGCCCCGTTGTTTCCAATGGGCAGCTTGGCGGCAAGTCGAGGCGGCGAGCTCGGACCTAGCATCACTTCGGAGCTAGGATTCTGCATCAGAGAGACAGCGAGATTCCTCCACGAAATCAAGTAGATCAATAACAAATTTGCAATCATTATCATGGCGTGGGATGAAACGGTGTTCTTTTTTCCAAACCTTGGCAGCAGATCGGAAGCTCTTAACCCTGGCAGCAATGTTACAAGCAGCGTCACGGCGTGGGGGGGGGGGGGGAGACCAGGCGGGGGAGGTGGTGGCGTGGAAGGTAGGGTTTAGGAGCCAAGCGTTCTCGAAAAAGAAACGGCGTGGAGCGGGTATGGTAGTGGAGGCAGAGACAACGAGGGGGAAGTGATCGGAGGTGGCGCGGGGGCGGAGGTGAGGAAAGCGTTGGGGAAGGATGAGTCCCATGCGGTGTTGAAGAAAGCGCGATCTAGGCGTGCAAGAGTGGGCGGATTTCTGCGGTTGGTCCGCGTGAAGGAGCGATCAAGGAGGGGGAGTTCGTGGAGAGCGAGAGAGTTTACGAGGGCGTTGAAAGCGGCAGCCAGGCCACGATCGAAGTTGTCGTTGTTCTTTTCGCGCGGGTGACGGATGAGTTTGAAATCGCCGATCACAAGCCAGGGGCCATCAATCTGGGAAGCAGGGCGTTCATCTCGTCGACAAAGCTCTGGGTGAGGGAGTGGTCCGAGGGAGCGTAGACATTAGTGATGGTGAATTGGAGGTCGGTGGTGGTGGAGGCGAGGACAGTGGTGAGAGAGAAGTTCAGAGGGGAGGCCGAGACGAGGGAGAAAAGCGCGGGTCCCAGGCGGTGATGATCCCGCCGCGGCTCCCGTCGGCGCCGCGAACAGAGAAAGCGGAGAGGCGAGGGGGAGGAAGGAGCGAGCACGGAAGGTGTCACAGGCGGAGAGCTTCGTCTCCTGGATGCAGATGATCATAGAATCAAAAGCATACGCAGAGTCTTTGATCACGACACATTTGTCAGGATCACCGAGACCTTGCACGTTCCAGGACGAAACAAGAAGATTTCTAAAGGGCGGATTATCCATTACATAAACAAACACCAGGACAGAGTTCGACAATGGGAATAAAAGGAGACAGACTCGACAGGACCGGGAACTGAACAGAAACAGACACAACAAAGGGAAAAGCTAAGAGGTGGAGGGGATACAAGCTCGGGCGCACACCATCGATCGCACGTGCAACGAGCTGCCG